>JAKSZT010054001.1:636443-1127376 GCA_026826555.1 Tolypeutes matacus
GAATTGAATATAAAAGGCAAGGCAAAGGACAGTTGAAGCAGTCTTTTTTTTTTTTTTTTTTTTTTAGAATTACAATTAATTTCTATTTTATTTAAATTATTATTTACATTTATAAATGTTTATTGCTATGCTATCTATTTTTTTTTTTTATTATGGGTAAAAATCAAAATTCTCACAATACATACAAACATTTGTAAAATGATATATAAATATATATGCATATATGTGTATTTGCTTACAAAAATGTTATATATATATATATATATACATATATTTTAAGAGTTGCTTAGATTACCTAAAATATTACACGGAACCCACTGGGATTCCCATGTTGCCCACCTCCCACACCTCCCACCACATCCCACACAAACATCTCCCTCAGTGTGGCCCACCAACCTCAATGAACTTACACATCCTGGAGCCTTGCCACCAACCATAGACCACAGTTCACACTGTAGACCACACTCTCTTTTGAGAAGCAGTTTTGATGTTGGAAAGAAGGCCCCAGGAGAAGAGAAGCAAGCCGTTTGCCTGATCGTCTACAGCTGACCTTGTGGAGGAAACAGGAGGTAAACCCGGAGAGAAATACAGCCCCGGGAAGAGAGGAACCCAGAAGCCTGAACCCTGGCAAACGCCGGCAGCTGTTTTGCTCCAACACGTAGCAATAGACTGTAGTGAGAGAATAAACTTAACGCTTTATGGCCTGGTATCTGTGGACTTCTACCCCAAATAAATACCCTTTATAAAGACCAACCTATTTTTGGTATTTTACATTAGCACCCCTTTGGCTGACTAATACAGGGACCTTAAGTAAAAATAGCATTTGCTCCATTTATGTCCTCAGATCTGTGACTGAACGCCTTTCTCCTTTTACTGATCTTTGCCTTTGTCTTGTTTGTACCCACTGCTTGTGTCCAGAAGGATTGGGCCTGACTGGTGAACTAGAGAGAGCACAACTGACATTTATTTGTTTGTAATCTCATGGAAGAACACTCACCATAAAACGGCTCTAAAAAGGGTCAAGATGTAGGAAGGGAGCAAACATAGTCATATATGTGGTGGCTGGAATTCATCTTTGATTTAAATCCAACAGACCCTGGGTGCCTGGGTTCTATTAAAAAAAAAAAAAAAAAAAAAAAAAAGACAAATCATGAGATGCTTTGGAGCACAAGCAATCCTGCCTGGAGATCCATCTCCTGTGCAGTTAACATGGTACCCTGTGGGCAGACCAGCTCAATGTCAGAGGAGAGTGGGACCTGGCAGAACAGCGGCAGTACCCATTGGGACTTTGGGACTTTTGAACACATATAAGAATACCTGAAAGTTTCAGAATTACAAAGAATAGATTTTCTGCCAACTGGATGCAAGCTGACACTCACCCTGACATGGTCACTGTCAATAGCACTCACAAGCTGGTGATGATTAGTTAAACTCGGATTTCACAATGATCCCTGAACTTGGACTTTCCATTGAATCAATCCTTTTGCAGGGATTTGTTTTATCAATACACATCATTGTGTCAGAATAGGAATATGTGCAGTAGATACCTTGCCATGGTAGAAACCCCTTTGTTCCTTTCCCACCCAGCAGAATCTGGCCATTGGAGTGCTCATTTGGTGTCTTCAGGGTTATCTCATTACTTAACAGAATCTATGGATTATTTGCTAGAGGTCATAGAATAGATACAAATTATATAGAAATCCAACTATGTTAGAAAAATTCACCGGAACCTAAACTCCAGCTGCCAATACATAGTAATGTGATGAGTCACAATTTCAGACCTAAGATAGGTTTCTACAAGTGAATCAGTGAAGGGGTATCACTATCACCAATTCCTAGCCAGGGGAAGAGGATCCTGGAGGTTCTTTTAATTTGCCCAGGGAATGATCTAAATCCAGTATTTCCTTTTCCACCTGGGTCCGCAGAACCAGTTTTCCTTTTCACAATGCATTCCTTTTACTGCACCTGTCTTCCTTTCACTATCTGCTGGAGTCTTGATATTCACAGGTGGGGTCTCTGCAGGTGTGAGGATACCCAGGTGGGCCATTAAACCAAGGCTGGAGAGGCACATAACCCCGACTGCCATCTTCAGTATAGTCAGGGCTATAGCCTTCTGTTCTTTTAGAATCACACACTGTAAAAAAAAAAAAAAAAAAAAAAAGAATCACACACTGTCTTTGAAGGTCCTAGGAACATAAATTCTTTACCTTAAGACTTTGCCAAAGCATTGAGTGTGCTTATGTTGTTCTACAGCATGGAGCTAGAATACTACTTCCCATTGGGAAATATAGCCTTAGGGTACCCCCTTACTACCTAACTCGTTAATCTATCTTGCTCTGTCATCTCCAGAGGATACAGAAAATTTTACCTTTCTCCCAGAATTTTTGTGATGCTTAAATGAGAACAAAGATATGAAGACCCCAAAAATTCTCACATTGGACTGCTCAGATTATGACTTCATGGAAGCCACTGACTCAAGTATGCTGACTCAAGTATGGCTTGAATTATTTCCCCCCAAAATGATATGTGCACGTCCTAACCCCTAGTAACTCAGAATGTGATGTTATTTTGAAATGGGGTTGTTGCAGATGAAATTAATAAATTGAGATAAGGTTATACTGGAGTAGGGCAGACCCTTAATCCAATATGAGAAGAAAATGCCAATTGATGACTGAGGCAGATACTAAAGCTGCTGCAGCTACTGGCCAAGGAATGCCAAGGATTGCCAGCAAAGTAGGAAGGGACAGGAAAGGGTTATCCCTTATAGGCTTCAGAGGGAGCATGGATCTGTTGACACCTTGTTTGTGGACTTCTAGTCTCCAGAACTTTGAGAAAATACATGTCTCTTGTTTAAAGCCACCTAGTTTGCAGTGCTTGGTCATAGGAAACTAAGACAGTCCCCAAATAAATGGTAGAGGGAGCCAGATAAGTTTCTCCATGAGGGGGTCATATTGAATTTTAAGCACATCAATGACATGGTAACATTGCTGTCGTTCCATGAAGGTCTAGATGTAACGTCTTCGAGGAGCCCTGCAGGAGCTCACCATTGAGGACAAGGAACGACCACCTACTGGGTTCTGCCTTGACTGATTCTCCACCTAATCTGCCCACTAGAGTCCTCTGCAGAGGTTTGACAGACCTCCAAGACCCAGGTTGCACTTCAGAGCAATTAAACCAGGATCGCTGTGCTTTTACAGGTCCTGGGCAGTCACCTGTGGAGTGAGGCTGAGAACCACTGCTTGAATTTCTTTGCATTGGCCTTACCGGAGTTATGCAGACTCCTGAGGCTCTGCCTCAGACCAGCTGAATCAGAATCTGCATTTTAAAAAGACCCCCATGTAGATCCTGTGCGCAGAAATGCTCAAGAGGTGATGCTCTGGAAATTCCGGAACCAGGCTTCTCAGAGAGAAAAAAAAGAGATCTATATATTTTTGTCTTAATGTGATAGATTAAAGTTAAAATGACTCCCATATTATACACTATTGGAAGTGTTTAAAAATACTGCTTATATTTATTTAGACTTTAGAGAAGTCTGCCTTATAATTTTACAGGCAAGATGTGATTCAAAACTGTAGCCAAGATAGTATTCAAGATAAATAGCAAGGACTGGGCTTTTCATTAGGGAAATGCAAAATCACAATGGGAGATCACTTCACACCCACAAAGGATGTCTATTATTGGAAAAAGTTGAAAGTAACCATTGGAGAGGATGTGAAGAAATTGGAACTCTGGTGCCTTGTTGGTGGGAATGTAAAATGGTATAGCCACTGTGGAAAGCAATAAGGCAGTTCCTCAAAAAATTAAATATAGAATTTCCATATGATCCAGCAATTCTACTTCTAGGTATATACCCAAAGATAATGAAAACAGGGCTGCAAACGGATACTTGTACACCAATGTTTATAGCAGCATTAGTCACAATAACCAAAAGCTGGAAATAACTCAAATGTCTATAAGCAAATGAATAAACAAAATGTGATACATATACACAATGGAGCAGTATTCAGCCATAATGAAAAAATGAACTTACGAGACATGTTGCAACATGGAAGAACCTTGAAAACATTATGTTCAGTGAAATAAGCAAGTACATAAGGATAGAAATTATATGGTATCACCTATAAGAGATGACTAGAAATAGTAAATTTTTAGAGATAGAAGGTAGATTAGAGGTAACCAAGGGTGGGGGAGGTGGGGGAAGGGAAGAAGGTAGAGTGTTTATTTGCAAACATTTTTTTAAATGTAAGAAAAAGAACATGTGGATGAAACATAAATGGGAAGGGGCCAGGGGGACAAAAACACCCCAGTCTACAAGAACTTTCTGCAAGCACTGATCCACGAAAGGTAAAGGGATCCCCGCCCCCACAAGATTCCCAGGAGAAATGGGAAATAAATACAAAAATAAGATAAAAACCAATAATTACCAAAAGTTCCTTCATATCACATAAAAATGAGCAAAGCATTTTGTTTTACAGTTTTTAACCTACACAATCCTTTTCCCTTATATAGCTTTGTATCAATACACGTTGTTTTTAGAGCTTTCAGACTAGAAGTGGATATCACCCAATTACTGAGGTCCAAGCAAACAGATTATTTTAGAACCACTGGGACCTTTAAGAAAGGGAGCGGGCTAGTTCTAGTTGCCCAAAGGGAAATAAACAGCCGTTTGCAAAAAGTGAAAAATAAAAAAGAATTGAGGTTTGTTTGGCTTAGGGATGCTTTTGAAAGCATCTCACATATAGGACACAAGGTACAAAAAGAGTTATTTTGTGATTTCTTTGAAAAGGTCTGTGTCTGTTGGGGGAGACATTTCTTATTCAAGAAGGAACTTAGAATGGGAAAGGTTGAAATAAAATGGTGCTTGAAAACAATGAACGGAGTCTCTGTCGCTTGTAGAAACACAAATAAAGACAGAGGCAAACTATTTTCAAAGTAAAGGAAAATATTCACCCTGTCAGTAGATGGAATTTACGTAGATCTAGATCAAATATGCATTCTCTTCCTCAGTTTAAGAGTGTGGCACAGCACACAGCCTTTTTACACCGAGTGTTGGTTCTTGGAAATATCATAAAAGAGAGGTCAGTAGCTGCTGAAAAAGGCACAAAAAATGAACACCCAGATGTGGGGAGGCCTAGGCTGAAAAGAGAAAGCGCCTTTATTGAGCTCTCATCTGTAGCTGCAAGGAGATGGAAGCTGAGAACTTGTCCAAGCAGGGGAGGTGGATTTGAACCCAATTCCTTGTTTTCTCTGTTAGGCCAGGTTGTCCTGTTCTTGAGGGTCTCCGTGAACAGTGCCACTTTTTTACTTGAGGCCTGAAATCCACCTTGCCACTTTGTTCCTTTAAAAATGTCAGGGTAGTACTTTATCCATTCTCGTCCCTTCCCTTTTTTCTTACCTTCCATATCTCTTGCTTATTTTCTGGTAGTCTTCCTTTAGAAATCAGTGTCAGAAAAGCTATTCCTTTTTGCATTTTTCCAGGATACACATTTATCCTTTGGCGAATATCTAAGGATAATTTCCCTATAGGAAATTTCTGTCAACTTTCCTGGCAGCAAAATAGATGGTCTTTCCAAGATTCTTCCCAAAAGTTCTGATTTTATCCAACCTGTGTTAGACCCAACGTTCTGATGTTTTATTATGAACATACTGTCTCAGTGCGGTGACATGAGGGTTCAGTCTGGTTTTATAGAAACTCCCTGGCCCTAATGTACTTGGCTAAAGGTCAAGGGCAGTTTGTTCATAGAATCAGGATCTTAGCTAAACTCCCCCAAGCTGGCATTCTAAGGCTAACGCCCACCTATGTGCATTGTCCCTCCTGTCTCAGAGGAAAAGAGGCTACTGTCAAAGCCCATGACACAATCCAACTCCATGCTGTGGCCTACACCCTCCCCAGCCCATAATGATCTTCCATTGATTATCTCTCTCCTCTCCTGGAGTTGAACTTCCTCCTTGTTGCCATCAGGACTAAAGCTGAGGTCACATATTGACGACACCTACCTGCAGACCTGTTTTGTTTGAATTGAATTTGTTCCCAATATTAAAGCTCAGGGGATTTCACAGAAAAAGTCCTATTTCTGTTTTCTCATTAAAAACAAAACAAAACAGACTATCTAGCAAACTGGGCAGACACAGCGCAATAACTGAGTGAACTTTGGCTGGCTCCTCCAAGGTCACATGCTCACAAGCACCCCAGTGTGCCCCCTCCCTTCACCGGGTGCATCTCTTTATACCTTTGGGCTACATAATGGATAGTGTATTCAATTCTAACTTTGAGTTCACTTATTCTCTTTGTAGGTATGTCACATCTCTGGTTTATTTTTTAAAATTTCAGTTATTATGGTTTTCATTTTGAAAAGTTTTATTTTTGTTTTCAAAGCATTTTGACCAATCCTATCTGATTCCTTGTTCAAGTGTTCCGATTTCCTCAAGCATATTAAATATTGTTATATTGCACCAAGAGGTAACGACGGTATCTGAAGACTTTGTGATTCTGCCCTGGTCTGTTGTCCGTGTGTGAGTTCTTTGAGTTCCCAGTTGAAGTTGAGTTTCTCCATAAAAGGCTTATATCCTTTCCTTCCTATTACCTGGGCTTCCACCAACTTGGAACAACTTTAAGTCAGATTATCGCCTGAGGTTTCTTGGATCACAGAGGTGTTCCTTACACTGAGGAATCCCAGTGGGGGAATGCAGCTGTCTGGCTGCACAGTCTGGGTGGGCCTCAGCTGAGGTCTGGGATGACCACGTCTATCTCCAGAACCACTGACTCTCGGCTACAGCTGTGGAATCTGTTAAGCAAAGGTAAATGGTTCTGTTATCATGGGTCAGCAAGTTGTCTCGGGGCAAAATGTAGCCGCCTGCCAGCATTGTCTAGTAATAATATTTGGATTTATGATTAAGTTTTGGTGGAGGCTGGGGGAGTGGGTTTCAACAGTTAAGGCTGGGTTTCAACGTATAAGAGACCCCAGCATGAGCAGGCTTCCTGGTGCATCTCTCTCTCTCTCTCTCTCTCACACACACACACACACACACACACACACACTCACACCACTGATTGTAAGAGACCTGGATGCGAAACTCCTTGGAGATCCAGCAGTGGGAGGACAAAGAAGCCTTGGCCTGTGGTCTCCTGACCTCTTTCTTCTTTTTTTCCCCTGACTTCTTTCAATACATGTCCTTCTGCTGCTGCACTGCAGGCTTTTTTGGCTATAATGAAGCTGTTCTATGAGTGAAGCCCTTGTAGCAGTGGAACACCTTAGGTGACTGATGTCTAATTAACACAGTGGGGGCTCCTAGGGGCTTCGTCCCCTGTGCTCTATCAGCCGTGTTTTCCATGGTGTGGCATAAATACACAGGGGTTCTTCTTTTCACTTTGTTTCATGTACTTCTAAGGATCCCTTACTTGCAGTCTAGGTCAGAGGTGCATTATGGTATACAAAATGGATTTTTTCAATAGGAAAATTGTTCAAAATATCTAATCTTATAAACTGTCAGAGACAAAATCCATGCATTTGTGTAGATGCATATGTACATACATGTGTGTGTGTATATACATGCATATATATACACATATATATGTAAAATGTATATTCATGATGGTTAACCCACTATTATCTGGCTTTTTACCCCTTCTACATTTGCCATCCTTTAAATTTTGCTGTTACTGAAAACTTTGTCCTCAGATCTCTTCTCCTACTCTGTCCCTTGGTACTACATCAGCAATTGGCCAACTACTGTTTGCAGGCCAGATGTAGCCCACTGCCTGTTCTGTCAAGTTCTATAGGAACATAGCTATGCCCATTTGTTCACATATCATCTATACCTGCATTTACACTATAAAGGCAGCATGGAACAGTTTCTACATAGACCCTCTGGCCTGCAAGGCCTGAAATACTTACTATCTGACCCTTCAGAGAAAAAGTTTTCCAACTGTATTAGTCAGAATTCTCCAGGGGAACAGAACCGACAGGAAATGGGTATATATATATATATATATATATATATATATATTATGTGATTACTATAGGAATTGGCTCATGCAACCGTGGAGATTAGCACATCTGAATTCCATGGGGGAGGCTTCAAGTTGGGAACTCCAATAAAGCTTTATTGAATTCCCCTGGAAAAGCTGGCTGGCTAAAGTAGAAAAAGAAATTCTAACTGCTGAGATCATCAGTTATCCCTTTAAGGCCTTCAACTGATTGGATGAGACCTCTCTTTGCTGAAGACAATCCTCTTTGTTGATTGAGGATGTAATCAGCTATAGATACAATCAACTGACTAATGATTTAAATCCATAAAATAACTTCCCAGAAACAATCAGGCCAGTGCTTGCTCAATGAAACAACTAGACACCATAACCTAGCCAAGTTGACACCTGAACTTACCCATCATACCAACCCCTGTGCTATTTTAGTCATACCCATGACTCTGACCACTCATATGTAAAGGAATAAAATGGTCTCCAATGTGCCTCAATGTTGTATTATTTTTGTCATCTTTCAATATCTGCCATCATTTGAAGTTATGTGGTGGTTCAAACGTGGGCATGTCCTGGCTATGGTGAAAGCATCATTAAGTATCTCATGGGTAATTATGCCTCAGGATGTCTCATGCTGGGTGGATACAAATTAAAGGAAAATAATGATATCCCATAGGTCCCTATTGGGAATCCATAAAGATTAAGAGGGGAGTCTTGATGATGGATAATGGAATTGCTGACTGTCCCCTCATCTCTGACACTAAAAAGCGAAGGATCAAAACCCACAGCATCTCTGAGCTAAGCCAGGAGCATGGGGGTGAATACAGTAGTTTCTTAAGCATCATTGGAGACACAGTAGAGACCAACCCTGACCTGCTACCCTCCTGCAGTACAAAGTCCAGCAGTGGCCAGGCTGCCAAGGCCAGTGAGAGATGCCCGTTCTACTGCAGCCACCACTTCTGCTTCGAGGCACCTGTAGAGCTGGAGTCCTGGCTCGAAGTTCATGAAACTTCAGGACTGAGGATTGGGGGTGGCCCACACTGGGCTTCTTTTTGTCCATCATGTCCCACTAAACCAGGCTTCTCTTTTGAAAGCTTGGGTGCCAAGAGGGCTGAATTCCAACTGTTTGCAGGTGGATTAGCAAGGATTAGTAAGGGTACCCCTGCTGTCACGCTCTCCAAGGACCCAAGGTGAATCAATTGTTAGACATCCAGGGAATGCCAGAGCTAGGAATTTAGAGTCCTACTGGAGTTGAGGGGGTTGATGACTAGCATTTCCAAAAGGTCCTGGTTAGTAAATATGGCTCCACCCCAGCACTGAACAAGCCTCGGCCAGGCAGCAAGTACTGAGAAATTTTGCCTTTCATTTGTTCACTCAGTCTGTCAGAAGGGGGTCTGCCCTGCTGCTTTCTGGGGCTGTGTCATCTCCTGTACCTAGATCCAAGGCCCGTGTACACCTTGAGCCACCTGACCTGGGGTCCCTGCAAAGTACAGATTTATGATCTCAAAGGCGTACCTCTCAGTCAACCCTCCTGGGAACACAGGATGTCACATGAGGCACTGAACTTAGCTCAGTACTTTCTCCTTGTCTTCCTTCCTCGTATATGTTCATGACATCAGAGGACATCAGTCACCTAAGCTCAAAGCCTGGTTGCCCCTGTAAAGTCCTCCTCTTCTCACAGATTGCACCCCAATGCCGACTAAATCCTATCCTCTTAGCCATTCACTTGCCATCATCATTGGGCATTTGTGTCATCATGAAGGTGGCCTGATTGGCCTCTTATTCTGGTCCCTGTCATTCTCCAAGCAGCAACCAGAGTATCCTTTACTCATTTCATCAGGTCACACCTCATCTCACACCTCACAGTGATTGTCTTGCTCTCCGGGCTGAAGTCCAAATCCCTTTGTGTGGGATCCAGCCTTCTTTAAGCTCTGCCCTTGTCTAAACTCACAACCTCGTTTCCAGCCTCCTCCTCACTTTCTATCCTGTAGTCCAGCCAGACCCTCTCTCTGGTGTCTCCTGGGGACAAGGTCACATCCTCCCTGTCACTGCACCCAGCTGTGCTCAGCACACTGGGGTCAGGGGCTGGGTAGCTCTCAGCTACTCCAAACTCTCTTTGGTTTGGTCTCCATAAGACCCCATGCCAAAGTATAAGGTCCTCTTGGACAGGAATCTTTGTTTCATTCGCCAATAAATCCTCTTAGCCCCAAAAGATGTTTGACATATAGCAGGCGCGCAGTAAATATTTGCTGAGGAATGAATTTAAAGGATTTATTCTTTGTAGTCCATTGCAGGTCCTAAAATCCTTTCCTCCCAGTAAGTTTTTCTTTCTTCTAGATTAAATCCCCCTCGCTACAAAGCAAGCATGTTTCCTTGTCTGGGCTTTTGATGGCGCCAGCAGACCAATTAGGCTCCCTTTGCCAGAGAGAGCAACAACCTGAATTCAAAGGGTTTTGTGACTCCTTGCTGACATTTTTCTCATCTACTCTGAATAGTTTTGATTTCCTGAATATTTCATCAGAAACATTTTACTCTTTACACAGACCAGCCTGGAACTGGCCCATGTTAGGTAAGCAATTTCCGATGTGCACAAAACAGTACAAGGTTTTGGCTTGCCTCTTCCAAGACCTACAGCATTCTTGAAAGCACCTTGAAAACACACCTGGCATTAAAGTGGGTTTCATGGCATGCTTTGGTCTGGGAAAGTCTGTGAACCTGAATGTCTGTGGCTTTGGATTCATTTCCAATGTTAATCATATGGAAATAAAGTGCCCCCCCACTCCTTGGTGGAAAGTACTTTGTTGGCAAATGCAGCCGTTTAAGGTTTGTCCTCCCAGTGTTGGCTCACGACCAGTAGAATTCTTTGTCCCCTGAGGGAGGATTATCCTCAGAAATGCTTAAGCCGGAAAGGAGACGGTACCCCTTCCGTGCCCTTTGTGCACCTGCTGCTGGCCTGACCATGCACCCCGACAGTGGGGTGGAAGGGAGTGGAGGTGGAGGGAGGGGGCGAGGAGGGCAGCACTGTACTCAGGATGTCCGTGCTCCCTGTGAAACTGAGGCTTCAGGGTTTGAGTTGCCTCAAATACCAGGGCCCTGAGCTACCTCATTTGACCTCACCAAGAGAGTCTCAGGTGGCCTTGGGACGGAAAGAGTGCCAACGCCAGCCTGTGCTATGCCTGGAAGGGACATCAGGCTGGTTACAGACTCCCCTGGCCTCCTACACCTCACCTTTCCTCTAGCTGCACCTCCTGTAGGGCCATTTCCATTCTGGAACCTGAACAACTCTTCTGCAGAAGGGAACCAGACCAAGACCCTTCTCTGGCTAGAGTCCTCCCATACTCCCATGGTGCAGAGACTCGCCCAAGCCCATGGGCTTCTGTCACCTGGCTGGTGTGCCCTCATCTCTTCTGGCCCCAGCCCATGGCGTCACAGCACACATCTTCCTGTTTCTTGTGTCCATACCTCCTTCCAGGTCATTTCTGTTGGAAAGTCCTTCTTCTGTCTTTCCTTCCTGGACTTCAGTCCACTCTGCTTTTCAGACTCCCATTCCAGGAAAACTTTGCACACTTTCCATTGCCTCTGTGCCAGCAAGAAGTGTTTTGTTCACTTGTATGCATTGACTGAGTGCCTACTGTATGCCAATTGTTAAAGATAGAGCAATGACAAAGACCTGGGCTTCCCCATTGAGGAGCCTGTGGATTGGGTCACCAAGTATCTCAGTCCTGTTCCATGACTCCAAAGAGGAAATGAAAGCAGTGGGAATATCAGAACACCATCCCTTATACACAATAAGCATTTGATCATTTCGAGATGAATTTTGTTTAAAAGTTAAAAATGAAACATGAGCTTTCAAAGTCACAGGAGACAGGCCACCACTCAGATATCAAAATATTATGTTCACTTTTATGGTGATTGTGGATGCTGGGATTATAACATATTTGATATCCACGATGTGCTGTTTTGCCAGCATTCCAGGGTCTAGTGGGTACAAAAATGGAAATTTCTTCCAGTATGGACATTTCCCAATGCCCTGCAGGAAGGCTCCCATTCTGGGCCCAGAACAAACACTGAAAGTTTAGAGTTTATGTTTACTTTGACCCTGATGATAAACAATGACTGCCATGGAAATTCTGATATTGTTTAATAATAAATGAAGAGTAACAACCTAGTAAAATAAAACCTATAAAATATTGATTCTGGGTAATCATAGAATGTGTTTTTGCTTCTCATGTTAGTCGGAGGCCAATTGAGAAAAGCCTTCTACTTAGGGGAAGGACACACTGCATTTGTGTATCTCCTGGCCCCATGAGGTAATTCATTTCTCATAATAAAAAGAGCATTACCTAATTCAAACTTTTTTTATGCTGGCCTATTGGAACACTATAAAAAAACACCTAGGAAAAAGATTTATTGACCACCTGATAATGAGGGAATATGCCTAAGCTGCTAGAAAGCGCTCCTCAGTCCATGGAGACTGATGGAAAGAATCGATCGCTTTCAGAGTGTAGGTGTTAGCTTGGGAACCAATTAGTATTCTGAGCCCAGTAGACCAAATGGTCCCATTGATATCCAATAGAACGTTAGATGCTGAATTATACCTGGTGGGAGATCAACTCTCATATTTTCAAAATTTTCTGTCAACAACAGTTTGTCAAGTTCAATAAGAAGATTAATAAATATTCAGGGTTGCTAAAATGGCACCCAGTAGCTCTCAGGAAACTGGGGATGCTCATTGATCCTACAAGGATTACTGGAAAGTTTTCAGAGTTAAACAAGATGGTTGGATTTGAAAGGCATGGCCTAGCCCTATAGAAAAGCAGTTCATTTAGTTTCGGTTTTAGCCTGCTGAGAGAAATATGCTTGTAGTATCCAGGGATAATGACACAGAGCACTCTCTGAGAAGGACAGTCAGAATAAAGGGGCATTGTTGGCAGTCCTTGCAACAGCTCAGCTTTTGGCAGGCCACCCCAACTTGTGGGACCAATTCCTCCAAGTAGAACAAAAGGGTGTATCAGTTCTCTATGGAACTGCAAAACTCAGTGGCTTTAAATAACAACCATGTTATTGCTCACGATTCTGTATGGCAGGGATTTGGGTGGGGCTTGTGGGGGAGGGGTGATGGTACATCAGCTCCATGGGGTGTTGGCTGGGGCCTGGCCCAGGGCTGGGAGTGGCCAAGACGGTCTCCCTCATGAATCTGGAGTTGTTGGCCAGGGTACCTCATTCTCCTCTCTGTGGCCTCTCTCCCCATATAATCTCTCCTCCTCGAGGGCTTCCCACCCCCTCTGTGGCCTCCCTGGAAGGTTAGTTTGGATGAAACAGAAAACTGCCAGGCCTCTTGAGGCTTAGACTCAGAAATTCCACAATGTCACTCATACAAATATTCTTTTTGGTCAGCGCAAGTCCCAGGGTCTCTGACAACACCACTGTCCCAAGTGTGGTGGTCACTAAGGAGTGGACACCAGGATAAACCAAGGCACTGGCAAGGAGTGGTCAGGGTCCTCATGGAGGACCCAACTCACCTGTTTATCAGCTGGTTTCCAGATAGTAGAGGGGAAGTAGACTCCACTGCTGATGGAAGCATGGCAAAGTCACATTGCACAAAGCATGAGGGATGGGAGGGATTGTTGTGGTCATCTTCAGAAACAATCTGCCACAGATGATGAAACTTCAATCACTTTTGAATGTTCAATGAGCCTTCAAAGTCAGTGCTGGGCCTATTTGTCTCTGAGCCTCGGTATGAAGGAAGCTGAGCCAAGACGGCTTGTATCTTCTCTGACAACACCACTGTCCCAGGTGTGGTGGTCACTAAGGAGTGGGCATCAGGATAAATCAAGGTTTCCAGATAGTTCTCAAAAGGAGATGACTGATTCAATTTACATTGAGTGAGACAATACTGAGCTGAAGTCAGTTACCTTATATCTCTCGGAAGGACTCTAGGGAGCCGCCTACCTGGTTAATTTTGAGACATTGCTTCATTGTCCTGGTTTGGACAGACCTGTGTTGCTTTATTAAAATAGTGAAACATTATTTTTGGGTTGGCTTAGGCTACTAGCATGTTTATTTTAGTTCTGCCATCATTTCTCAGTATCACCTCTTCTCATTGCTAATGAATGACCCTAGAAGCCCTTTGTGGTTGCCTAGCAACAATCTAGCTGGGGCCAGGGCCTACTTATGCTCCTAGAAGGAAGGACTGCAGTTTCACCCAAAATCAACGTTCCAAAGGGCCAGGTCCCTCTAAGATTCACGGTCCTAATTCAAGGCACCTTCGAATTCCTTTGTCTGTGGATTCCAGATCTGCTCATGTAATTATGAGAGTCAGCTATTTCTCCCAATCCAGGTTCCTGTGGAAAAGAGAATATATTAAAATATGTGCAATTTTTGTACAGACATATAGCTCTCTTTAAAGGTCTGGGTACTGTTTATTTTCATGACGAGGTGTGAGCATATATATATTTTAAATAAATAAACAAATGTACTCAGTGAATGCAATGAGCCTGAACCCTAGGTTAAAAGAGTGAGCATCTGACTCACTGGCTAAGTACAGAATTTCATCTCCCATCAAGATTAGGGCCAAGGGCATGCATGTGACCCAAGAAGAGCCAATCAGAGGCCTTCCCTGGAACTTATATATTGATACCAGAATCTCTGTCTGACTGTGGTGTTGATTGGTCATGTACCTGGTCTCATGGAGAAGGTCCCATGTCTTCAGTAGGAGACAATCATACCAACATGCAAAAAGGAGAAAGATAAGCAGAGATGAGAAATGACATGGGAAGAAGAAACTGGAAGACTGAGCTCCCAGTGATTGGACTCCTGGAGATACTGAATCATGGAGGTCTTCCTTTCAGTTCTGTAAACCATTGAGCATCTTCTATGAGAGCTCATGCATTTGTGCTTGCTATCCAAAGGATTTCATCAGTACACCCAGTATTGTCAACCTTTCACCATATGTAAGTGTTATGCTTCAAAGTCCATAACTGAGGTATAGGTTCCTATTTCCATTCCATAAAGAAACACGTAATGGTAGCATAATATTGGGATTGCCTATTGTAATATTGCCATAGAAAAAGACAAAGATTATATAGGCTAGGTATATTATTTACTCATTTAGATAAAGCTTGAATAAATTTAAATGAAAAATATCTTCTGGCTTGATAGCCCCTATGGCTGATAGCATTTTGGCTGCAACAATATCTCCTATTCCACATGTTCTTACACAAACGACCTTGAAACTTTACCCATCAAGATGTGCAGTCTATGTTCCTTCCCTTTGAAACTGGGCATTTCTGAGGCTGGGCCCTAAAGGCAATGTAGCTTATACCTTGCTAGCTGGGGCACTTGTTTTGGAGATCTACCTGCCATGTAAGAAGTTTGAGTACCTTGAGACATCCATGCTGTGAGGAAGCCTGATGGAGAGACCATATATGGGTGCTCCAATTGGCAGTACAAGAGAAGGTCCAAAATGAAAGCATCAATCACAGGTCATGTAAAGGAAGACATCTCCTAATGATTCCAAACCCTAGCTATAGGGTCACCTGAGTATATTATTTCTGGGAGGTCCACAGAGACTTTCCTCACATGTACCCACAAAGCAGTCTCTGTTTGCTACCATCATCTGATCCATTATCGTCACTGTCTTTCTTTCCCTGCTCTGATGCTGCCTGGAGATTCCCTATCCCTGCCCTTGCCTTCCCCCACCCTCCTTTCAAGGGCCCTGTGGAAGAATGATTCCGAAGCTTCCAGTACTTGGAGATTCTGAGCCTGGTGAAGACACATGTTAGGGCAAGTAAGCCACAGTATTGGGCCAGAATGTCACAAAGCCACTCCTTAGCAGTGTCATGCCAGCCCTGATAGCCATCTTTATTCAACAATACTTTTATAGTGCTTCCTATGGCCTAGACACTATTCTAAGACCTAGGAAAAAACTCAACCTTAATAACCTTGTGAGTTTTATTGTTGTTTTGTTTTAACAGATAAGGATGCGGAGGTGCAGCTAGAGAAAGTGACCTGCCTGGGGTACCCAACTAGAAAGCGGTAGAGCCAGGATTCAAATCCAAGTAGTCTGCTCCAAAGTCTATACTTTTAACCACTGTCTCTTGTGACTCTCATGGGCTCAAACACAGCCAGTGTGGCAAGAGAGAGCTCAGAGGCCACCCTGTCTTCTCCAGGTACCTAGTTGTCCTTCTACCCCCACCCCACCCAAAGATCCTCTCTCCTGTAGTTGTAAAACAAAAGTTATGCTGATTGACCGGTCTGTGTTGTGTGGGTGTATGTGTGTGTACGTGTGGTGTCTAACTCTTTCTTTGCTGCATATACTTGGACATGGATTATTGCTTGTCTGAATCTATGGATGATGGTAAGAGCAGCAAATGTTTGTTACAAGAGAAGAAGCCCCAACCCAGCCAAGCAAAAGGCATCTGGGTTTTTAAAAGCTTTCCAGGCCGTTTGAGGAAACACATCAGGCCAGAGTAATGATGCTGCAGTTTGCCATTCATTCTCATCAGGTTTAATAAAGACAAAGGGGCTCTCTTTATGTGTCCACTTGGGCTTAGCAAATTAACCAGGCTGCCGAAGGGGTACATGTGAACAGAGTATTTGTCCTCATAATGTTCATTAGGAGAGCGAAAGTTAACTAACCTTTTTTTCTGCGTTTCTTTTCCCAGGGCCCAGGGAAAGCTGTGGAACTGAAACATCATCCCTAATCTTATTTCCGATGGGCTTTCTGTTAACTTCTCCTTTTATGATCTTTTCACAGCTGTTATATTGAATCAGTATCATTATGTGTTTAAAAAATATTATGCTCTGTGTCTCAGAGCTAACTGCCCAGAACTAAATATCCTGGCCCTTTTTGGGAGATGACAAACTGTTAGAAGCCTGGAAAGGGTGGCTGGTTTGTTTGTTTGCTTCTTGTGTCCTCTTGGCAGATCCTGGTGCATGAATGAAAGCTGTGGTTCTCAGTTTTTGCTACAGGTTCCTAGTAAGATCATGAGCAACATCTTCCGTGGGGTCGATTGCAAAAATGGCCCCCAATTCCTCTCTTCCCTGAATCCACATCCCTTTGCAATATGACTTTGCCAGTCCTCTCATCTAGAGGTGGAGTCTTTTACTCTACACCTTCAATCTAGTTATAGTCACATGGTTTGTTTTGTCCAAAGGAACATTAGCAGAGGCATGGAAAGCACTGTGCTTTGGAGTTTGTTCTCTCTTGCTGCACCCAGAATGTTGAAAACCACTGTTATCTGGCCTGAGCTAGCCTGCTCAAGGATGAGAGACCATGTGGAGAAGCATCAAGGTTTCCCAGTTGATAGTCACCCTTGTTAACTCAGCTGACATCCTGCCAACTGCCATGCATGTCAGTGAGGCTGTTCTGGCTCATCTAACCACCAGACAACCTGCTGACTGACCACAGACACAAGAGAGAGCCTAACAGAGAGGTGCTCAGCCAACCCAGACCAGAACTGCCCACTTGACTCATAAAATTTTGAGCTAAATAAAATGGTTATGGTTTTAAGCCATTGAGTTTTAGGGTGGTTTGTTACACAGCCAAAGCTAACTGATACACTTCCTTCTTCCTGAATACCTTGAAGCCTACCATATTGGGGTATATTTATGACAGGGAGTCTCTGAATAATGTAGAAACCCAAATGCTGAAGAACTTGGTTGACTTCCAAGAAGTTTGCTACCTCCAGTCAAGGGCTATGCTTTTATCAGAGTTACCTCTAAGACCTTTTTTCAACATTAAATCTGCAATCAATACACATGTTAACTCTTCCCTCTGACCTTGAAAATATAGGCCAGGGTGAAGCAAGTACATCTGACTCAAATAAATTTGGCATGACTTTGAAAGCCAATTATATAACCTGTTACCATGTCTGTGAGTATCTCACAGACTGAACAAAAGTACACCAAAATTGTAACTGATTTGTTGGGTTCACATGGTTTAGATATATTGGGTCTATATTCCTAAAATGGTATGGTAGCCCAAGTTTTTGGAAACAAATAAATCAGTTGAGAAGAAATAAAATCACATGGTTGATGAACCCTGTTCAGGTTCTCAAAAATGCTAATTTAGACACATGTATTACATATGTACCTCTGGAAACAATAATAGAATAAAGGTGGGGTCTCATTTACCTGCTATTTCCTCTTCAATTTGGGATTGTCAGACTTTTTTAGGTATGGATTTGAAATGGATTGGTGTCCTAGATATCTATTGCTGTACAACAAACACCCCGAAACTTAATGGCTTATTGTCTCTTGTGGTTTCTGTGGGTGAGGGATTCAAAAAAGGCCTAGATGGGTTTTTCTGGCTCAGGTTTCTCACGTGGTTGTGACCAGAAGTGGCTGGAGCAGGAGAAAGAGGGCCTGAGATAGTCAGACCTCTCCCTTTCTCTTCTTGTAGCCTCAGAGCCTCTCATCGTGGTCTGTCCACATGTACTAGGCTGGGCTTCCTCATAGCATGGCTACTTCAGGGCAGTCAGATTGCTTCCATGACAGCTTAGGGCTCCAAGCCAGGGTCTCATGAGAACACAGGCCTTTTATAACCTAACCTCAGAATTCACATAGCATGACTTCTGCCAGAGTGACAAACCCAGACTCAGAGAGGAGATATAGAACACACCTCTCAATAGGAGGAATATCACTGTCACATTGTAAGAATAGCGATGGGTGGGAAGTATTAGGGCTCTCTTTGGGAATACAGGCTGCCACAGATGGCCGTGTTTCCTTGGTATTTATGAAATTTACCTCATTGTTATCACTTGGGTCCTTTCTGTCAACTACCTGCCCCATCAATGTCCAGCTACAAGTCATTTATAAATTAAAAAAACAGCCAACATGATAGCCAGGGGCAAAAGTGAATTAAAATAGTCTAAGACCAAGGGGTTTTGGATGATCACTGAATAACTCTGCTCTATTTAATAGCCAAGAAATTCATTCATATGTCTGGGAGAACACTAGGCTAAAAAACATTGATCAGAATAGCCTTGAGTCCAACTCCTATCAGGAGAAAGGCAGCCAAAAGGAACCATCCAGTTCTAACCCTGCTTGTACACTGTACACATCATTATCTCACATATTTTGAAGATGGTGTGGAAATGATTTAATGTCTGTAAAGCTTCTGGTGGGATTATAGACATTAGGGAAATGTCATTCAACTAGTGCAAAAACTAAATATGAAAGAAAAATAAAGGAGGAGGATGTTGCTCATAGTTTAAATGTTCTCATTTGCACTTTCCCTCACAAGACCCTGCATGAAAACAAAGAAACAGAAGTGGTTCTGTCAGGGGAAGTGTATCTTTGGAACCATTTCCCTCCCAGCACAGAGCAAGGAGTCTCTACTCTAAGACAAGAATGCAGCTCTTAGCAGGGCCTTTACAAACGTGCCTCAGGCTTTTGTAGCTGTCTCTACAGTTTCCCATTCATACCATACTATTTTTTTTTACTATTTTGTTTTTGACATTTTTGTTTACATGAAGTAAGCTTTCAAATTATTTCTCAAAATCCACAAGCTTTTAAAGAAAAGATACCATTTCTACTTCATTACCCTGCTTATGAGAGTCTTCCACACAGATCAGTTCAGAATAAATGTATCATGATAAGGATGGGGCCAATGGCCACAGAAACAGTCTTCAAGCATGCTGGAACCCTCGGTAAGGCGTCGTCGTAACTAGTTCATTTGTTTGCTTGTTGTTTGTTTTTTTTGTTTTTAGGTGGCACCAGGGACCGAACCCAGGACCTCCAATGTGGGAAGCAGGTGCTCAACTGCTTGAGCCACATCCTCTCCCCACCAAACTATTTTAATTTCTAAAACGATGTAGCTCATTTGGCAAATTTTATAAGTTTGAAATTATTCCCAAGTAATATTTTAAATGTTGCTCCTTAAAATTTAACTCTAATCAACAGTTTATTGAGGACCTAATATGTACCCACTACTGGGATGGACCCCATAGCAGATTTAAAAACAATAATTTTGTCATTTAAGTATGGTAAGTCCCCTTAAGAAGCTGACAGTAACTCTAAAAGTGCAGTTATTCCTTGTCCTATAAATTCTTTTTTGGTTCACAGTTAGCCTTTTCAAAATAGAGTCTTGGTCTTTGCTTTGGTGGCTTTAAATTCTCACTATATCATGAACCAACAGATGGTTCAAGGACATTGCTTTTTCCCAAGGAGCTGTTCTAAGAAAGCATCTCTAAGAAACCTTTCTTTGCCAGATCTTCAGGGCCTTGATACCTTCTTCTCTGGAAATTATATCTAAATGGACTTTGCTTGGAGCCAGGTTTTTTTTTTTTTTTTTTTAAGAGCTTAGTTGGCTCTCTCTGGCATTTCAAAACTTCTATGTAAGCAGTCTCACTGCCCTCCATGGGGTTATAATACATTAAAAATCCTCTTTAATCATCTCACCTACTATCTGAAATTACATGGCACTGAAACAGTAGAAGATTCCTTCTTCACCATGACAGACTGATTTTAATCATTAACCAAGGAACTATTAAATTTGACGTCACTCTCTCCACTGTCATTATGAAATTAGTATTAACAGCCATTGTTGGGAGAATTCTAATGAGAGCAATGGGCTTGGATGAGAGCAGGACAGGAGTGTCTTTGCTTCTAGACCAGCAGAGGCATAGGTCTTCTAAACACTGATCTTAAAATCTGCATCTGGATGACTTTTCCAGAGGGGAGACTTGAAAATGAACCTTGCATTCTTTCCAGCTGGAATGGAAACAAGACTGCCAGCTTGTGCAACGCCTCATTGTCGAAAACCGTAGTGAAACTACTATTGTAAATCACATATTAACTTGGAACAATCAGGCTATATTCCTTCTCAGAGGGAACTATTTAAAAGTATGGGGCTTCAGACAGATGGACGGAGGGACATGGAACACATGAAGTTCAATTGTTTTTCTTAAATCTGCTCAGGCAGGTCATTCAGGGGTGTTCACAGAGTTAACAGATCTTAAACATTAGAGAGTGACCGAGGAAGAGGGTCTTAGAGTTGCTTTCCTCTCAGATTTTTACCTTTTTTTTTTTTTGCTTTTTGCTTTTGAATTCCACTTCTGTCTCTCCAGTCAAGGCCCATGGTCATCTTTGGAGGAAGACAACATTATGCTTCCAATGATAATATTTCATGGCCACCCATAGCAGAAGCTTTTGGTACCTCTCCCTCTCCCCCTCAGCACCTCACATTCCAGGATATCCTATTGGAAGCACTTGTAAGTCCAAGACATGCCAGGGAGTCAGCCTTCTTGGAGCAGCTCTTAGCCAAGGACAAATGGAAGCTAGAGGATCAATACCTCAGCATCCTCACCCCTTGGGTAGGACCTCTTTGAGGCATGTTCCACACTGTGTGGCCCCCAGTAGGACTGAACTCCGGTTGCTCACAGTGGAATCCTGCTCATAGACTCACTTGTATTAGCTCCTTCTTTTCCCTGTCCTACTTCCTCATCCCTCTATAGGTACATCCGGGGATTATCCCACAAATAAATGCATGCATTCTTTGTAACGGGATCTGCTGCCAGAGGATTCAACTGATGACACAGACTTTTAAAAAAAGGGACATGCCATTTTGTTCATTCATTACTCATTCACTCTACATTTACTCTTAACCCATAACATGTAAGGCAAAATGCAAGGAGCTGGGGATGGAAAGATGAGAAGCATGTCCTTTTCTCATTCTTAGAATTGACCAAAACAATCTCATGAGAGGGGCACGTGAGCTTTCCCAAGATCTCTACTCTACAAGTTCCACCCCTATGTCTCCTAAACAGATTGTGAATAGATTGCCACATAAATTGTGTTGATATTTTTCCTGCCCAGTGATTTTTCTCTGCTTATCTTTATCAGCTTCTATTCAGTTTGGGGGGTCTTAGAGATGTTTATCTTATTTTTGAACATGACTATACTTTACTTAATCTTGTTGTTGAAATACAATATAAACACAGAAAGATACATGTATTATGAGCTCGATGGATTTTCACAAGAATATATTTTTGTAATTAGCACCTGGACCAAGAAATAAAACATTATCAGCACCCAAGAAGTCTTCCTCCAGCCCTCTTCAGGCATTCCTCCCCTCTCCCCGTAAGGTAGCCACTATGCTGACTTCCCAAAGTGGGGAATAATTTTGCTTGTTTTTCTACTTGATACGTTTATATTTGTGAGGGTCATCCAGAGTTTTGTACTCCATGTTCATTGTTGTGTAGTATTCCAATGTGTGACTAAGCCATGAGTTATTTATCTGTTCTATGAATTTTAGGCAGTTGGGTGATTTCCAGTTCAAGGCTATTTTGAATAGTGTGACTATAATAATTCTAGTATGTCTTTTGGTGAAAAGATGTATTTCTTTGGGGTATACACCCAGGCATGACACTGTTGTGTTTTAGGATGTGTGTATATTTTCAGTTTCAGTAGATCCTGACGATTTTCCAAAGTGGTTGTACTGGATTACACCCCCACCAATAGTGTCCATAACTCCATATCCTCACATGTGCTTGCTTGTTTCATCTTTTTCTTTTCAGCAGTTCCAATGGGTGTGGGCTATATCTTTTTAAAAATTTCTATAGAGAAACATTTGCACATTTTATCTGTGTTTGCAGCAGAAAACCAAAAGTCTCATATGAGGGCTTTTTTGATTTGTTATAAATGTGCACCTCTCATAAAGTCTTGTGTTTTGCATAATTTTTGTCCATAATTCTTTGAAATTGTGACTCATCTTGGAAAATGCCTTTGCTAAGCAATTTGGGTACTTCAACCAGTAAATCTCCTTCTTCCCTCTGGGTGAGTGTTTATAACACCCCCTTTCTAACGAAATGTGGGTCCACCCAACTGAGTG
This sequence comes from Tolypeutes matacus, assembly GCA_026826555.1. Classification (NCBI taxonomy): domain Eukaryota; kingdom Metazoa; phylum Chordata; class Mammalia; order Cingulata; family Chlamyphoridae; genus Tolypeutes; species Tolypeutes matacus. The sequence goes on from JAKSZT010054001.1 coordinate 659,258, forward strand.
TCCCACTCTGGCAGTCCTTTCTGCCTCATTATCTCCTTGATGCATTAATTTTTCACTCTGTTTTTCTGCTTGATCTCCACTCTTCTTTTGAAACCTTTTTTCCCCAAAGCAATGAGAATTTCTTTCATTTTCTTTTATTATATATTCATCTTTTTTCAGAAAGTCCTTGAGAGGTCATTCAAGTTAACTTGCTTTTGTAAGTGCTCTCCTTTTGCTTCTAAACATTAATTTGTTCTCAAAGGTGATAAAATGGTTAAGTGTGGTTCAGAGTGTAGGCTCCAAGTCAGATAGCCCAGGGTCAAATGTCAGCTCTGCCACTTACCAGCTCTTCAGCCTTTGACAAATGTTATAATTACTGTAAGCCTCAGTCTGTTCATCCATAAAATGGAGAGAATAACATGAACTCTCTCATAGGGGTGTTGGAGATTGAGGTATTCGCCTTGGCATCAGGGCTAGCATATACAATTATCCAATTAATGGATCCATTTCATGAATTTCTCTTACCCATTATAGTTTCCATTCCCTTCCCTTCTTCCTCCCTTTTTATTTAGCTTCCTCTTTCCTTTGTCCCTCCCTCCCTCCTTTCCTTCCTTCCTCAGAAATTCCCATTTGTTTAATGAAATTAAATCATTGAACTCTACTACACATCAGATGGCAGGACTAAGTGGTCCAATTTGGGGTTCTAATCCCAAGTTTTTCATCTGAAAGCATCTTAGTGCCCCCATTGTCTAACTCCATTACTTTGCAGATGAGGAGAAAGACTCCCAGCATAGGTATGTGGTTTGATAAAGTTTATACAACTAAGCGTTGGCTGAGATGAGACAAAGCCCTCTTTCCTGGCTGAGAGGACCAGCCATGTAGTCAGCAGGACACTGGGCATGGTGTTTATCCTTGGCTGTCTAGAGAGCAGTTGTGGCATAATTGAAACCAGCCATTGTGGGCAAACTTCAACTCCAGGTTGAGAGGCAGATGTAGAGTAGAGAAATGGAGCCAAGGCACTGACCAGGTATCTGGACAGAAGGTGTTGGGAGAGATGCCAATACTAGACCTTGAAATAAATCAGCCAAGATAAAAGTGGGGGCTCTAGGAGGAGACATGGGAAACTTCAGTTAATTCTAGAGTCCAGATCCAGTGCTGGCCTTCCAGCTCACATTGCAGCAACATCCTAAAAATGGCAGCCACCACCCAACAGTGCCTGGGTAACAACTCTACTCATATGTGATAACAGGGCCCATCGCTGGTATTTAAGGTCTTAAGTTGCTGACTAATCCTGGCCATTTGTTCAGAAGAACCTTCACTTGATTAATGCCCTAATCACTTTGTCAATTCTAAGGCAGAGAATGTGCCACACTTCCAGTTATCATCAGCACCTAGCATAATGCTGGGCACAGAATTATTGGGTATTGTGTTATCCAGATAGGAGAGGCTCTTTGCAGTGGTGACAAACATGCTTTAAAACACCAGAGCCTTCATTCAACAAAGAGTGGTTTCTCTCTTATACAAAATCTGATGTGGATTGGCAGAGCCTCTCCTCCAAGCTGGCACTCAGATATCCAGGCTCTTCTACCTTGTGGCTCCACCATTTAACACATGGCCTCCACAGTACTTTCCAATGAGGAAGAGAGCCATGGCAGAAGCACATTGACTCTTAACTGTTTTGGCCCCAAAGGGCTCACATTGCTTCAGCTCAAAATCCTGGTCATGTGGCCCAAACTGACCACAAGGAAGGCTTCAGAATAGAAAGGAGGATGTGTAGCCTATAGCAAAGGCTCAGAGTCTCTGCTTCAGAGCAACAAAGATGTATGGCTGGTAGAGTTTCAGTGACAGAACACACAACTGAGCCTTTTGGTATCAGTTTTCTCATCTGTAAAATGGATATTAAAAAAATATCTATTTTTAGAGTTTTTTGGAATCCAGGTAAGTCTGATTCCAAAACCCTGGCTCTTGACCACTTTGTAATATTGCTCCTTGCAGAGTAAGCTGCAACTCTCTTTCCAGATGGAGATGCTGAAATTATCTATCTCGTTATGATTTTTTTCCTTTGTAAGCCCTTTTTCTCCAAGAATCCTTAGAAGTCATATTTTAAGCATCCATGACTGGCTGTTTCAAACATAAACCATTCCATGAGGCTACAGATAGATTTACACAGGAACAAATAGATTTCTCTGAGGGTTGCTATCCCCAGAATTGCAGTCTCTTTGTTTCCTCTGCAGGTTTAGATAAATTCATTTCGCTGCCTTCCTGTCTTAACTTCTTTTTTTTTTTTTTTAAAGATTTTATTTATTTATTCATTTATCCCCCCCTTGATGCTTGTGCTCGCTGGGTCAGCTAACCACGCCGTGCGGGCGGGCCTGCCTTCACCAGGAGGCCCCAGGAACCGAACCCGGGGCCTCCCATATGGTAAACGGGAGCCCCACTGATTGAGCCACAGCCGCCTCCCTCCTGTCTTAACTTCTATCCTTTAAATTATACCTCTTGTCATGGATCGTGTCTCATAATTACATTGATTTTAGTCTGTGGTGCTCCAGTTACCACTGCTGCCCCAAACTACCCAAACTTGGTGGTGTGAATCAACAATGGGAATCAAGCATGGCCGAGGGGAGAAGGCACTTCTATGCTGTACAATGACTGAAGCCTCGAGTCATTCTCTCTGAGTCAAAAATCCAGCCCATATTCAAGAACATATTCCAGCTCTTGTTTAGAGGAGTGCCAAAGAATTTGCAGCTATTTAAAAACTGCCACTAGTGACTCAAGAGCACCTCCTTCATTCATTAACATTCTTTAGCCCAACCAGGGATATCCTTGAGAGAAGAGAGGACAAAGTGATGCAAACAAACAATAACAGCCACAGCAAAAGAAAAGCCCCGGTAAGTCTAAATCGGTAAACTAGTCTGTATTAGCCAAAGCGGTGCTGATGCAAGATATCAGAAATCAGTTGGCTTTTATAAAGGTTATTTATTTGGGGTAGAAGCTTACAGTTACCAGGCCATAAAGCATAAGTTACTTCCCTCACCAAGTCTATTGCCATATGTTGGGACAAGATGGCTGCTGACATCTGCCAGGGTTCAGGCTTCCTGGGCTCCTCTCTTCCCGGGGCTTGCCTCTCTCCATGCTCAGGCCTGCATCTGTCCACAAGGCCAGCTGTGGACATAATTAAAATTATGTTTCCAAATGATATAAAAAGATAAGGAAAAACGTGCCAATGTATTATTAGTAAGTTGAAAAATGTTACAAGATCATATGTGGCACACAATCATCTTTACATGCGCAATAGGTCACAGATAGAAGGAATTAGGCATTATGGGTGATTTCTCTTCTGCTTTCTGTTTGCGTGAATATTTTTACAATAAGCACATGCTACTTTTGTACTAAGGGAAAAAATCAGGAGGAAGAAGGAATCTGAAAGATGAAAATATCTGCATTCATTTTAAAAAGTCAAGGAAATGTTTGGAGTCAACCATTGCTTCCTCACGTGTGTGCAGAGAGCTAGACTCTGTCGGCCTTCTGGGGCAGTTCCTGTAGTGGGCAGACTAAGGAGCGCTGTGAGGCTGGACAGGCCCTTGGAATCGTCATGTACAGGCCCTCACTTTGGGAAGGAGGAAGTTGGACAAGGAGTTTGTGGCCGACCCAAGCCCAGCCCCGGCCTCTTGGCCCCAGCCAGGCAGCTTCCCTCCATCTGCTGTCACCACTCTGAACTGATGAGCAGCATCTGCCTGCACTGTGCACGAAGCCCTGGCACATTTCCACACTGGGTGGGCGACTTGTCTGCAGAACTGCATCTTCTGAGGACTCTTGGATGCTTTCTGGCTCGGGAAGTTGGGTGTGATTTTGTGGAAATTGGACTGGGTGTTGCAATAAACTTAGCCCTCATTGGTCATAGCCAATGACAGGTGAAAATTTTACTCTGAAGGAAGCTGAACACGACAGTGAAGAAAGGGAAAAAGTTTAATGCTAGCCACTTCCTCTGTTAAGGATGTAATAGGAAAGACCCAGCTTTCAGGGAGACTGGGGGGTAAAAGGGCCCCATACTTAGATGCTCTCCTTCTAAACATTTTGGGGGGTGGGGAGCAGGTGGCAGCTCAGAAAGAGCTTATTTTTTCTGCCCATAACATGTTTTCCTTCCATATCATGAGGCACATGTTCTACAGATCTTTAAAAGCAAAGGGCAAGATTCAAATATTTTGTCATCAGTATTCTTCATTTTGACAATGCTCTTTCAATTTCCATCCCATTAGAGCAAAAGTCTCATACAGGTGTTTGTTGCCACTCACACTTTCCTACTTGCTAATCCTTTAATAAAGAGGCAAGTGCAGATGGAAATATGATAGTTGACAAGAGGAGGGAGAACTGAAGGAATCAGAAAGAGCAAACACTCATAACCTGGACTCAATAATTCAGAAGGTTTCCTGGACAAGACCAATGCCAAAAATACTTCCAAGGACATGGGCTGTGAAGCAGAGAGTTCTGCTACTATCATGGACAGGGATAAAGGTTGATTCTCCCCACAATTGTAATTTGGCTAGAAATAGAGTTTTACAAATTGATTTCAGTTTTTCTGGTTATTTTCAGAGACAAAGTCAAAGAATGATTAATTTTTTTCATAAGGTCATAGGCCCAGTTGATATGAGTGGTTTCCCCTAATTCCTAGATAATATTCTTCTGCCTGTTCTGATGTTTAGATGCCCTCTTCTGTAGAATAATATCGACAATCCCCATTTCCTGTTCATCTTCCCTTATTGAATGCCTCCCGTGTTACTCCCCCCAACCCCCAATTCTCTCAAGAACCTTAGGTAGTTATGATTCTTTTCATTTAAAAATGGAGGAACCTCTAGCCTAGTGAAAGGTAGGTGAGGTTGCCCAAAGTCACCCAGTTACTAAGTTATCAAGGTGTGCTTCGAATCTGTGCTGTGTGGGGATGTTTGATTTCCTGGGATTGGGGATCCCAGCCACTTTTAGTAGTGGTGGGGTGGTAGGCTCCTCACAACAGAGAAAGGTTCTAGGAAGAGCTTTGAGTAATGCAGATTCCAGGGCCAGAACTCTCCCTAGAAGATTCAAGACGTTTCCTCTAGAAGAGAAACCTCAGAGATGCCTTATGGCTGCAGGGGTCAGCCTGGGAGGCTGTTGGAGGGCAGAGCTGGTGCTGGAGAGAGACCTGGCAGCAATAGGGCCTTGGCCCTGGCAATGTAGAACATTTCATATCAGACACTTCACATAGTGATCATTTAGAATCCAACCCTTTTTAGACCTTAAATTTATACTTAAAATATAAATTAGATACAAAATAAGTTCTTTAGAAAAGTTGGCGAAAACTGTCCCACAGGACCCATTCACAGAATGGTGCAAACTTGGTACTATAAATATAAAAAAAAATTAGAAATACCCATAGGCAAACTTGTTTAAAAATGATTAAAAAGCCAGATGGATTCCAAAAAGGCTGGATAATGGAAAGGACTCGGAGGAGGATTAAATTTTAGGTAAACTGATCATTAGATGACTAATTATTATGCAAACCAGCTTCCAGGAGAATTAGCTCAAGTCCAGAAAGATTCCCTGGGAGCTGTAAGTGATCTTTGCTAATATTCTGGTTGGACTTTGAGTGATTGTGATGGTGGAACTTCACAAGAAGGTGACAGACTCTTTAAGATCATATTGTTGTGTGGGGAAATATCAGAATAGTGGGGATAACACTCATTCCCAGGTGAACAATTTTTTCTCCCACCTTTCTAAGGGAGGAGGGCTGGTTTGTTTGGGAAAGAAAAGCAGTTCACTCTCCCCCAAAGGGGGGAATCCTGTGCTGAGCATGAGGACAGGAATGTTTTGGGATGACATGGAAGCAGCAAGAGAAGTGGGGAGAGTCTTAGCAGCTGATGAGTAAGAAACTTTGGGCAATAAAAGAGATGCCTCAACATTTTTAAAGAATTCCATGGCGTTGGTTATGCCTTTGTGCCATCCTCAAGGAAATCTAGAATTAAGACAAATGTTATTCTTCAAGTTTCTAAGGAGAATTTTTTTTTAAAAATTATACATTGACAAGAAAAATCAAGCTTTGAGGCTGCCCAGCTATACACAGGTTACAATCTGATAGAAAAGGTATTGAGGGATAGAGGCTAACATTTTGAACTTTTTAATTAATATACCTTTCAACGTCCAGAGTACTTTTGACTAGAAAGTGTGTGCTGTGCTAATGCAATGTGTCTCCAAATCTCTGAAAGTTAGGATGTGTTTATGGGGTGGTTCAAGCCAAGAGAGCTACAAACAGGAGGGCCTGAAGTGATGAACTGCAGAGGTACTGCTTGACCTACTCACTTTTTATTTCACTGAGCCAAAGGACAAAAATCTAGAGATTGCCCATTAAAATCGGATTTCTAGGGTCTGGTGAAAACCCTGGAAGGTATGAGATTAACTTCCTACATGTCATGAATTGGCTGGGCCTGAGAAGTGGGTGTCTCCTCTCAATGGGACGTGTCTTGGGCACTCCTCACGGCATGGCCAGGTCTGCATCTTTCTTGACATCCTGCCTGTCAGCTCCAGACTGAGTCGGAGCCTTGAGGACCAGGCACCCGGGGCTGTTGATGAACCATCACGATCAGGCAGAGGAAACGCTGAAGCTGGGGAACACCTCCCCATGTACCTCCGGATGCCACGCAGTAAGGACAGAACAAGGACTCCCCTGCGCTGAACACAAGCCCGAAAGTTTCACATGGTGACCGGAGGGAGAAGGAGGTGGGCTTGCCTGGGGGTGGTGGGGAGGAAGGAAGCAGAAGCAGATTGCAGGAAATAGGAATCTCCCCGGAAGGGAATGACGGAGTGGAGCACAGCCAGGAAATAAACATAGGTAAATATTTGATACGGAGCTCTCCAGCAGCAAGTAGGACAGGGGAGAGGACAAGAAACACAGCTAAAAAAGAGAGATGAAGATGCTCTTGAAATGTATTCAAATGAAGCCAGACATGGTTGGGGCCTGTACAGTGTGAGAATGGAAAGTCCTGATAAATGCGGCTGAGAGTGCAGTGCAATGCATTTTAATTTATGCGGAAGCTAAGACTGGTTCTCCGAGTTTAGGCTGGAAGCTCCTCTAAGTATCACTTCTGGGCCTTTTGTGAGTCACAGCAGAAAGCTGGAGAGGGGGGTGGGAATAGCAGGGCAGCAAGCCCATTATGGCCACCCTATGCTTGCCAGGTGCTGCTGAAGATAACAATAGTTCTCCGGAGGCACCGGCTCCTCCAGGACAGCAAGCGTCTGCAGCTAGCAGAGTTGAGCGATTAACCCAGCAGGGCCTTGAATCTGTTCCCTGCATCCCAAAGAAAGCTAGAGTCCCTCTGAAGTCGGGAAACTTTTTAAAGAACCCAGTCTAGGTGCAAGCAAGCTCCAAGCTCTCCAGAGGAGGTTGCCCCCAGGAAGAGAACATCTTCCTGGAGGACCCTTGGGCTCTCAGACCTCTGAGTGTTGCCTTAAGGAAGAGCAGGACTGAATAAAGTTCTATGTTGCATCACTTGGGCACTGGAGAAATCACTTTGAGAAGAGCATATGCCAACTGCCTCCATTTAATTAAAAAGAAGTTGCTCAGATGGCTTTACTAAAAATGCAGAAGGAATGCAGATGAATTAAGATGCTTCTGGTTAAAATAACTGCTATCACTCCAATTATTTCAGCTCTCTGGGGAAAACAAAAAGGAGGAAGGTAAAAGGTAATTTGGGGGTGAAAATGGGTTCCAGCCAGGGGACAAAAAATGCCTCTCAATTCTCTGAAATCATAACCCATAACTAAAATTATCTTGAGCCCTGCCATTCTGAAGCCTTTGTGGAGAGAATGACAGAGAGACCATTCATTCATTCATTTATTCATTTACTTCTTTGAACTGTGTCATTCCTGGGATCACACTGCTTTCTTCCCTCCCTTAATTAATTCAACAAGTGTCACAGCTCTTACCTTCTAAATCTCTCTAAGCCTAACCCTCTCTGCCCTGTCATCTGTTCTTCACATCACAGTTATTGTCCTCTTTGCAAAATGAAAATCTGCCACTTAAAGTCCCTCTAGAGCACTCAATGGCTTTGGATAAAAAGAAAAAAGAAAACTTCTTAAACATGCCCTATAACCTTGCTACTCAAGGTGTGGTCCCTGGGCCAGCAAACGTGGGCATTTCCTGTGAGCTTGTTAGAAATGTAGAATGAGTGCTTGCATTTTCACAAGATCTCAGGTAATTCATAGGTACATTAAAGTTTGAGAGGCACTGGTATGTAAGGCTTTGTGTTCTTACCTACCTACCTACCTACCTTGCAAACTTGCCTAACATTTGTGGGGCCCTGGGTAAGAGTAGAAATGGAGACTCACAGGCCCTAGCCTAAATATTTAAAAATAAGAAATCAAACCAGCTGTTAAATATAATACGTTCTTTCTATGTTGGCAAATACACCTCCATAATAATCTGATAAGCCAGGCTTTCTGTAGACTTCCTGGGCTCCTTGGAGTTCTACACCATCACATGCCAAAGAAACTTTGAACATGAATGGCCATTCCATCCACCCCTCCAACCTCTGTCTGTAGCAGGAGTTCCTAACCAGGGGTCCATGGACCTCCAAGGGGTCTGTGGAAAGATTTCAGGGGGTCCGTGAGCTTGAATTGAAAAAAAATCAACTTATTATCTTTATTTTCTCTGACCTCTAACTGAAATCTAGCATTTCCTTCACTTATGAATGTATGCAATAAATAAATTACAGTAGTATTCATTTCACCTGACTGGCAAAGGGGTCTGTGGAAAAAAATGGTTAAGAACCTCTGGTCTATAGCCTCATCCACTGCTGTCCCTTGACCACTTTTTATGCCTGTGGGTTGGCTATCCACCTAGCAGCAAAGTCCACTCATGAAGAAAGAGGTTTCACTTGGGCCTTGGAAGCAGGGCGGAGGTTGTTTGAAGAAGGAATTCTGTGCAGCCTGTACCTGAAGAATGATCTACAAAGGGAGGAGAGTATGGACTGTAGCAGGGCAGCATTTCTTTGGTCCCATAAGCTCCTGACCCCTTGGAGAAGGAAGCCAGAGTGGGTGTTCTTAAGTTCGGGGCCTCTGTTGCCTGGGTCTGAGGTCAGTACTACTCTCTAATCTCCTCTAGAGCTGTGGGCCTTACCACTTCCTGTCTCAGACATATCGGTCTTTTTACAGTCCCTCATCCTTGCTCACTTCCTCTCCCCCAAAGCAGGGTCTGTGCATCCATTGACCCCTCTGCCTAGACAAGTGTTTACTTTTCAAACCATGTACTTAATGCCATGCATACTTGAGCTACCAATTCAAACATTATTTCCAGAGGGAAGGCCTTTACAACCTCCCTGATGACGTCAAATTCCCCAATTTTGGATTTACAGTTATCTGTGTGGCACTTGTGACTTGTTACAGGCATTTCCCTCCCTCCCTCTTCCCTTCCTCCCTATCTGATTAACGTCCATCTTCCTTACAAGAATGTAAGCTCCATTAGGGCGGGAACCATGACTGGTTTTGCTCTAACATCAAGCACAGAGCTCCAATGCACCACATGTGTTGGTGCGTTTTTGTGGAATGATTGCGTGAATGAAGGTGGACCACTTTCAATAGTGAGGACAGGAGTTTAGAACAACTAAAGAGAATATGAAAAGTGTCAGTGATTCAGCAGAAATGTACTTCATATGGGCCCGGTTCATGGGTCAATATCTATGTGGTGTGGTCTGGAATGTCTTAGATGACCTGTTAACAATCTGCAGGATGGATATAGGGGCTTTCTCTGTTCTTTCAAGGACACCTTTTTTTTTTTTTTTTTTTTTAAAAAAAAAGAAAGCCCTGTTTCCTAGAATTTCTTGTCATTTCATCATGAAACTTGTCCTAGCAACAAACTGCAAGATAATTTTATTCTGCTTTGGAAAATGTATTAACTGGGCTTTAACTATATCTGAGTGTAAAGAAAACATAATTCACCACATTCTCATGTCTTGCAGGTCTTTTTAATTGATGTGTTTTGAACTCTGTGCATTTGTTAAAGCATGTTTTTATAATTGTACTATTAACTAACTATAGTCCATGGTTTAACTTAGGGTTCACTGTTTGTGTTGTGCAGTTTTGAAAAAGAAAAACTAGCTTACCATGGCTCTCTGTGGAAAAAGCTACTACAACATTTACTGGCTTAAATTATCAACCATTTTATTTAGCTCATGATTCTATGGGTTGGCTAGGAGGTTCTTCTGGACTGGGCGAGCTTGGTTGATCTCTGCTGGGCTCTGCCACATGTCTATGGTCACCTGCTAGGTTGCCTGACAACTGTTTGATCGAGGCTGTCCTCACTCACATGTCTCATGGTTTGGTGGCTCTTGGCTGGGGGCCAAGATTTACCTCCATGTGGTCCCTCACATTCCATCAGGCTAGCTAGTGTCCTCTAAGTGGTGGTCTCCAGATTTCAAGCACAACCAAAGAAGATAAGCCTCAATGCACACTCTACAAGTTTCCACTTGTGTCACATTTGCTAATGTCTCATTTTACCAAAGCATGTCATATTGACAAGCCTGATTCAATAGGTGGAGAAATGGACTCCACCTCTTGAATGAAGGAATTGCAAAATATTGTGGCTGTTTTTTTTGTGTGTACAATTTATCACACCATGCTTAAGCCATGATCCCTTGAGATAACCCCCCATTTGTTCATTAGAAATGTCTTCAGAAAGATGACATTTTCCTCCTTGGCTTTGTCACCAATTGATATATTTAACAGCCAAATAAAGGAACTTTGGCTTCAGCTGTGAAGTTTCAAAATGACAAGAAATGAATAATAGGAAAACTTGACATTGTCAAAAGAATTTTTGGACCCAGGGTCAAAAGACCTTGTTTCTAGATCTGTCCTTTTTAAAATGTAGGTGATAAGGCCTCATAGAGTGGTAAAATATTTACATGACAATTGATCTGTATTGGGAAGACCAAGAGCAAGCTGGTGAGTGGGAGATGGTAGAGAATGGCATGAATATTCTGTGGTGAGTGGTAAAATCATGAAGGGATATTCTTTCTTACCATATAATAAACTATTTATAGAGACGTTTTAGATTGCATAAAAGTTTCACCGAAAGTTTAGAGGATTCCCATATACCCCACCACCTCCCCCTCACACATTTTCCCCTATTAATAGCATCTTACATTAGTGTGGTACATCTGTTACACTTGAACAAATATTGAAACATTGCTACTAACCAAGGTCTATAGTTTACATTATGGTTTACACTTTTCACTGTACAGTTTTATAGGATTTGACAAAATGTATAATGGCCTGGATCTGTCATTGCAAAATCATGTAGAACAATTCCAATGCCCTGAAAATACCCTATGTTCCACCTGTTATTCCTTTCCCCTCCCTTCAGAATCTCTGGTAACTGCTATCTTTTTTTTTTTAACTTTATTTTGTACATTTAATGATTGAAAATATAAACAATTAAAAACTAAAAAGTAAACACAGATGAATAAATATATATATTTTTCAATTAAATGTAATGGATATCTATAAAAAATTTTTTAATCAAACAATATGTTACACAATATATTTGGTTCATAGTAACGCATTCATACGGCATTTGTCCTTTTGTGTCTGGCTTGCTTCACTCAACATAATGTCCTCCAGGTTCATCCATGTTGCCATATGCTTTATGACTTCATTTCTTCTTACAGCTGCATAATATTCCATTGTGTGAATAGACCACAGTTTGTTTATCCATTCATCTGTTGATGGACACCTGGGTTGTTACCAACTTTTGGCAATGGTGAATAATGTAGCTATGAACATCGGTGTGCAGATGTCTGTTCCTGTCACTGCTCTCAGTTCTTCTGGGTATATACCCAATAGTGGTATTGCAGGGTTACGTGGCAAGTATATATTCAACTTCTTTAGGAACTGCCAAACAGTCCTCCATAGTGGTTGTACCATTCTGCATTCCCATCAACAGTGAAGAAGTGTTCCTATCTCTTCACATCCTCTCTAACACTTGTAGTTCTCTGTCTTTTTAATAGTGGCCATTCTGATAGGTGCTAAATGATATCTCATTGTAGTTTTGATTTGCATTTCCCCAATCTGAGTGATGTTGAGCATTTCTTCATGTGTTTTTTTGCCATTTGTATTTCTTCTTCGGAGAAATGTCTATTCAAGTCTTTGGCCCATTTTTTAATTGGGTCATTTGTCTTTTTATTGTTGAGTTGTAACATCTCTTTATGTATCCTGGATATTAAACCCTTATCAGATATGTGATTTCCAAATATTTTTTCCCATTGAGTTGGCTGCCTTTTCACACTTCTGACAAAATCCTGTGAGGTGTAAAAGTGTTTAATTTTGAGGAGGTCCCATTTATCAATTTTTTTCTTTGGTTGCACGTGCTTTGGGTGTAAGGTCAAGAAACCACTGCCTACTACAAGGTCTTGAAGATGTTTCCCTACATTATCTTCTAGTAGTTTTATGGTCCTGGCTTTTATATTTAGATCTTTGATCCATTTTGAGTTGATTCTTGTATAGGGGTGAGATAGGGGTTCTCTTTCATTCTTTTGGTTATAGATATCCAGCTCCCAACACCATTTATTGAAGAGACTGTTTTTTCCCATTAGCGTGGACTTGGTAGGTTTGTCAAAAACCAGTTGACTGTATAGGTGAGGGTATATTTCTGGGTTCTCAATTCTATTAGACTGATTGATGTGTCTATCTTTATGCCAGTACCATGCTGTTTTGACCACTGCAGCTTTGTAATATGTTTCAAGGTCAGGCAGTGAAATTCCTCCCACATTGTTCTTCTTTTTTAGAATGCTTTTGGCTATTCAGGTGCACTTACCCTTCCAGATGAATTTGGTAATTTCCTTCTCTAATTCTGTAAAGTAAGCTGTTGGGATTTTGATTGGTATTGCATTGAATCTATAAACCAGTTTGGGCAAGATTGACATCTTCACGATATTTATTCTTCCAATCCATGAACAAGGAAGGTCTTTCCATTTGTTTAGGTCTTTTAAATTTTCTTTTAGCATTGTTTTGTAGTTTTCTGCATATAGGTCCTGTACTTCTTTGGTTAAATTAACTCCTAGGTATTTGAGTCTTTTTGTTGCTGTTGAAAATGGAATTTCCCCCCTGATTTCCTCCTTATGTTGTTCAATACTAGTGTACAAAAACATTACTGACTTTTGCATGTTGATCTTGTATCCTGCCACTTTGCTGAACTCATTTATTAGTTCAAGTAGCTTTGTTGTGGATACTTCAGGATTTTCTACATACAGGATCATGTCATCTGCAAACAGTGAGAGTTTTACTTCCTCTTTTCCTATTTGGATGCCTTTAATTTTTTTGTCTTGTCTAATTGCCCTAGCTAGAACTTCTAGTACAATGTTGAATAACAATGGTGACAGTGGGCATTCTTGTCTTGTTCCTGATCTTAGAGGGAAAGCTTTCAACCTTTCCCCACTGAGTATGATGTTGGCTGGGTTTTTTATATATGCCTTTTATCATATTAAGGAATTTTCTTTTTATTCCTATCTTTTGAAGTATTTTTATCAAAAAAGGATGTTGGATTTTGTCGAATGTCTTTTCTGCATCTATTGAGATGATCATGTGGTTTTTTTCCTTCAATTTGTTAATGTGGTGTATTACATTGATTGATTTTCTTATGTTGAACCAGCCTTGCATACCAGGAATAAATCCCACTTGGTCGTGATGTATAAGTCTTTTGATATGCTATTGGATTTGATTTGAAAGTATTTTGTTGAGAATTTTTACATCTATGTTCATTAGAGAGATTGATCTGTAATTTTCTTTTCTTGTGGAATCTTTATCTGGCTTTGGTATTAGGATGATGTTGGCTTCATAAAATGTGTTGGGTAATTTCCCTCCTCTGCAATTTTTTTGGAAGAGTTTAAACAGGATTGGTGTTAATTCTTTTTGAAATGCTTGGTAGAATTCACCTGTGAAGCCATCTGGTCCTGGACTTTTCTTTGCTTGGAGATTTTTTGATGATGGATTCAATCTCCTTAATTGTGATTGGTTTGTTAAGTTCTTGTATTTCTTGTAGCATCAGTGTAGGTTGGTTGTGCATTTCTAGAAATTTGTCCATTTCATCTAGGTTGTCTAGTTTGTTGGCATATAGTTTCTCATAATATCCTCTTATGATTCTTTTTATTTCTGTGAGGTCATTTGTAATTTCCCCCCTTTCATTTCTGATTGTATTTATTTGCATCTTCTCTCTTTTTTTCTTTGTTAGTCTAGCGAGGGGTTTGTCAATTTTATTGATCTTCTCAAAGAACCAGCTTTTGGTTTTGTTGATTTTCTCTATTGTTTTTCTGTTCTCATTTTCATTTATTTCTGCTCTAATCTTTATTATTTCTTTCCTTCTGCTTGCTTTGGGATTGGTTTGCTGTTCTTTTTCTAGTTTCTCTAGTTGTTCAGTTAACTCTTTGAGTTTAGCTCTTTCTTGTTTTTGAATATAGGCATTTAGGGCTATAAATTTCCCCCTCAAGACTGCTTTCACTGTATCCCATAAGTTTTGATACGTTGTGTTCTCATGTTCATTTGTCTCAATATATTTACTGATCTCACTTGCAATTTCTTCTTTGACCCACCGATTATTTAGGAGTGTGTTGTTGAGTCTCCACACATTTGCAAATTTACTTTTTTCCTGTCTGTTATTGATTTCTAGTTTCATTCCATTATGATCTGAGAAGGTGCTTTGTATAATTTGAATCTTTTTATATTTATTGAGAGCTGTATTGTGACCTAACATGTGGTCTATCCTGGAGAAAGATCCATGGGCACTTGAGAAGAATGTATAACCCACTGAGTTTGGATGCAGTGTTCTGTATATGTCTGTTAGGTCTAACTTGTTTATCATATTGTTCAAGTTGTCTGTTTCCTTGTTGATCTTCTGTCTAGTTGTTCTATCTAATGATGTGAAAGGGATATTGAAGTCTCCAACGATTATTGTAGAAATGTCTATTTCTCCCTTCAGTTTTGCCAGAGTTTGTCTCATATATTTTGGGGCACCCTGGTTAAGTGCATAGATATTTATGACTGTCATATCTTCCTGGAGGTCCATCCCTTTTATTAATATATAATGGCCTTCTGTATCTCTTATCACTTTTTTGCATTTAAAGTCTGTTTTTCTGATATTAGTATAGCTACCCCTGCTCTTTTCTGTTTACTATTCGCGTGGAGTATCTTTTTCCAACCTTTTACTTTCAGCTGGTTTGTATCCCTGGGTCTGAGGTGAGTTTCTTGTAAGCAGCATATGGATGGCTCATGTTTTTTTTTCATCCATTCTGTCAGCCTGTATCTTTTGATTGGGGAATTTAATCCATCCACATTCAATGATATTACTGAAAATGCACTATTTATTTCCTCCATTTTATTCTTTGGTTTTCATATGTCATCTTGTTTTTGTCTCTCTTTTTATTCTTTTGGTTATCCCTTCTGCTTTTCTTTCTTCTATATTCTCCTCCAAGCCTCTCTCTCCTGTCTTTTTCTCTCAGGTTCTAAGGCTTCCTTTAATATTTCCTGCAAAGGTGGATTCTTTTTTGCAAACTCTCTTAGCTTCTGTTTGATTGTGAATACATTATACTCACCTTCATATTTGAAGGACAGTTTTGCTGGATAAAGAATTCTCAGCTGGTAGTTTTTGTCTTTCGTTTTCCTAATTGTATCATACCACTGTCTTATCGCCTCCATGGTTTCTGAATAGAAATCTGCACTAAGTCTTACTGGATGTCCTTTGTATGTGATCGTTTGCTTCTCTCTTGCTGCTCTGAGAATTTACTCTTTATCTTTTACATTTGACATTCTGAATAATATGTGTCTTGGCGTAGGTCTATTTGGATTTATTCTCATTGGGGTATGGTGTGCTTCTTGGACATGTAAGTTCATTTCTTTCGTGAGAATTGGGAAATTTTCAGCTATTATTTCCTCAAATATTCTTTCTGCCCCTTTTCCTTTCTCTTTCCCTTCTGGAACTCCCATGACACGTATGTTGTTGCATTTTGTGTTGTCATTCAATTCTCTGAGCCCCTGCTCAATTTTTTCCATTCTTGTCTTTCTCTGTTCTTTTCTCTCTTCAATTTTAGCTTTTCTGTCTTTGGTATCACTTATTCTTTCTTCTATCATTTCGAGTCTGCTGTTGTATGCCTCAAAAGGGTTTTTGACTTCACCTATTGTGTCTTTCATTCCTATGAACTCCGTTACTTTTCTGTTCAGGATTTCAAATTCTTCTTTGCATTCGCTCAATGACTTCTTAATTTCATTTTTCTCTTTAACTATATTGTCCTTCATCTCATTAATTTAATTTTGGAAATTTGTGCTCACCTCACTGATTAGTTCTCTCAAATTCTGCATCTCTTCTGGGACTTTGATGTATTCCTTTTCTTGGGCCATATCTTCTATTTTCTTATTATGGCTCATAATTTTTTGCTGGTGTTTAGGCATCTGGTTAGGATGTAGTTTACTTAGATGCTCTATCTCTTTCTCTTTTATAGGGATTTAGTGGCAGGAGGCTGTGAGTTACCATAGTTCTTTGATTTTTGGCTCAACCTTGATTGTTAGGATTGTCCTACTGGTTCCTCAAAACTGAGCACTGGACCCAGTAATTGGTTGTAGAGTTGTTTCCTAGGGCCTTGGGAAGGGATGCTATAGAGGCCAGGAAAAACCTCTCCAATTCATTTTTAATTTTCTTATGTGCACTTCCTTGGTCTGCCAGGAGATGGCGCTCATTGGCAGCTCTCAATTCAATGCCTCATCGGAGTGTATTTGTTGTGACACAGACCAGATCAATGTGATAGAGTTTCCTGTCTGGGGGCTAAGAGCCTTGTAATTCAAACTTTCTGAGCCAGTTCTCCAGTCTTCTCTGGCAGCCCCCTCCCTTTTTCCAGCTAGGAAATATTTCCACTCCCCTCTGAATCCTCAACAATCAGTCCCTGTTAGTAGAGGAGGAGATTGGGAGGTTTGTATATCTTTAGCCCCTTGCAGGCTCCAAGGCAAGCCCCACCCGGCCTGGCAGGGCTCTCAGGGGACAGGGCGGACCAAACCTGTGAGTCAAAAGCAGGGTCAGCCCCAGGCTCTCTCTCCTCTCTCCTGTGGAGTCCTCAATAATTAGTCCAGGCTAGAAGAGAGAGATTGGGAGGGTCGGATTTCTCCAGTCCTTCCTAGGCTCCCAGGGCAAATCACCATGTGGATGGGTCCATGGGGCTCCGCAGCCCAAATTTGCGGGTCAGAACCTGAGTCAGCCTTAGGCTGTGTCCCTCTCTCTCCCCTTTCTGGGAGGGGTAGATCCCTGGAACCCCCTTTGTCTGTAGTTGCAGGCCCAGAGGCCCGAGAATTCTAGAGTGTGGGGGAGGGTGCTAGCAGCAGCAGCCACTGCTGGTTCCAACTCACAGTTCTGTCTTCACGATTTCCCTCTTTTGTCCCTCTCTCCTCTGGGTGGTGTGCAGCCTTCACCTGCTGTCCTAAACCCTAGAAGATCTTTTTCTGGGCTGTTTCATCCTGTCCTCTAGCTATTTTTCTGGAGAAGAGATTCCCTTGTCTTACTAGTCCACCATCTTCCCGGAAGTCCTCTGTGTCTATGTGTTTTTGAGGAGGACTTCTAGTATGCATCTATATGTGTATACCTCACAGGTTCTCAGTAACCCTAAATAAGATTGAGGGCCTAGATGAGTCTGATGAACAATCTATAGATTACTCCTTTGGCTTGGAACTGCTTTCTTCCAATATTTCTCCCTCATTAGTTTGCATGGAAACAGACTCTGTGCAAAATTCTTTGGCAGTATCTGGGAGCAATACAAGCCGTGAATATGAGTCTAGGCTACATTCAGTGCAAAAAAACAAAACCCACTGAGCCACTGCCGGCTTTGAGTGTGCGGCATTCCACTCTGAGGTGATGAGATGTGCGTAGTCCCCGCTTCTGTGCAGGCTATGGAGGCGACGTTGTGGGGCGAATGAGGGGCACCGGGGGTTACTCCCTCCCGCTTTACCTCCCAGAAGCACGGGGACCCCAGAAACTAAAAACACACTGCTATCTTTATATCAATGTTACAAGTTCTGTTACAGCAATAATAAGTCTACTTTGGCCCATGGCTGCATTCTCCCTTATGTTTATTCATTCTGCAGTCTTGAGGATTTGGGGGTGGTGATGGCTGCTCGGCTTCAGATTGAGAGGGGGCTTAGATCTTATGGGGCAGATAGAGGGAACTGTTTTGCTTGCAGTTGTAGGTACTCTTTGTTTTTTTGGGATGGGTGTTGTCCATTGTCATCATTTTGTTAATTGTCCTGGGCGAGTCTGCTGAACTGGAGAGTAGGAGTTGGTCGCAACTATGCTGAGATTCAGGGATCAACTGGCAAATGAACAGACCAAAGATTTAAGTCTCTGAGACATATATTTAATGGGTACAGTGTCAACTGTAGTTTCAAATAAAAGGGGTAGGAGAATTATGTGTAGGGAAATTATAAATGAGTCTAACTCTGTTACATTGGGGAGATAGATTATCATATATTCTAAGGTAAGGCTCACGGTGGGGTGCTGATTTCATGGGGTTGTGTGCTTTACCTGTAGTGTCTGGATGGCTCTACAGCCCTCGCAGCATCCCTGCCTGGGTTTTGTTTACTGTGGCAGTTAGTGAGATCTTCCTGAGATGTGCATAAGCTTAACCTCTGAAAGGCCTTCCTGACTCACTTTGAAATCTCTTAGCCATAAAAACTCTTTTGTATTTAATGTTCCCCCCTTTTAATCACGGTCTGTTTCTAGATACATCATTGGTTGGCTGGCACTTGGTATTAAACCCTCGGTGTCAGAGAGGCTCACCCCAGGGAGTCACGTCCCATGCTGGGGGTGGGGAGACGTAGTGAGTTTATTTGCTGAGTTTAGCTTAGAGAGAGGCCACATTTGAGTAGCAAGGAAGTTTTCAGGAGGTACCTCTTAGGCAATAGTTACCTACAAGAACTTACATGAATAATTTCATAAGTTCAAGCATTAATATCATAGGCTTGGCATATTGGTCTGTTTTCCTTTTATTAGGTACTGTCTATGTACTCTAGTGATTCTTGCCATTCTATTTGAGAACATAGCAGTACTCCCAAGATGGAAGTTTGATATTTTGTTGGTTATTGTGTGGGTCTCCACCCATCAAGATAACACCATATGACAACATGAAGCCATTCATATTCCATAAAGGCATGTCCCAGGTGTACCCTTCCCCACACATCCCCTCATCACTGACACCCTGCATCAGTGACCCTCCCCTGTCTTAGATACGGAGAGAACACTCCCACAGTTGTATTCTCAACCACAGTCCTCCTCCTCCCCAGAGTTCACCTGTTCCCTCCTCCAGCCCTCCCCCCAGCTCCATGGATGGCCCAACCGATACCCCCAACCCCGCTCACGCTCACACTCCAGCACCATCAACCTCAGTCACACCACTGCACTCCCATCGCCCCTGTCCACTGCCAAACCTCCACCATCCACCTTATCATAGCGTCTGATGAAGGCATATTCTAAGGTGTGGTTTATTTTTCCAGTTTCTTTGTGAAGAGGAGGAGATGGGGATGGTATTGGACTTTGAATAATGAAAAGAAATTCTGGTGAAATTGCAAGAAGAATTAGGGGCTCATTGTCTGAAATAATTTATCTGGGAACCTGCCGATGACCAAGCCTGAGTGAACTGTGGGTAGAAGCACCTGCTTCTACAGTGTCTGGGGCCATTATGGTGCCTGGGTTCAGGACCTTGGTAATTACAGCTTAATTTTGGCCTGTGGAGAGGTCACTGATCGTTCATTAGTATTTATTTTAACAAATATTTATGAAGCGTCTACTATGTTTGGCACTTTGTGACAGGGTGACAGATGGACAAAACACCCAAGTTTATGATTCTACAAGTGGTTGTAAGATGTCATGCACTATCCTGAATATCAGTCAGTAGATATGTTAGGGTGCCACATAGGGAAGCTTGATTTTTAAAAAAGCACTTGAGGTGATTTCCAAGTGCAGCTGAGTTTAACAGACCCAAACCCTTCGACATCCAACTCAGACACTTACTAACTGCCCAAGCTGGGGCAGTCACTGTGTTCCCTCATGGCTCCCAGTCTCCATTGCTACAGAATGCTGGTCATAGTACTTACCTTGTAGTGTCACTTAAGTTGAGTATGTGTTCAAAGTTATTAATATTTTTATTGGAAAATACAAATTTTCCACCATCCTTCCAAAACTCATTTGTTTATATCACTTAGCAGCATTGCCAAACCAAGGGCTCAAATTCAAACTGTTTCCCTCCCTCCCTCCCTCCCTCCCTCCCTCCCTCCCTCCCTCCCTCCTTCCCTCCCTTTCTTTCTTTCTTTCTTTCAACATGAGGAACAAACAAGAAGAATGAAAGTGTCTGGTTGATTGCTTCTGGGATTAGTAAGGGTCAATGTCTCATATTTTGCTGAAACATTTCTTTTTCCTTAAATTTAGGGATTCAGCATTCCTGCCCTTCAATGTTCTTGATCAAAGTTGTCACTTTGAGCATCACTTGGTTTAAAATTCTCTTGGGTTGTAATCTCTGCTCTCTTTGAGCTATGTTTTATTGGCAGAGCTTTTTTTTTTTTAATAAAATAACTTTTCATTTTGAAATAATCTCAAACTTACAGGACAGTTGCAAAAATAGTAGAAACCCCACACAGAGAACTCCAGCATACCCCATCCTCCAGATACCCAGATCCACTAAAATTAACATGTGCCACCTTTACTCCCTTCCTTCTTCCCTCCAACTCCCTCCCTTCCTCCCTCCCTCCCTCCCTCCCTCCCTCCCTTCCTTCCTTCCTTCCTTCCTTCCTTCCTTCCTTCCTTCCTTCCTTCCTTCCTTCCTTCCTTCCCTCCTTCCATCAACCCACCTGCCCACCTACCCACCTACCTGCTATCTATGTATCATCTCGATCAGTCGTCTGTTTTCCGAACATTTGAGAGCAGGTTGCACATGTTACACTCCTTGAACATATAATATTCCCATGTACATTTCCTACAAACAAGAATATTCATTTCTGTAATCACATTAAGTGCAGTTATCAAGTTCAATAAATTTAGCATTGATTTAAAGCTTACATTCTATATTCTAATTTTTTCTTATATCCCAATAATATCCTTGTGAGCCTTTTCTCCTCCATTCTTAGGTCCCATCCAGTATCATGTATCACTTTTAATTGCCATTATATCTTTAGCTTCTCTTTCTTTTTTTAAATTGTGCAGAAATTTTTCCATTCCAATACCTCCAGATATACCATTCAGTGGGATTAATTGCATTCACTGTTGCAATACCCTCATCACCATCCATAATTGGAACTTTCCCTTCACTGCAAAAAGAAATCCTACACTCATTTTGCCTTAACAAACTCATTTGTTCTGATACCAACTTAACGTCAATATGTGTAAACTATATGTATACACACTATATTCCTATACCCCATCTTCCCCCCATCTTTATGTAGTTTTGTCACAAATTACATTTATACATTATCAGTCAAAACCCACTGATTTATCATTACATTTTGTGCATTTGCCTTTTAGATCCTATGGTAAGTAAAAAGTGGAATTACAAACCAAAAATACAATACTACTAGAATTTCTATTTACCCATGTCATTATCTTTAACAGAAATCTTTATTTCTTCATGTGGCTTCAGTCAATTTTCAGTATCCTCTCCTTTCAACCTGCAGAACTCCCTTCAACATTTCTTCAAGGGGTGGGCTAATGGTGATGAAGTCCCTTAGCTTCTGTTCATCTGGGATGTCTTAATCCCTCCCTCACTTTTGAAAGACTGTTTTGCTGATGTAAAATTATTGGTTGGCAATTTTTTGCTTTCAGCACTTTAAACATGTCTTCCTACTGTATTCTTGCCTCCATGGTTTCTGATGAGAATTTGGCATTTAATCTTATTAAAGCTTCCTTGTGTGCAACATTTTGCTTATCTCTTGTGGCTTTCAGAATTCTCTATTTTTGGCATTTTAAAGTTGGACTTTAACATGGTGCAATGTGGGTCTATTTGAATTATTGTTTGGAGTTCATTGAGCATCTTGGATGTATATCTTCATCTTGCATTAAATTTGGGAAGTTTTCAGCTATTATTTCTTTGAATACCCTCTCTGCTTGTTTCTCTCTTTCTTATCATTCTGGGATTCCCACAATGCATATATTGGTATGCTTGATGGTGTCTGTATTAGTCAGCCAAAGGGGTGCTGATGCAGAGTGCCAGAAATCTGTTGGCTTTTATAAAGGGTGATAAATTTAAAGCTTACAGTTCCAAGTCCCTAAAGAGTCAAACTCGAGGTTGATTTCTCACCAAAGTCAGTTGTCACATGTTGAAGCAAGATGATGGGCCATCTCTGCCTGGTTTCTCCTTCCTCTTCCTCTTAAAGGCTCTGTGGGCCTAGCTTCTTCCGATCTCAGCTGTAGGCTGACATAGGGCTTATTTCTTTCTGGGTCTTCTCAGCTGCTCTCTTCTCTTCAGCTGCAAACTATCAGATGAATGGGCTTATCTTTCCCTTAGGTTTAGCTGTTTGAGCCTTCTCTCCTCTGGCATCTATGAAGCTCTCTCTCTTCCCATGTCTTCTTGAATAAGTGCCCATTTATGTCAGTTCACCAAGGGGGCAGGGACTCAACCCTGAGTCACGCCCTACTGACATAGTTGAATCAAAAGCCCTAATCTTAACAGGTAATTTAATCAAGACATGTCAGCTGAATTTAATGCATTTCAAGGGTATCACACCCAGAGGAATAGATTCGTTTACAAATATAATCTCTTTTTTGGAGATTCATAAATAATCTCAAACTGCCACAGTGGTTCTGTTCACTTTTCTTCATTCTTTCTTCCTTCTGCTCCTGAAACTGGATGATCTCAGTTGTCTTCAAGTTCACTGATTCTTTCTTCTGCCAACTCCAATCTGCTGTTGAACCCATTTAAGGAATTTTAAATTTCTGTTACTGACTTCTCCTCTGTTTAGTTCCTTTTCATAATTTCCATCTCACTATTGATATTATCTTGTGTTAATCTATTGTTTTCCTGATTTCCTTTAGTTCTTTGTCCATGTTTTCCTTTAGCATGTTGAGCATATTTAGGACCATATATTTTTTAAGTCTTTGTCTGGAATGTCCCAGGTCTGATTCTCCTCATGGATGGTTTCTAATACTTTAATCTTCTCCTTTGCCTGGGCCATCACTTCCTGTTTCTTTGTATGTTTTGTAATATCTTGTTGAAACGTGGACATTTGATATTATAATGTGTTATCACTGGAATTTAGACTCTGAGGCATCTGCTCCTTAAGCTGGTATTGTGCTAGTGTTATGACAAAGCTATCCTTGAATGCCAGGAGCTAACATAAAAATTAATAAGGAGAAAAAAGTAAATACACTTCTCAGTCTTTGCAACTTGACTGTGCCAGTGCATTCCTACAGAGCTTATCCCAGGGGTTCTTTACCAGGGGTCCACAGACCCCCAAGGGTGGAAAGATTTCAGGGAGTCTGTGAGCTTCAATTGAAAAAAGTAAACTTACTATATTTTCTCTGACCCCTACTGAAATCTAGCATTTCCTTCACTTATGAATGCATGCAATAAATAAATTACAGTAGTATTCATTTCACCTGACTGGCATAGGGGTCTATAGAACAAAAAAGGTTAAGAACCCCTGGCTTATCCATACAATGAGTTTAGAGAATAACTCTAGGCCAAAGCATAAGGGCCTCCTGAACATGAGTCTTGTCTTGGGCATGCATGTTTGGCTCTAGGAATTCTCCCATTTATGTGTATACAAATGCCTCCTTTTCCCTAGGAAACATTTCCTCTTGTTTTGGGCACTGCACTATATATCCTACAGCCAGCAATCCCTTTAGGAGAGCTCTGTGTGCTACCTTCTACACATACACACAGGGTGCATTCCAGGACAATGAGTCCCTCAGGTTACCCCCAGACAGACTGAATAGGTACACATGCTCCTAGTAGGCACACGAATCTTACTCTGCTCTCTCTGGACCAGGGATCTGCACTGGGATGGCTCTGCACCAAGCTAATGGGGGATGGGAAAGGGGCCATCCAGGGTAACATGATATCCTATGACTTTTTAAATATATATATTTAATTTTTAAAGAAGCTTTAGATTACATATATATTACATAAAAATTATAGGGGATTCCCATATAGCCCACACTCTCCCCCTCCCACACTTTCCCACATTAACAACATCTTTCATAATTGTTGTGCATTTGTTACAATTGATGGACACCTATTGAAGAACCGTACTTACCAAGGACTGTAGTTTACATTATAGCTTACACTTTGCTCCACACAATTGTATAGGTTTTGACAAAATGTATAATAGCCTGTATCTGTCATTGCAATGTCATGCAGGACAATTCCAATGTCCCCATAGTACCCCATGTTATACCTATTCTTCCCTCTCCCTCCCCTCAGACCCTCTGGTGACCACTGCCTTTATATCAATGATACAAGTTCTTCCATTGCTAGAATAAGTCTACTTTAGTCCATAGTTGCTTTCCCCCTTATGTTTGTTCATTCCTCTATCTTAAGGATTTTGGGATGGTGATGACCACCCTGCCTCTGATTGAAAGGGGGCTTAAATCCCGTGGGGCAGATGGATGGAACTTTATTGCTTGCAGTTGAGGAGACTCTCTGCTTCCTGGGATGGGCATTGTCCGTAATCATCTTTAGTTGTCCTGGTAAGTCTGATGAACTAGAGATTAGATGTTGCAACTCTGCTGAGATTCAGGGCTCAACCAGCATATGAACAGACTGAAGATTTAAGTCTCTGGGACATATCTTTAACAAGTATAGTGCTAATTACAGGTTCAAATAAAAGGGACAGAAGAGCCATGTGTAAGGAAATTAAAAATGAGTCTAACGCTTTTACATTGGGGAGCATATATTCCAAAGTAAGGCCCATTGACAGGGTGCCGAATTCCCGAGATTGTCTGCCCTACCTATAGTGTCTGTATGTCTCTAGAACCCTCAGGAGCTCCCCTGCTTGAGGCACTTTTTTTCTGTAGCAGTCAATGAGATCCTCCTAAGAGGATCATAAGCCTAACTTCTGGAATGACCTCCCTACTCACTGTGAAATCTCTTAGCCATAAAAACTCATTTTTATTTAATATTTCCCCCTTTGATCAAGGTCTTTTTCCAGACTCATCATGAGTCAGTGCTTGATAATAATCCCTTGATGCCAGGGAGGCTCATCCCAGGGAGTTGTGTCCCACGCCAGGGATGGCGGGGAACATAGTGTATTTATATGTTTGGCTTAGAGAGAGCCCCATTTGAGCAACAAAGAGGCAATGAAAGACACAACGAAAATTTTTATTTTATTATTTTTTAATTTTTATATTTTGTTATTTTTTATTATTATTTTATTTTATTTTTTGCTTTGTTTTGGGGGGGGTTGGCTCACAGAAGGGTCACAACTGTGGCAGGGAAGGATCACTGGTGCAAGTTGTTGGTAATGAGGGGACATGTGGGGAGGGGTGAACCTGGAGCATGCCTCTATGGCATATGAATATGTTCAAGTGGTCATGGGACATTGTCTCTGTGGGTGAAGACCCACACAATAACGTAAGGAATATTGAATTTCCCATCCTGGGAAGTCCTGCTACATTATCTAATAGAGCAGCAAGAATCCTCCAAGTAAACGGGCAGTGCCTAGTGAAGGAAGACAGACCATTATGCCAGGCCCTTGATATTGATGGTTGTACTTATGAACCTTTTCTTAAGAAATGGAAACTTAGCCTAGTATTAGATATTGCCTAAGAGTTACATCCTACGGCTTTTAACTAGCCATTTTCTTGATTCAGTTCACACTCTGTTACTGAAGTTTTTTAATCTATTTTCTGGAGCTTTTTGAGAAAAAAGTTTCTGCCAATTCTTACAGGAAAGATGGAGCCCTGAAGCTTCTTACTCTACCATCTTGATTCACCAACTTTCCCATAAAGTAAATATGAACTGCTGCTTTATCTGAGACACTTTTATGTTCCCTTCTGCTCAGCTTGTAAACATATACCTCATGTTCTATTCTAAGTGCACCTACAATAGCCATAAAGTAAAGGTGGTTGCTGTGTTCTCACTAAAATTTCAAGCATTATGTGGAACTGCAGTTTTGTCTGCACTAGGAATTTTAGAAAAACAGCAAAGGAAGAAAATTTAGGCAGGTCATAAAATAAATTAAATATACCACTTAATTATTTAAAACAAGCTTCCTGAGGCTGTTGTGGTAGATTCTATTGAAAGCCCATTTCTTTGGCCTTGAAAATAGAAACACACAAGAAAGTCAGTAAATACAAAGTCCAAAACAGGCTATTACTGACTCTTAAGAAAAAGTAGTTCTTAGATGAAACCAGTGTTTCTTTCTTCCCTTTGTTTTCAGGAGGTACCAGGGATTGAACCCAGGACCTCATACATGAGAAGCAGGCACTCAACCACTGAGCTACATCTGCTACCCAATGAAAGTTGTTTTTTGTTTGTTTGTTTATTTGTTTTGTTTTTAGGAGCTACTGGGGATCAAATCCAGGACTTCATACTTGGGAAGAAGGAGCTCAACCACTTGAGCTACATCTGCTCCCCTCAGTGTTTCTTACATGTGGTTGCACATCAGGATTATCTAAGGATATTTTTAAAAATCTTATAATCATGCAACAGTTTTATTTTGAGATATAAATTACATATATAAAATATTTTAGATCTTAAGTGTCCAGTTGATGAGTTTGGATTATTCTGTACTATCATGTTACCACTGCCTAAAATATGATAAAGAACATTTTTGTCTTTCCATGAAGTTACCTCTTTCCATTCAATTCCCTTCTCCCCCAGAAACAACTACTTTCTGACTTCTATCACTATCAATTAGTTTAGCCTGTTGTTGTACCTTGTGTATTCTATTCGGTCCAGCACCTTTTGCTTAACACAATGTTGGTGATATTCAATTACATTTTTGTGAGTAGTTCAGTCATATTTTATTGCTTGAATAGTTTGGGATGGAATTTTCCTAAGACTCTTATAACATTCTTGTACAAGTTTTTTTTTGTGGATATATGTGTTCATTTCATTTGAGTACCTACCTAAGAATGAAGTCTTTGGATAATAGGAGAGAGATATATTGTTTAAATGCACAAGAAAATGCCAAATAGTGATTGTGCCATTGTACACTCCAACCATCAATGTATCCATTTCTTGAGAAGCTTTTAAAACTTAGAGCTGTCTACCCTCCTACCCCACTCAGACATACTGTTTAGATAGTCTAAGTGTTTGTGGATAAACTTTTGTATATCTATAGTCTGTGAAGGCAAATATATAATTGGAAATCTCAAAAAAGACCTTGATGCTAAGAAGGAGTTCATGTATGTGAATAAATGCACATTTCTCACACTTCAAGCCTCTTTCCCATTCATTAGTTCATCAACCATTTTTTATTTATTTTTGTGAGTAGTTCAGTCATATTTTATTGCTTGAATAGTTTGGGATGGAATTTTCCTAAGACTCTTATGAACATTCTTGTACAAGTTTTTTTTGTGGATATATGTGTTCATTTCATTTGAGTACCTACCTAAGAATGAAGTCTTTGGATAATAGGAGAGAGATATATTGTTTAAATGCACAAGATAATTCATATACAATAAAATTCATATACAATAAAATTTACTCTTTTAAAGTATACAATTCAGTGTGTTTTTAAAAGAATTTTTGTAAGTTATCACAACTATCTAAATCCAGATATTTTCATCACCCTAAAAAGAAATCCCATACCATTAATAGTCACTCCCCATTCCTTTCATTCCCCCAGTCCATGGCAACCACTAATCTACTTTCTGTTTCTATGGATTTGTTTATTTTGGACATTCCATATAAATGGAATCGTACAATATGTGGCCTTTTCTGTCTGGCTTTTAAAATTTAGCTCATTGTTTTGAAGTTCATCCATGTTGTCATCTGTCTTAATACTTCTTTCCCTTTATATGGATGAATAAAATTCCATTATGTTTTTAATTCTCCTGAAACACCTAGGAGTGGAATTGCTGAGTCATATGGTAATTCTATCTTTAACCTTTTAAGGAACTGTCAGGTAGTTTTCCACTGCAGCTGCACCATTTTACATTCCCACTAGTAATGTATTAGGGTTCCAATTCCAATTCCTCCAAATCCTTGCCAACACTTGTTATTGCTGTCTTATTTATTATAGTCATCCTAATAAGTGTGACGTGGTATCTCATGGTTTTTATTTGCATTTCCCTAATGGCTAATGATTTTGAACACCTTTTCATGAGCTTATTGAACATTTGCAGATTTTTTTTTAAGAGAAATAGTCAAGCAAATCCTTTACCCTTTTTAAAATTGAGTTATTTTTCTTTCTATCATTGAATTGTAAGAGTTCCTTACATATTCCAGATACAAGTCCCTGATCAGATATATTTTTAATCTTTTTCTCCAAATCTGTGGGTTGTGTTTTCACTTTGTTAGTATTGATCTTTGAAGTATAAGAATTTTTAATTTTGATGAAGTCCAATTTATCTATTTTTTTTGTTGTTGCTTATGCTTTTGGTGTTATATCTAAGAAAATTTTGTCTAATCCCAGGCCACAAAATTTCTGCTTAAAAGCTTTTTGAAGAGTTTTAGCTCTTACATTTAGGTCTTTGATCCATTTTGAGTTAATTTTTATATATAATGTGAGGTAGAGTTCAACTTCATTTTTTTTGCTCATGGGTATCCAGTTATCCCAATAATATTTGTTGAAAAGATTACTTTCCCCATCAAATTGTTTTGCCATCCTTGTCAAAAATCAATTGGCCATAAATATAAAGGATTATTTATTGAATCTCGGTTCTATTCCATTGACCTTTATGTTTTTTTTTTTTTTTTTTTTAAGGAGGTACTGGGGATTGAACATGGGACCTTGTATGTAGGAGGCAGGTGAAGTCATTGAGCTTCATCTGCTCCCAAGGATTATGGGGTTTTGTTGTTTTTTTAAGAGGCACCAGGGAATGAACCCAGGACCTTGTATGTGGGAGGCAGGTGCTCAGTCTTTGAGCTACATCTGCTCCCTTTATATGTCTATCTTTATATCAGTACCACAGTCTTGACTACTAGCTTTATAGTAAATTCTGAAATTGGCATGTGTTTTAGTTTGCTAAAGGCTGCCAAGGCAATTATACTAGAAATGGATTGACTTTTACAATGGGAATTTATTGTAAATTAAATCTGTATTGTAAATTAAATTCTGTAAAATCAGTTCTGAGGCTGTGAAAGTGTCTAAATCAAGGCATCATCAGAAGATGCTTTCTCCCTGAGCTGCAGCTGTGGGCAATAAGGCACGTGGTGGCACATGCTGGTCTCTGCCTTCTCCTCTGGGCTCCATTGCTTTCAGCTTCTGGCTTCCTTTCTCCTGGGTTCCACTGATTTCAGCTTCTTGCTTTCATAGCTTTCTCTCTCAGCTTTTGTGGGTTCCTCTCTGTCTCTATGGCCTCCACCAATTCCATTTATAAAGGACTTTATTAAGAGGCTTCAGACCCACCCTGAACTATACTTGACTGGAATAATATAATCACTCCACAAAAGCCTCAAACTATCTCTGTATGTGTGAGTTCTCCACCTTTTTTCTTTTTCACTATTGTTTTGCTTATTTTGGATCCCTTACATTTTCATATGAATTTTGGGATCAGCTTGTCAATTTTGAAATAAACCACACTGGGACTTTGATACAGATCATGCTGAATTTGTAGTTCAGTTTGGTGAGTGTTGCCCACTTAACAATATAATGTATTCCAATCCATGAACATGGATATCTTTTCATTTATTTACATCTTCTTTGCTTTTTTTTTTCAGTTATGTTTTGTAGTTTTCAGTATAAAAGCCTTGAACTTTAGTTAAATTTGTTCCTAACTATTTTACTCTGTTTGATGTTATTGCTAACAGAATTGTTTTATCAATTTCATTTTTGGTTTGTTCATTGCTATTATTTAGAAATACAATTGAGTTTAATATTTTGATCTTGTATCCTGAAACCTTGTGTTCCTGGGATAACTCTCAGTTGGTCATGGTGTATAATCCATTTTTTTTTTTTAAGAGGTACTGGGAACTGAATCCAGGACCTCATACATGCAAAGCAGGTGCTCAACCACTGAGCTACACCCATTCCATATTTTTTAATAATCCTTTTTATATGTTACTGGATTCAGTTTACTGATATTTTGTTGAAAACTTTTTGTATCTATATTAATAAGGGAAATTGTCTATATTTATAAGGAAATCATGATGTCTTTGTCTGGTTTTGGTATCAGGGTAATACTGGCCTCGTAGAATGAATTGGGAAGTGTTCTCTCTTCTATATTTTTGGAAGAGATTTTGAAACATTGGTATTAATTCTTCTTTAAATGTTGAATAGAATTCAACAGTGGAGCCATCTTTTCTTTGTGGGGAGTTTTTCTATTACTAATTCAATCTCTTTACTTATTATAGATATATTCAGATTTTCTTTTTTTTTTTAAAGAATGAACCCAGAACCTTGTATGTGGGAAGCTGTCACTCAAGTACTGAGTCAATCGGCTCCCCTGAGTTGGTTTTTTCATTTGTTTGCTTGTTTTGTTTTTAGGAGGCACCAGGAACCAAACCTGGGACATCTCATTTGGGAAGCAGGAGCTCAACTGCTTGAACCACATCCACTCCCCTTCTATTTCTTTTTGAGTCAGCGTCAGTGTTTTATAACTTTCTAGGAATTCATTCATTTCATCTAGCTTCCTAATTTGTTGGCATAGTTCATAAGATTCTCCTATAATGCTTTTGTTTCTGTAAGATGAGTTTGAATGGCCCCTTTTTCATTCCTGAGTTTTATAATTTTAGTCTTCTATCTTTTTTCTTGATCAGTCTAGCTAAAGATTTGACAATTTTGTTGATATTATTAAAGAAACAGCTTTTGTTGCTATTGATTTCTCTATTATTTTTCTGTTAATATTTATTTCTGCTTTAAGCTTAAATTTCCCTCTTTCTTCTTATTTTGGATTTAGTTTGTTCTTCTTCTTCTAGTTTCTTAAGGAGGAAGTTTAGGTCTTTGAGTTGAGATAGTTCTCTTTTGATATAGGTGTCGTAGCTATAAATTTCTTTTAAATACTGCTTTAGCTGCAACACATATATTTTGATTTGTTTTGTTTTCATTTTCTTTCATCTCAAAGTGTTTTTATAATTTCCCTATTTATATCTTCTTCAACCCACTGGTTATTAAGGAATATGCTTTTTAATTTCTATATATCGAGAATTTCCCAGATTTCTTCATTTTATTGATTTCTAATTCCATGCCCTTGTGTCCAGAGAATAAGACTTGTATGATTTCCATCCTTTCAAATTTATTGAGACTTCTCTTATGGCTTAACATATTTGTCTATCCTCTAGATTGTTCTTTGTGCACTTGAGAAGAATGTATATTCTGCTGTTGTTGGGTGGAGTGTTCTAAAGATGTCTTTTAGGTCTAGTTGGCTTATAGGGTTCAAGTATTCTATTTTCTTGCAGATCAGTCTAGTTCTATCCATTATTGAAAATGAAGTACTGTGTTGTCTAATAATTATTATTAAATTGTTTGTTTCCCCCATTAAATTCTGATAGCTTTTTCTTCATGTATTTTGGGCTTTTGTTGTTAAGTGCATATATGTTTATAATTGTTATATGTGGATTGACACTTTCATCATTATTAAATGTTTTTCTTAATTTCTAGTAACCATTTTTATTTTAAAGTCTATTTCTGATATTAGTATAGCCACTCTATATTTCTCTCTTTGTTACTGTTTAATGGGCATATTTGCACCCTCCCCCTCCCCCCACATTTTGCTTTCAACTTATTTGTGTCTTTGAATCTAAAGTGTGTCTCTGGGATACAGCCCATAGTTGAATGGTATTCTTTTTTAATCCATCCTGCCAATCTCTGTCTTTTGATTAGAGTGTTCAAGTCATACATTTAATGTAATTACTGATAAGGTAAGATTTATGTCTGCCATTTTGCTAATTGTTTTCTATGGGCCATGTCCTTTTTGTTCCTTTTCCTTCATTAGTGCCTTATTTTGTATTAAATTAGTATTTTCTAGTGTACCATTTTAATCCCCAAGTTATTTCTTTTAAAAATTTTTTTGTGTTTTTTTTAGTGGTTGCCCTAGGGATTATAATTAACAACTTAATTTATAACATTCTAGTTCAGATGAATACTTACTTACTTTCTATAGTTTTAAAAATTGCTCCTATATGCCTCCCCATTTTCTTTTGCTATTATCATCATACAAATTACATCTTTATACAATGTATGTCTATAAAACATATTTATAATTATTTTTATCTAGTTTTATTTAAAATCAGATAGGAGAAAATAAATGTTATAAACAAAAATACATTTAAACTTCATTTATATTTACCTTTATACCCTTATCAGTACTCTTTATTTCTTAATATGGATTCAAGTTATTACTTTCTAGAGTTCTTTCATTTCAGCCTGAAGGACTCATTTTAGTATTTCTTATAGGGCAGGTCTGCTAGTAACAAATTTTCTGTTTTTATAGAAATTCATGTAAAATTTATAGAATTTTTAGTTCACAGTCTTTCACTACTTGGAATATGTCATCCCACTCCCTTCTGGCATTCATGGTTTCTGATAAGAAGTAAGCTGTTAATATTGTTGAGCATTTCTTGTACACCATGAGTCACTTTTATCTTGCTTCTTTCAAGTTTCTTTCTTTGGCTTTTGACACTTTGATTATGATGTGTCTAGGTGTGGATCCATTTGAATTTATCCTATTTCAAGGTTGTTTAGCTTCTTGGATGTGTAGGTTAATACTTTCTTAATCAAATTTGGGACTTTTTCAATATTATTTCTTCAAATAGTCTTTCTGCACTCCCCCCTTCTCCTACTGGCATGCCAATTATGCATAGGCTGCTATGCTTGACATTGTCTCACAGGTCCTTAGGTTATGTTCATTTTTCTTCATTTTTTTTTTTTTTTTTTTTTTATGCTCCTCAGTCTAGATAATTTAAATGGACCTGCCTTCAAGTTTGCTGATCTTCCTTCTGCCTTCTCAAATATGCTGTGGAAACTCTTTAGTGAAATTTTCATTTCAGTTATTGAACTTTACAGTTCCATAATATCTGCTTGTTTCTGTTTTATAAATTCTATCTCTGTATTGATATTCTCTATTTGTTGAGACATTGCTTTCTTGCTTTTATTTAGGTCTTTGCCCTTTTTTTTTTTTTAACCTCTTTGAACATATTTAAGACATTTAAATTAAAGGCTTTGCTAGTTTAGTTCAATGTGTGTGCTTCCTCAGGGACAGTTTTTTGTTGTCACTGCTCATTTCTACTGCAAATGAACCATACTCTTTGTTTCTTTGCATGCTTCATAATTTTTTGATGAAAACTGGACATTTTGAATATTACAATGTGTAATTCTATAAATCAGATTTCTCCAACCAAGTATCATGCTGTTCTTGTTGTTTATAGATGTTGTTCCTGTTTGTTTAGTAACAAGTTCGTTTCTGAACTAGTTCTGTAAAGTCTGTATTCTTTATCATGTATAGCCAGTAAAATTTCTCCTTGTTTAGCTTAGTGGTCAGCTAATTATAGAATAGAGATTTACTTAATGCCTGGAAACAATAAATCTCCAAGCTTATGCCTAGGGGCTCTGTGTGCATGTTGGGCATATTTTCAATGCTTCAGCAGACAGTTTACAATTCTGCTTTCTCTTCACTTCTTGTTTGCATGGAGGCTACAGGTTAGCAAGAGGTGAGAGTTTATGGCCTTCTTAGATTTTTCCTGGGTGTACACACAGCCTCATATATGAATGTGGCCTTCTTGAGTCCCAAGAATATATGATTTTTTTTTCAAAGCCCCTGTGGCCATTTCATTCCCCTTTTCCTTTTAAGTTTTTTTGGTTTGTTATTTGCCCCAACTTTTTCCAACACCTTAGACAGATGTGATGTTAAATAATTGCCACTAATTGTATTCAAGTTACACTCTTATGTAGAAAGCTATTTGCACTGGGTGAGCTTTGAGCCAGGTGAAGTACAGACAAGCCTTGAGAGTGGGATTTTCTAGGGAACAGAAGGCAGGTCAAATAGTGACAGTTGTCAGTCTTCTGAGAATAGAGTCTTGGAGGAGCTCCAAAGCCATTCTATCCCCTCCAATGAATGCTAGACTGCTGGCTTATGATTGTGGGGATGTTGGTTTTCAAGGTTACCATGAAGCTGAGGGTATAGGACAACTTAAAACAACAAAAATCTTTCTGTTCTTACTGATATTTAGCCATTTATCTAAAATAAATGCTCTTCTATTAATATTTGCTTGGAGCATTTGTTTACTTTCTGGAATTCTGAAAAAGTTGACTTTAGAATATTTTGCCAGTGTTCCCATTGTTTTTATGGAGGAAAGGATTTTCAGAGGTCCTTACTTTATCATTCCTGCTGACAGCACTCATAGTTCATTTACCTTTTCAACTAAGCTTCAAAAATACATGGGCTTTCAGATCAGAAATCCTGCAGATCAATTCTGTATCAATTATCAATTGGCTGGTTACTTTGGGAAAGTTATTTACTCTCTAAAAACCTCAGCTTTTTCTCCTGTCAAAGGAAGCTCCTGAAATTATCACCATTGCAAGGAACATGGAAATATTCAATAATATACAAGGTTGCAATATAATCTCTAGGAATAAGTTATTTCCTATTCTAACCTACATTTCAATGTGCAGTTCAATAATACCAGTATTCCTAGATCTTTCTTCTTCTTCTGGGTCTCAGCACATTGAATATCTGATCTCCTTCTCTTGACATTCATAGCTCCCTAAGTTGTACCTTCTCATTTTTTTCATTGTGATGGATAGATTCTAAGGGCCCTCCATGATTCCTGCCTCCTATTATTCATGCCTTTATATAATCTCCTTCCCTTGAATGTGGGTGGGGCCTGTGACTTTTTTCAAACTAATAGACTAGAATAGGAGATGGCATGTCACTACCATGATGATGTTACTTATGTAAGGCTCTGTCCCACTAGCAGATTTTCTCTTTTTCTCCTTTGCTGGCTTTGAAGAAACAATTTTCCATGTTGTGAGGCATGGCCCATGGAGAGGGCCACATGGCAAGGAATTATAGGGTTTGTCTAGGAGCTGAGGGTAGCCTCTGCTCAACAGCCTGCAAGAAATTAGGGCCCTCAGTTTTACAGATGCAAGGAAACGAATGCTGCCAACAACCTGAGTGAGTTTGGAAGCAGGTACAATAGTAGTCAAGCCTCCACATGAGAACTGAGCCAAATACCTTAATTGCAAACTTGAAAAGGACCTAGTGAAACTGTGCTCCACAGAAAATGTGTTACAATAATTGTGTACTGTTTTAAGTTGATCAGTTTGTGGTTATTTTTATGTAGCAATTGAAAACTATTTTATTCTCGAGAACTTCTAATATCTGACCTCCTCTTTTTAACCCCATGTAGTCCTGAAAGTCCAATTGCCTCCTCTTGATACCCATAAACCCACACATCTGACTTCCTTCACTGGAACTCTAGAGCACTAAATGTCTGAACTATGGATACATGGTCTGAATCTTCATTTGCTTTTATTCATATTCTTCATTCAGATATTGGCCACAGTTTTTACTTTTGCTGTTAGAAGGTGCATTACCCATTTTAAATTAGGTTCTACTGTATTTTACTTCCTTAAGGTCAGAGACCAATATTCACTTATCTGTGGCTTTCAGTACATCTAGGTAGTATCTGGCACATCATATCCTCTCACAAAACTATTGCTTAACAGAACAAAAAGTGAACTCAATAAACCCCCTTCTCTCTTTTCACAAATGCCACTGCGTGGAGCCTTCCTTCCTTTTCCTTTCCTTTCCCTTTGGAATCTCCACTTTCCTTGTGTCTGAGCTTCCCTCACTTCTGCTCAACTTTTCCCCAATGTTCAACTTACTGCATTGCCTTTACTAGGAATTTACTTGGAATCTCTAGTAGTCCAAGCTTGAGAATAAGGGAGGTTATGTGTTTGGGGGAGGATAGGGGGTAGGTGGGAAGAGAGACAGGACTACTCTACTCTTTCAGTTTCCCAGCTGCTAAAACAAATATCATACTGTGAGTTGGCTTAAACTATGGGAATTTATTGGCTTATGGATTTGAGGCTAGGAGAAGTCCAAAATTCAAGTGTTAGCAAGGCAATGTTTTCTCTTAAAATACTGTAGCTTTCTAGGGCTGGCTGCTGAAGATCCTTGGTCTTTGGCTTTTCCGTCACATGGCAATGCATATGGCAGCCTCTTCTTTCTCTTCCGGGTTACACTGATTTCCAGCTTTTGGATCTTCCCTGTGGCTTCCTCACTGTGGCCTTCTCTATAAGGTCTCCATTAATAAGATTAAGACCCATCCTGATTCAGTTGGGCCATACCTTACTAGAAGTAACCTCATCAAAAGGTCCTACTTATAACAGATTTACACCCCCAAGATGGATTAAGATTAAGAACACGTTTTTCTAGGGTACATAACTCCAAGCCACAATACTTGCCTTCTCCTTGCCTTGAAGGTAGCAATTCCAGTCCTAGGCCACTTCCACTAGTCTAGTGATTCTGAACTGAGACTCATTTTGTCCCCCAGGAGCCATTTGGCAATATCTGGAGACATTTTTGGTTGTGACAACTGAGGGTGGTGGTGGTGGGTAGTTCTACTGGCATCTGGTGAATAGAGGCCAGAGATGCTGTTAAACATTCTATAACACACAGGACAGCCCTCTACAGTAAAGATTTCTCTGGCCCAAAATGTCAATAGTGTCACAGTTGAAAAACCCTTCAGTCTGTGGTCAATTTTAACTTCAGATTCTTTCCCTTTAATCCCTGGAGACTCATAGAAATATTTTCTTAACATGTTGGTACATCTTCGAACTTTGTATCTACTCTAAAATCACCATTAGTATTTATGGTTAGCTTTAAATAAAATTTCTCTACACAGTCCTAGTAAAAACAACAGAGAGTATCACAGGTGTGCCTGTGTTGTGTCACTGTGTAAAGCTGTTACCTGGTTTGTTGTTCAGTGTTGATTTTTGGGGACAGGAGCTGTGCTTTCAACTACATTTTCTCCACAGATTAAGGGCTTAAGGAGCAGTTTTTGAATGAATGAGTCCTCTTCCTACTTTCCATTTAAAAATTACTTTTTTTTTTTTTTTTTTTACAATCAATGGTATTTGGTATAATCATGTAGTTGTGCATTCATCACTTCAATCATTATTAGAGCATTTTCATTATTTCAATAATAATAATAAACAAAAACAAACAAGAAAATTCTTCACCTCTCAATCTCTCTGTGCTTTCCTTGCTGTACATAGCTGCTATTTCTGGCTATTATTGCACAAATATTTATTTATTTATTAAGCAGTTTTGTTGAGATATATTCATATACTATATGATTTATCCAAAGTGTATAATCAGTGGTTTTTAGTATAATCACAATATTGTGCATTCATCACCACAAAAAAATTTTAGAACAATTTCATTACTCCAAAAAGAAAAACTCTACATCCCTTAGCAGTCCTTCCCCAGCCCTACATAATAAAAACTGTTTTTAATGAAACATTTTAGTTATTTAATATTAATATTTAATTTTTTCATTATTTTTATTGCTGTCAAAACTTTATTTTGTTTCAGTCAGTACACAAAGGCAACCTAGAAATTAACTTCCTTCAGGATTAAGAATTCATAAGAGAAAAAGTACTGAGAATATATATTGCCCTTCAGAAAAAGATGGCTAACAAACTTTATCTGAAGCTAATAAGTGATGACAGAGTATTGAAGATAATATATGGGTCTTCAAAAGAAAATATGGTACCAGGGAGCTGGCTTCATGGCATGGTCCCCATTACTTTATACCAGCAGCAAACTCTGTACCCTCTAAAGTTTCTCTACTCATCATTAGAAGATTGAACCTACTTTGGTTGACTGATGCTTATAAATTATCCTAGATAAACCTTATTTAGATCTATGGGCCAAACAGAACACCTGTAAGTTTTAGCTGCTGGGAGTGAGTCCAGGATAGAGTAACAACTCCAAAAGTGAGTTCCTCAGAATTCAGGTCCTTGGAAACTAAAACACACACACACACACACACACACAATTTGTATGATCAAATTAGTTTGTGGAATTATAAATGCTATCCTTTCTTGGAAATTCATATATTCTACATCAATGGCATTAAGAAGTCCCATAGAAAACAAGTCTATTTAATTTTATAGAACTCAGGATCCCCAGCCCTAATTGCCCAAGCTTTCCATATGGTGCCCATGAACAGTCAGTTCTGAGGAACATCCATGAAGTGATGTTCCTCAGATTTTTGATTCAATCATATAGAGGAAAGAGCACTGGGAACATATAGTTTCTAAACTTAGGGCTGCCATTTTAAAACTTAGAAACCCGTAACGAGAACTTCCACTATCTTAGCCATGTTTTCTTCATCTGTAATATGGGTTTGATAATATCTACCTTGCATTTTTTGCAAGGGTCTTGTGTGCATCAAATGGCAGAATGGATGAGAAACTGTAATCTGTCCAATGCTGTACCTGTACGAATTACTATTATCTAAGCTCTTGTGTGCTGGCCTTGTTCTCCATAGATCACATAGAATGATGATTAAATTGGAAACATGTCTTCTGAGTTTTAAATAAACTGTTCCCAGGATCCCTGCCACTGATTATTTTCTGTTAAATCACAGGTTATCCATGTGGAATATACCCATTTGTAATTTGGAGCAGCTGGTATTTAATTTAGTTCCACACAAGATCAGAAGCCTTGGCGATGGTATCATGCTTATGTAATTCTTTGTTATCACCTTCAGTAGCTATCAGACTTCTGTATATGTAAGAGGTTCACAAATACTAAATGAATAAATACATGCTTCCATTCATGGTTGAAACAAAGGTTATCTCATATACTTTTTGGAAGAAAGTGAGGTATATATAATAAATTAATGAATGATATGACTCTCATAAAAACCCCAAAGCCAGAGAGAACAAGAATGATGATCATTATACTTAGAAACAAATGTTCTGAGATGGTAAGGTTTGTCTGTTCCCTCCCCTCTAATATGAAGAAGGCATCGGAAAATAATAAAGAATCCCAATCAGCTTCATGCCAGAGAAAAAGTGAGAACATAAGAGACTATCTCATCCTCCAAAGCAAATCACAAAGCTCCATACACCCCCCTCTCTGTGGTTGGGCAGCAAATCAATTCCCAGCGCTTCCCAGCAATCTGATGAAGAGCCCTCAGCCAGATTCCCATGAGGCCACAGTGCCGGAAACATCTCCACGCATCGCACAGCAGCGTGGGCACCAGCAGGCATCTGCTCCCACCTTCCGTTGGGTGTGGAGGAGGTCTCTGTGCCACACCAAGGAATACATCACTACACCTGTCTGGTGGAGATGGGCCGGTGCCTACCCAGCTGCCTGGTGCATGACTGGCCCTGGTTCTCACAAACAGTGTACCTCCAGGGAGGCCAGCTGTGCTCCAGCAAATGACAACAGTCCCTGAAGGCAGCTGATACAAATGAATTTGAAGAGCCATTATCCTGGCTGCCCTTGCCCAGTGTTGCTGCTTCCATCTCCACACAAGGGCACAAGCTCCAGGTGGTGGGTTGGTCTTGTCCCACAGCAGAAGCCATTCATTGCTGTCCCTGGGTTACTGCGTGCATCCCATCACCTGGCAAGTTAGCGTGGAAGCCAATACCATTAGATGTCAGTTTGCCACCCAGCTGGCAGAGCCCCTGAGGGCTGTTGGTTTTGTCTGCAAGGCAAGGGGGGTTGCGGTATGCCAGCTCTGAGCATTCTCAGGGCTTCAGAGCCAGCTCAGGGCTGCCATGCTTTTGTGATGCCTTAACAGCAAGAACTGGGGTCCACAATGGGCTTCAGGGAGAGTCCCGACTCCCCTAGTATTCTGTTTCAACCTGTGTGAAAGTGAATACTTAATTTTTCTGGCGAGAGCATCCACAGCTTTCATTATATTCTCTAATTAAAAGTTATGAGATTTTTTTCCCAGGTACTATTTTAAGCACTTTGATACATTTGTGCCATTTAATTCTTATAAAAACCCAGTGATGTAGGTATTATTTTTACATCCATTTTATTGAGGAGGAAATTGAGGATCAGGGATAGTAAGTTCCTTGTTCAAGGTTGCATATTGAGGAAGTAGGAGAGACAGGATTCAAACTCTGGTTGTATAACAAGAGCATCTATGAGCCAGAAAAGGTTGCAATAACTTGCTTGAATGAGTCTATTTGGAAAATAACATTACTTCCCCCTTCCGGGCAGCTCAAGAAAGGCTCTCACCGGCAAGTGGTTGTATCTACTTTCATCCACCAGTGTGATACGTGGTATGACTTTTACAAATGGCTTGCTCTAGAACACATTTCTGCGTTTTAAAAATTCCCTCTCTTTCTCAATTCCTCCCCATCTTCCTTCCTTCTTTAGTGTTTTCTATTGAGATCAAGTGTAGTAATTTAAACTATATAGACTGATGAAATCTTTCATATGCACATATGTATGTAACCATCACTCAGATCATGATATAGAACACAGGGCCAGACAGGAAATATTTGAAGCTTTATAGGCCACACAGTCTCTACTGTGACAGTCAGCTCTGGCATTGCAGCTCAAATGAAACCTTGGACAATATGTAAATAAATGGGTGTCACTATGTTCCAATAAAACTTTATTTACAAAATCACACAGTGGGTCAATTTGGACCATGGACCACAGTTTGTTGAGCCTTGGTATAGAATATTTCCAGCACCTCATATCAATCCCTTGTGCCCCTTCTTATCAATACTAATCCTCTCCACCCATCCAGAGGTAACCACTCTTTTGACATCTATCACATTACATTTGTTTCTCCTGTTCTTGGACTTCACGTAAATGGGATCATACAGTGCAAATCCTTTGCATCCTGCTTTGCTTGCTCAATATCATGTGTATGAGATTCATCCATGTTGCATGAAGTGGTAATTCATTTATTACTGTTGCTCTGTAGGGTGTATAGGATTCCATTTATTTATCTGTTCTCCTGTTGATAGAAATTTGGGTTGTTTTAAGTTTGGGGCTATTATAAATACTCCTGGGGGTGAAAAAACATCTTCAGTTCCTTTTGTGGAGTCTATAAAAAGGCAAACAAAATCCTGGATAATATCTTGATTGGTCACCATGCTACATTAAATTAATAAATTGCCCTGTTGCACACTTCGAGAATGTACATGTGAATAGGCTCTTGCAATGCTGCTTACATTACAGATCCTTGCACCTTCTCATACTCTTCTTTGGAAGGGTAAGGACACATTTCAGTGATTGTTTAACAAGTGTCTGCTTAGTACAAGGACATGGGCTTGGAACCAGAAGGCCTGGCATCCCAACTGGGAGAGCTATGGCTATGAAAGGCAACCTCTGTGAGCCTCTTTCTCATCTGCGAAATGGGGAGGCAATTTGTGAAAATAAAAATGCATTTGAGCTGCAAATTTCTGCCCCACATGAAGTGGTATTATTATATGAAGATATGTTAATGGTGGCCCCTGTCCTCAAAGAGTACACAGTGTAGTAGAAATAAGTACAATGAAGTGTGGTATGTGATAATGCCAAATCATAGAGACCACAGATACTTCCTGCATGGACCAGCAGCAGTGTTATGGGCCCACTGGGATGCTGATGAACTAAATGTAGGGTGTGAGAGGAAAGAATCAAGGATGGTTCCAGGCTTTTTTTGCCTGAGTCGTGAGACCAGTGGAGTTGCCATTGCCTGGGTTGGAGCGACTGGAAAGAGCAGGTTTTGATCTGAGCTGGACCTTGGAGGATGGCCAGGATTTCCCTAACAGAGGAGGGTGGAGGGCATTCCAAATGGGAAGACTTTCTCAAACAAAGAGGAGTTGGGGCAGGGGACTTTGGGGAGACCACTTGGCTACAGCTGCGAATATAGGGAAAATGAGACAAATCTATCTGATAAATGTTGGTGGATTGTGTCAACCATACTGAAGGACTTGACCATTGTCCTATGTCTACTGATAAACAACTGGAGATTTTGAACCATAGGACTCTAGATCCTTGAAAATAAGTAAATAAGACCTTGAATGCTTCTTACTGAATCTCTCCTTCAGACCAATTTAATCAATGATTTATTCCTTGAGAGGTATTCGACAGTATTTGTGAAGATAGAAGCAAGTAGCTGCTACTGTGTTGATTCTCACATGTCACATGTTGGTCCACATAAACCACAGCAGGAATCCTTTTTGGTGTCTTATTTGTGGCTGTACGAATTCAAGTAGGGAGGAGGAGGATGCCATACTTAAAATTTCAGAAACACATAATACCTCAAATTATTCATGAATAAAGTCTGTCCAAGGAAGGCCAATCATAAGAGTGTTAAAAGCAAAATAAAGCATAAACCATAGTTCCAGAAGAAATGGGTGTGGTTGTCAAGCCACCAAATCATTGAATTATCTTGGGTAAGTTACCTTCCTTTGCCAGCCTTCCTACCAGTAATAAAAGTATAATAAGATGCTCTAAATCATACACCTTACATGATGCAATGCGCTAATCAAAGTCTCCTTGTAAGTGCAATGAATTAGGGCAGCACACTGGTTCTGCTTCCTGGCCCTGTTCATATCCCACAGATTGAGTGGCCTGGCTTTCCAGGCACCAGTGAAAAAGCTGTGACTGCTAATTCTGCAGGACCCTGGCAGGACTAGACTGGATAGGCAGAGCAAAGTGGCGAGACCCAAAGTTCTTGCCTTGGAGAGAGACACTGCAGGGTGAGTCAAGATGGGACAGTAGTTATCTTTCTTCAGATGGAAAGTGGCAGTTTAGAATCTGAAGTTCTTGCCCTTTAGGGTTCTCATCCCAGAACCCTGAGTGGTCCTAGGGTATGTTTTACCTTCCCAGCTCTTGGCCAGTCTTTGCCAATGCCGAGCTATCTGTGAGGGAAGCTTCAGGAGGTCTGGCTTTGATTTTTTGGAGCGTGAGACAATGTGCACCTCTTTTGTGTGTTCAGCATGTCCTGCCACATCCTTGGGGGTGCCCACAGCTGCTCTCAACACTGAAGGAGGACCCCTCACAGATGATGTAGACTCTACAGCTCCCCTGAGTTCTCTGTCCCATTTCAGAAGAGGCCTGAGGGCAGAGCTGGGCCTTTTAATTATCTTCACATTTGGGCTTCCCTGGCCTTTGAGCAAGAATCTTCTGGAAACAGACACATCTGCCTGTGGCAATATATGCATAGTAATTTCCATCCTTTTGAACATATTACCTGAAACCTCATAATTGAAAATAAATCCACCAAATCATTTTTAAAAACATTTAGTGGTTTGGGGAAGGGATGTTGAATAGTAGATTGTTAAGAGCCCTGATCCTACCTCTGTCACTTACAGAACCAAGGCAATTATGGATGAGTCATTTCACTGTCTGAGCCACTTTTCCCTCATCTGAAGTATATACAATAGCACCTTCCCTGTAAAATTATTGTATGGATTATATAACACATGTAAAATGCGTCCAATCAAGCTTGATACTTGGAAGACATCCAGTAGATAGTATTTGATAATGAAAGATAAGCAGGAACTCAAGTCCATACCCCACAAAAATTAGCTAAATTGATGGCTCATGGGTGGAATAAAACTATAGCTAAAGAATGAAGGTCACAGACAGGGTAGGTTATGGCAATAATGGACCCTGGTTTGTTCATGCCTCCCTGTACCCATGCTCTTGGGTAGTTCCCTCCCACACTGACTCTGGGCTTGGCCATGTGACTTGCTTTGGCCAAGGGGACAAGAACAAATGATGCAAACCAGAGACTTGGAAAGCACCTGTGAATTGCAGCTGGCTTCTCTTGTGGGCCTTGTGGCCTGCTGAACAGCCATGTGAACAAGCTGGGCTAGCCTGCTGGAAGATGAGGCCACATGGAGAAGAGATAAGCCAACACAGCAGAGGTCATCCTAAACCAACCAACCCCCAGCTGAGCTAGCTGCTAACTTTATATGCAGGAGTGAGCCCAGCTAATCCCAGCGGAACTAACCAGCTGAGGCCAGCCCAGATTGCCAACATGCATAATCAGAAACTAAATAAAGGGTGGCTGTGTTCAGCCACCATATTTTGGGTAGTTTATTATGCAGTTATAGATAAGTGATGTCCCAACTTGAGACATCTGAATCTGAGAGTGCTAGTGAAATCTGAGAAAGGACTAGTTTGAGTCTCCTTTCCTATTGGGTCCAGGAAACCA
Source organism: Tolypeutes matacus (assembly GCA_026826555.1). Classification (NCBI taxonomy): domain Eukaryota; kingdom Metazoa; phylum Chordata; class Mammalia; order Cingulata; family Chlamyphoridae; genus Tolypeutes; species Tolypeutes matacus. The sequence continues at coordinate 703,510 of JAKSZT010054001.1, forward strand.
AGGAGTCCTTGTGTCTGCAGCCCAGGATTTTGCCTTCTGGAATACAGAGGAATCCATCAAAGACCTCTGGTGGAAGCATCTGTCTGTGCTCAGTCAACCTTCCAGCTTATAGTCTGAGCATTCATTCACATCCTATGAAGCATTATAAGGCTTGGCTCATCAGCTCTAGCATTCATCAGAAATCTTAACGGGAATGATGGACTAGTACTGAACTGAGGATAATCAATAAAGCAACATTCAGAATAGATAATCATTTTAGACTTAAGTAGAGGTGGCTTGGTTGATACACAGAGGCTATTTAGAGGCAGTACATGGGTTCAATTTGATTTTTTATTTCTAGCCGAGAAATTTGGGCTCTGACTTTTTTCATCTCCCAGAGTTGGGGAAGAGATTTCAGGATTAGTTACATGAGACAGAATTAATATTCTAAAATAAGATCTTGGGGAAACTGAAAGGACAGTGAAGCTGAGTAAAATCTGTGATTGAGTTGAGACTGGGTCACCTCTGGTAGTACTTAGGGGTTGGTGGTCAGAAACCAGCCAGACTGGCAGCGAGAGCTCACATCTGCCCTGGACCAGTTTTGGAACATTCTCACATGCACAGCTCCTACTGGAGAGGAGGGAAAACCTTTCAGCTGCTAAACCAGTCAACTCTTTCTTGCCCACGTTTGCAAGAGACTGAGGAGAAATGACGTTTTATCTTTACAGTGTTAACAAGAAGTACTAATAACAGTCACTACCAATTATTGCTCAGGTTCTATGGAACAGGCCCTTTACGACTATTATCTTTAATCCTTCTAACAACATAGCAGGTGGTGTTATCATCTTCCTCTTACCGAGGGGAAACCTGCTGCTGAGGGATATTAAACATTTCACTCAAGGTTACACCACCAGTTGTGATTCGAACCTGGAAAGCTCCACTCCACTTCTCTTTCAATAAGCCAAGCTGGCCTAGAAATGTCTCCAAAGAACATGAAGTTCAGCTCCTGCCTCTAGGAAGGCTAAATCAAGAACATTTTATCTTCATAATGTACACTGCTCTAAGTCTGATGAATAGAGAGAATTCAAATGTTCTTTGAGAATATTCCAGGCCCTCCCTTTTGGAGTGGGAGTTTCTTCTGCATTCCTAGCTTAAATAGCAAAGTCTGTTTCCTCGGATTCTGCTCTCAGTGGAGATGGAAAAACCTATACACATTGGACTCATGGGAAAGAAGGCAGACTGCAGTCTAGGTAGTATAATTTGGCAGTCCATCAACGGTCCTTTTCCTTAAGATGTGCTCTAATCATTCATTAATCCATTCAGTCATTTGTTCTACAAATAATTATCTTCCATCCCAAGCTTTCTTCTAACCTTGTTTCTATCCTTAATCTTGTCATCTGAAAGTCACAATTCATTTTATGTAGTTTGTAAAAATGGGTTTAATAAAATGGACTCTGGCTGAGCCCAAACAGAATTGAAAATTGATAGGGATGGGAATGGTGGCAATAGCATCCTTCCTGTAGCCTGAGGTGCTTGACATGTAATTGAGGACTAACTTAGCCATACCTGGAGCAGATGAGATTTGTGGTTCTTAAGGACAGAGACAATAGCTGCAGAGATTTTTCACATGGCCTGGTATATAATAGGTGTTCAATAAAGACCAGTGTAGCAGTTTGGCATTATTTATGAATTCCAAAAATAGATATTGGATTATGTTTGTAAACTGATCTGTTCCTCTGGGCATAATTAAATTATGATTAGGGCTTTGATTGGGCCACATCAGTAGGGCATTGAGTCCCTGCCCCTTGGAGGGTAGGGACTAACAGATAAAAGACATGGCAAAGGAATTCTGATGTGGAGTCTTGAGCTGGAGCCTTGAGAAGTAAGCACACAGAGGAGCTTTGTTGTGAGGAAAGAGAGAAGGCCTTGGGAAGAGAAACAAGCCCTTTGCATAAAAGTCTACAGCTGGCCTTGTGGAGCTACCAGAGCAGCTGAGCCCAGGGAGAGGCAAGCCCCGGGAAGAGAGGAACCCAGGAAGCCTGAACCCTTACAGACATTGGCAGCTGTCTTGCTCCAACATGTGACAATAAACTTTGATGAAGGAGGTAACTTGTGCTTTATGGCCTGGTAACTGTAAGCTTCTACCCCAAATAAATACCCTTTATAAAAACCAACCAATTTCTGGTATTTTGCACCAGCACCCCTTCGGCTGACTAACACAGGCAGCTACTAATATTGTTGTTTATTCAAACTGCCTATAACCAATGCAGTATTAATTCATTGAGGTTTTGAGAATTTAAAAAATTAATCTGGTGCTTTATATGGAAAAAAAGGACTCATGAGTAAGAGAATATGAATTTGATTAATGGCTCTGTCATTTACTAACTTTCTGTCCCTGGGAAATTTTTTTCTCTCTCTAACCCTCAGTTTTCTCATCTCCCCACTTGCAGGAACATTACTGAGCATTTTTCTGATAAACTCAATTTTTAGAAATAAGAACTAGCCTCTACCCTAGGGATTCTTATAGCATGGCTGAAAAACTGTGGGAAAATGGCAACAGGTGAAACACTGGAAGAAAATTGTGACAGTCTGGAGTTTTTTGGGTATGACAGAAAAGATCATATTGTTAAAACTAATACATTCCTGTGGGTGTGAGACCAATTGATTGAATTAGATTCAGTTAAGGGACTTTTAAGTAGATCACTTTCAATTGGATCACTTTAGGGCTTTTGATTGGACTACTTCAGGTTGTATCTCCGCCCTCTTGAGTCTTATATAAGCTGAGAACAATGGAGCTCTGTCATTTTGACCCTGCCATGTGAGAGAAAGGACTTCCCCCATTTTGCCTACAATTGCAGAAAGACAGAGAAGCCCCAAGAGGCTCAAGGAGACAAGGCCTGATGGCCCCCAGCTGAGCTCTGGAAGAAAGTGGCACAGCCGAGACTAAGAAAGGAGGCCTGGGAAGAGACAAGCCATATGCCTGATCACCCACAGCTGGGCTCCGGGAGATGGTGGGTGGTGGGTGGGTGGGGGTTAAGGGGGTGGGGGGCAGGGACCTTGGCAGAGATGGGCCTCCATCTTGCCTTGCAACATGGCAGGGTACCAGGATCACCAGTTGTCGGCCTTGATGAGAAAGCATCTCTGATGGTGCCTTGATTTGGACATTTCTTCATCCTTGGGACTGTAAGATGTTATACCAACTAAATCCCTTTTATAAAAGCCAACCCATTTCTGGAATTTTTGCATTGTCAGCCTTTGGCAAACTAAGACAACAATGAATTGTGTGTGATGGGGAGACATGCAGGCAAGGGGGAGATGAAATAGGACTTCATGAATGCTGGGGCATCAGCTGAGCCTCAAAGGTGATTTCAGAAGGGTGTTCCCAAATAAGAGATGGGGAGGGAACAGTTTGAACTCAGGTTGGGATATTAAGGTGTGTTAAGGAGAAACTGAGAAGACTGGCAGTCACAGCCAAGTTCTGCAGTTAGAAGTGGTAAATGATGAAAGTACATGCAAAGAGCTGGGTCATTTTAGAAGGGCCTTGTGGCAGTTTGGTACTGTTTATGAATTCCAAAAATAGATATTGGATTGTGTTTGTAAACTGGTCTGTTCCTCTGGGCATATTAGATTGTATTAGATTCAGAGGTTTCACTTTTACTTGATTAAATTATGATGAGGGCTTTGATTCAGCCTCCTTAGTGGGCAGGGACTCACAGAGAAAACGACATGGCAGAGGAGAGAGTTGGAGTTTTGATGCTGGAGCCCTGGGAAGTAAATACACATAGTAGAAGAACACAGAGGAATAGAGATGGCTCCATAGACAAGGTAGAGGCCCCAGGAAGAGAGAGCACCTGATAGTCCACAGCTGACCTGGTGGAGAGAACAGAGTAGCTGAGCCTGTAAAGAAATGAGCCCCTGGGAAAGTGATGAGCCTTATACCAGCCTACAGCTGAGACTGGAAGAAGCTGGGACCATGGAGCCTTAAGAGGAAGAAGGAAGCCTGAACCCTTGCAGACATTGTCCTCCAGTTTGCTCCAAGACGTGACCAATAACTTTGGGTGAGAAAGTACCTCTTATGGTATCTTGAGTTGGACTCTTTAGGGCCTTGTGACTATAAGCTTCTACTCCAAATAAATACCCTTTATAAAAGTCAACAGAGTTCTGGTACTTTGCATCAGCACCCCTTTGGCTGACTAATACAGGCCTGTAAAAGTAAAGCCCACAAACTATTTTTCCTCCTTTTTGTTCAGATCACTTTCACTTTGATGAACCAGAAGTAGCTTTGCTTTGTTTGCTTTGATACAATCTTCAAAGGAGAAGGCCATGATGGAGTTGTTCCAAGGAGAGATGTTTTTCTTTCTTAGGGGATTTAATCAGAGAATAGCAAAGCTGGCCAGGAGGACGGTGCCCACTGTGTGGTCTGCAGGTGATGGTATCAGTGGACCTCAGAACTCAAACTCAAAGGCAACTGGTCTTAGAGAGACAGGCTGGGCTTCCTATTTTCATCTCAGAAACTCCATTTCTGGACTTACTAAACTTTTAAGGTCCTTTCCTCAAGTCTACTCCCTGAAGATTTTCCAAAGAAATGTCAATAGCAACCTTTTTCTTTTCTTTCAGGTTTTTGTACCTGATTCTTTTGGGAGGAGGGGCTTCTGTTCTCTTTGTTAAACCTGGATGGACATTTGTTGTACCCCCTTGAAAATGTACCAGGGGAGAAGAATTGGTCTTGACACGTCAGATTCAAGACTTCTCAAAAACATATTCTGGCTCCCGGGTGGAGACAGCTCAAATGCTGTGCTTGGCCCTGACATAGTGTTACTGTCACCGTGGGAAGGGTGTCAAGCATAATGACACACTTGCTTAATCACTTCCTTACCACTTCTTTATAGCTCTGATAGTCTGTGTCCGAGAACACACATAAAAAGTAATTTGGAGCGTAAGTGGCATTTTAGGTGTCAGATTAACAATGAACGTGGCTATTGGCCTTCAGGACTGGAAGGGCATGTTGCCAGCCCCTGAGCCCACACAAGGTCTGTGAAAGACTAGAGGACAAGCTAAAGCCAATCAACAGCTGTGAGCAAATGAGGTCACTGTCCTGTCTTCCCCAAGCTTTCCTATTAATTGGTTGAGAATAGGTCGGTCATAGCTTTAAAAATCAAAACAGGTAAGGAAAAGTATATACACAGTCACCTGAGCATAAGCTTAACTGCAGGAACCTTTGCCTCTCCCACCCCCCCACCCCCCATTTTTAAAATAGAAAAATGAGAATAAATTTTGATCCAAAAAAAATACTGGGCTCCCAGTTTGAGCTAAGAACAGTTTCCTCTTGTCTCAGGATTATTGAGGAGGTTGTTAATAGACAATGGTAGCTTCTCCAGATCTTCTCCCATTTCTTGTCCTCCCCACACCAGTTGAAAGAGGAAGAGGATGAACAAACCAAAAGGTGCAGGTGAGGGTCAGGACTGTATTCTCCCACCATGTTCTCACATATGTCTCATCCCTCCATCCCAAAGTTATATTCTAATGTTACTTTTGCATACCTGTGACAAAATATGATAGAATACGCCTCAGATACATGGATTTTTGTGCCATGAACTTTGAGAATATATTTGAAACTATAGCTACAGGCCAAATTATGGATTGGACATATGGGTAACATTTTATTCAATAAGTCAAAGGGAATTTGTAAGAGGAAGGCCTGGGTGACTTTCCATGGATCATCCTACTGATGGCTTGAGCCCTGAGAAAATGCTTCTACTGGATAATGCAATGGGCTGAAACCTGAGCACACACAATGGTATTGATGGACAAAAAGGGTATTTTATTAAAAGAAGGGGGCCGGGTACTCAGGGAACCAACAGTTACATTTTCCCTTGCAGCAGGCAAATCAGAACAGAATCAGTGGTGTGCTGGAGCTAGCTCATTCTGACTCACAAGAACCAACTCTTAAATTTTGAGAAATTTTGTGAGCTCTTGATAACTTGAAATTGGCCACGATGGAATTTGCCAGAAATTGGCAAATGCTCCAAACCAGGGCTCTCCCACCTCCACTCCCAGAAAGCTAATTGTTATTTGCCAGCATGCCACTGCAAGAAGTCCAGATCATCCTCCTTAAAGATTTACCAGTGCTCCATAGCCCTTTGTTAGACTTGGGGAGGCTCCTCTGGCCTGCTCTGTGCTAGACTATATTTTGAGTTTTTTGGTCACAAGAAATAGACATTGTAAGACTCTAAGAGAAAGTGATAGGTCAAAAGTTTGAACATGTTCCCATCAAATATAAAGCCAAGGAACATTCAGATACTACCTATACTGCCTCCAGCTCACTGTTTATATGAACTATCCTGAGCCCTAGAGAAAGTGTTGCTAATTCAATGTTTGGGGATAAAAGGAGAGGGGTCTTATCCACCATCTGCAAACAACTCCCTGGATGGATGATCAAACTGAAAATCTCTCTTCCCTCTCTCTCTCTTTCTCTCTCTTTCCTAGACTTCCCTTTGATGAAAATTACAGAACCATGGTGAAATCCAATGAAAACTTACTCTTGCCTTATTTGGGTTGAAAAATGAAAAAGGACAAGTGTTTCCTTATCTGTCTATGAAAGCATACATATCAAAAAGTATATGTTGGATCCTTAAATACAGGTGTTTTAATCGGGATATTTGCAGATGTGTCCACTTCTCCTCAGGATGAATATAATAATGATGTTAAGTGACATTTATTGAGCACTGACAATATTCCAGGCACTGCTTTAAAGCACTTTATCTGTATTTATGTCTATGGTGTACATAGGCAGTAATCAGCCTTACTTCCATTCAAGGGTGTCACATCTTTACTTAAGAAATATCATTCTTTAAGTAAGGAAAACATTGCATGATTGTGCCGGGGATAGCAAGCTGATTTGGAGATTTTCTCCTAAAATCTCCCATATGGCCCTATTGGGTCCTCTCAGCTTCATGATGAGGGTTCCTCCATTAAAGAACTTTGGGGTGTCTTTATAAGATCAGATCCCAGAATCAGGGTCTTTGCAGATTCTCACTTATACTCTCCCTCTCTGGAGATGCAGGTGGTCCACATCACTGTCTCTGAACCCAGACAGGGTGTCTGCAATTTACCCCAGGCCTAATGTTTTTCCAGATTCTTTAGGGTCAGGGTTGTGTCCTGATTCCCAAAAGCAACAGTCCCTTTGATCATTGCCTAGGAAAGTTTGTCCACATCAACCACTTATCCACTGCACAGCACTGACATGCAAAAACCTTTCTGGAGGTAGCCGCCTTCATTTGAGGGCAGTACTGACTTTTAAACATGGATATCATTAAGTTAACCTTCCTGTTTCTTCCACTTACTTTTCCTAGTTCCATCCTTTGAAGTGCTGCAGAAGTAGCCTTAGATACTCTTCCCTATCAGAATCCTGCACTCAGTGAAACACAAATCTTTCCCAGTCAGTATGCCATTAACTGCATGGTCTCGTTTCACAAGGGATGCTCCATCTTAGTGATAACCTGTATTAAGAATATAGGCTAACGTGGGACTGTATAACACAGGGAATCTCGTGGTGGAAGAAGGACTGTGGTTAACACAACAAATATGAGAACATTCTCTCATGAACTATAACAAATATATAATGCTAACATAGGGTGTTAAGGATCAGGTGGGTTGGGGGAAAAATACACCAAATGTAAGAAATGGGCTATAGTTAGCTCATAGTTTGTAACAAATGTCTCACAACAGTACAAGGTAGTGGTGGTAGGGTGATGTCTGGGAGCCCTGTATGATGATTTGCAATGCATGTTTTTTGTAAGTTCACAACTTTAACTATATACATATTATTTATGTGCATGTATGTATGATATACTTCAATAAAATTTTATTTAAAAAGAATATAGGCTTAATATTAAAGCCAAGTGGAAGAAATGCTGCTGGGAAATAAGAGCACTTTAAAATTTCCCTCCACCTCCACTCTCACTAAGGACTTGTCAGTTCTCTAGAGGCCAGACCACCTAACTTCTCATATACCTCCACCCCCACCCAGAGACTTGCCCTGTGCATCTTCCATCAGTCCAGCTAATTTTTTAGGCCCTTCCTAATCTCTGTTTTCCATTTTCTACTTTTCTGAAGTATTTTATTACCTTGATTGAGAACGTGTTTTAGTTTTCTGGCTGCTAAAGCAAATATAATGCAATGGATTGGCTTAAACAATGGGAATTTATTCACTCACAGTTTTGGAGCTAGGTGAAATCCAAAATCAAGGTGCCATTGAGTCAATGCTTTCTCCCAGAAGATTGTGGCAGTCTGGGGCTGGCTGACAGTGATCTTGGTCCTTGGCTTTTCTGTCACATGGCAATACACATGGCAGCCTTTCCTGGCTTTTCCTTTCTCTTCTAGGTTCCATTGACTTTCAGCTTCTGGCTTCTCTGCGTGGCTTTCTCTCTGTGTGTCTGAATTTCATTCTGCTTATTAAGGACTCCAGTAATAGGATTAAGAGTCATCCTCATTCAGTTGTGCCACATCATAACTGACGGAATCTCATCAAATGTCCTATTTGCAATGGGTTCACACCCAGAGGAATGAATTAAGATTAAGAATATGTTTTTCTGGGGTGCATAGCTCCAAGCTATCACAGAACTAGATTTTGTTCTGTGATATATCAAAGTTAAGACAAATTTAAGATCCTAAAAGTGTGATGCTGTCTGTTGCAGGAAGTCTGGGTTGGGTGAAGATATTTGAAGGTGCTGCTAGGAGCAAGGATCACGAAAGATGCAGGGCTTTGGGGAGGATGAGTTCTGGAGCCAATCCACAGGCTGGGGAGAAGAAGCTTTTGTGAGCTGTATAAACCTGTACAACATTCTACTGCTTTCTGAGCTTAACATAATATATTGCTTTTTCCTCCAACAGTTCTTGACTTCAAGAAGATATTTCCCAAGTTAAAACAAACTTTCTTTTTCTTTTAGTTTGCCCTGCAAACTTACCTGTCTTTAGCCCAAAGTAGTTCTAATCAATCAATTAAGCAGATATGACTTCTAAATATTGTGAGGCTCTAGAAAAAGAATGAGTTTTGTATCTTTGCAATATTCACACATACATACTCTTCTTTTTGGTATAGTTGGGGGCTCCTAAAGGCTGGAAGGATGTGGAGTTGATAGACATGCAAAAGTGGTTATTGCCAAGGGATTAGAGCAGATAGGTACTAAAAAAATTCAGAGGAGAGACTACTTCCATTTGGACTAAGCAGGCAGATCTTTCTGAAGGAGATGGCACCTGGAACATTAAAGAATGGTTTGAATTTTTGTAGATAGAAAGGATTTGTCAGGGCTTTTGGGAGGATAGAAGATATAAGCAAAGGAGGTGTAGAAATGGGTGTGGTGGGCAGAATAATGGCCCAGGAACCTGCGACTATGTTACCTTACACAGCAAAAGAACTTTGCAGATGTGATTAAGGATAAGGACACTGAGATGGGGAGAGTTTTCTAGAATATCTGGGTGGGCCCCCTCTAATCACACAAGTCCTTAAAAGCAGAGAATTTTTCCTGTTTGTGGTCAGAAAGAAATGTGTTGATGGAGGAAGGATCAGAGAGATGAGGTGTTGCTGATTGTAAGTATGGAGGAGGGGAACATGAGACAGAATACAGCTGGCTTCTAGAGCTATAAAAGGCCATGGAAGTGGACTGTCCCCTAGAGACTCCAGAAAGGAACTGACACAATGGTTTTAGCCCAATGAGACCCATCTTGGATTTCTGACTTACAGAACAATAAGATAATACATTTAAATTCTTTTAAGCCACTAAACTTGTGCTATTTTGTTATGGCAGCAGTAGAAAACTAACCTAATGGGGACTCAGGGAGAATGAGTGGACCTACTTGGCCAAAATTTGGGGAACATGAAGAGTTGGAACAGAGACTTGAAATGAAGGATGGAAATGGGTCATGCAAGGTTTTGGTGTCTTCTATGATTATATAGAACTAGTGATAGTTTTGAATCATTGATTAAAATGGATTCAAAATTATATATGTCTTAGTTTGTAACAAATGTTTCACAACAATGCAAAGTGTTGGTGGGATGATGCATGGGAGCCCTGTATGATGGTATGCATATTTGTATTATAAGGTCACAACTTTTACTATACAGTTATTGTTTATAAACATTCACGTATGAATGTATACTTCAATAAAATTTCATTTTCAAAAGTAGATATGTCTTAAGTGGCTCTTGTTAAGTCTTCTCAGAAGCTACATACCATATTAAATGGTCCAACTAACTGTTGTAGGACAAAAGCCCTTTAAAGCAAAACCTCAACATAACTACAACCCAAACTGGCCAATTATATGTTGCAATCTCCTGTACGACAACTTTTTATAGCACAGAATCTGGATGGTCTTATAGTCTGTTGGAAGTCTAGATTTTACTTTTCAGCATAGAATCCATTTAACACTACCCTTTGCCAATTGTCTAGATTAGTGAAAAATTGGCTTAAACCTCTGCATTTGAAGATTATCTCTGTACTATCTTAGGCCCCAGGGGAAATCAGTGAGCTGGGTGTTAAGGAGGTTGAGAGTCAGCAGGATCAAGTGAGTTGCCTAGCATCCCAAAGCCTTTGCATGAGAACTGGTACTTGGACCCCAGTTATTCTCCAGGAGGGCTGCCAGTTGTCTAGATTCTGGGGAGGAGGAGCCTGGCTGTTCTTTGGGTCATAGGAATGGTAATTTGCAGGCAAATCCCTGGGCCTACTGATGCTCACCTGTGAAGGACACAGATGAAAGGACAGGAGCCTCTCTCCTTCCAAGCTGGTGTTGGTGATCAAGCAATACCATGGCCACTTTCCACTGCAGGGGGACCCATTTAAAGGCTCTTCCTACCCCATTTAAAAGAGGCTGCTTTCTGGGAGCTCATGAGGAAACATTCTCTGTAATGCTCTTTTGAAAAAATGAATAAATGCTTCAAGGTGAGTCCTACTATATCGCATGTTGCCTAAATGTGTGTTCTTCTTAAACCATACTTCTCCCTTCCCTTTTATACTGTAATAGCTTCCTTCACTCCACAGTATCCAGTGGCTGGGGAAAGGGCGGGAAATGGAGTGTTATCTGTACTCAAGGGGGTGAGCCAGAGTTGCTTTGAATGGGTTCAGGATATGATTCTACACACCCCTTTGTCTAGGTCTTTCTACAAATAATGAGACTCCAAGACAATGTGAGAGGAAAATAGGGGTCTTTGTTTTATCTGAAACTAAAATCTACAAAATGAAGGACCATACTTTGGAATGGAGAATTGTGTTTGCTGGAGACAAAGTAGTTATCAGATTTATTTAAGCCCTACATTAAAATGAATTTGTTGGTATTTGTAATGTAGCAAGGATGTATTGTCACATGGCAAGAGGCTGGGTGTTACTCTTCTGAGTTTGTGCCCTTGAAGGCTTCTGAAAGGAGAAGGCATTGCCTGTGGCCTTGATGGTACAGCGTGTTGATTATTATTTCATTCTATTTAGAATCTATATGTGTATCAATTAGCTTTTGCTACATCACAAACTGCCCCTAAACTTAGTGGCCTAAAAACAATCACTGTATTTAGAACATGATTCTTTGGGTTGGCTAGGTGACTTTACTGATATTTTCTGGGCTCTTTCATGTGTTCCTGGTCACCTGGCAAATGAATGGTCTAGGACGGCCTCATTTACATGTTTGCCATGGGCAGGCGGGTTGGTTTGGAGGGAATTCAGATGGAATGCCTCACCTCTGCTCCATGCGTTCTCTCCCAGGCATCTTCATATAGTGGTTCAGTTCTAAAGGCATCCAGAGGGCAAACCTCCATGGACAAGCATTTTCAAGCCTCTGTTTGTTAATGTCCCATTGGCCAAGCCCAGATTCAAAGGGTGGAAGGATAGACTACCTATCTTGATGGAAGTCACATTGCAGAGAGGTATGCAAACAGGAATGGAGAGAATTTATAAGAGAGTGGGTGAAGCTCAGTGTTTGAGTGCCCGCTTCCCATGTACAAGGTCTGGGGTTTAATCCCCAGTACTTCCTTAAAAAAAAAAAAAAAAAAAAGAATTTATAGCCATGTTGGTAATCTCTCACTGATCTTATGTTGTCATAGATCAGGTGGATCACAAAGAAACATGAACTCTGCTGATCAATAACTCGGTTTCCCTTCCTCTTACTAAGTTTTGTTGTCATATCTGAGTTGTCAACCTTATAGTGGTATATTTAATACTATTTAAGAGCCATTTAAAAATTCTAACTTTTTACCCCAGGAATTCTACTTCTTAAAATCTGTTCTAAGTAAATAATTCTAAATATGGAAAAAGTTATATGCAAGAAGATGTTTCTCAATCTTTACAAATATAAGAATGGAAAATTGTTAATAGTTTAAATGGCCAAAATAGAGGCATGGTTAACTGTATATCCACTTGGGAGAAGAGTATAAAAAATAAAATTATATTTATTTGTTTAATCATAAGAAAAAGTATTCAGCTATAACAACAATTTTAAATGGAATATAAAATACTGACAGAAAACAAAAATATATAGAGATAAATGGAAAAGTCCAATGTGTGCATTATTATTATTTGGTGAATAATGGGCTTTGGGGTGACTATTTTTTTCCCCCCATTTTCTACCCTTTCCTTTTCTTTTTTTTCCAGTAGCCATACTTGCTTTTATAAAGGGAAATAACCTTTTTATTAAACTTATTCTTGATTCCTTTAATGTGGAAGAATAACTACCATTGTTATATACCTTCTCTGGGATGGTTACACACTGCCTAAGTTGCTTTGTTATCTTCTTTATGGTTGGTTGGGGTGGGATTTCTTTCTTTCTGGGCCCCTAACTGCTCTCAGGTATGAAAAATCCAAGGATTGTGCTATCATATGATGAAGAATTCAAACAAGATGCTCTTCCTTAACTTATCTTTATCTTATCTTTCCCTGTGTGTTGACTCTTCATCCCAGAGAACATCAAATGTTCAAACTGTCCAGGGGGTTTGCAAAATGCTATCTGAAAAGGTGAGATAAGGCAGCTCTGTTCAACCATCTGACTCTGACCAATGTTCATAATGTAGCTGATACAAGCCATGCTTGCTCGGACTAAGGCAGTACATGGATGACTCCCAGGGGCTTACAACCTAGTCTAAGAGGCATGCATGTCAACTCCTGGTTCGGTGGCAAGGCAGAGGTGAGCCATGAAAAAGAGGCCCAGTTTCTGAGAGAGCATAGGAGAAGGAGAGATGAGTTTTATTTAAGGGTTGGTGGAAATGGAAAACCCTTTTGAAAGGGTGAAGTATGGAACTAACTCAATGATCTGTCCAGCACAAGTGGAAGGTTGGGTGGGTGGGAGGCTGGAAAGAGAGCTTGAGGCCCTACCACAGAAGGCCTTAAATGGCAGCTTGGAAGTTTGGGCTTTATTCGTAGGTAACGGAGAATATTTTTGGAGCAGAGTTGTAACAAAGTTACACCAGCCCTTAGGAAGGTAACTAAAATAGAGGCCGTAAACTGGTGACCCGTAGGCTGGATGAGGCGAGCAAGGGGGTTGGTTTGGCTCCAATATATTTTTTTTTATTAACTTTTTAACAACAGAGATTTTGTATTATAAAAATAAATTTAGATTCCAAGCTTTCATTTAAAAAGCGAAAAACAAAGAGCAAAGAAGATCTGTAAATGCTGGACCCATATTTCCATGGCCCTGTTCAGTGCTCCCTAAGATTTACTTCCTGCTTTTGCTCATTTCACCACCTGCCTCACCCCTGGGGACACTGGAGCTGAGAAGATCAGCCAAGAGAGCTGGGAAGACCTACTGCTGCCTTGTCCTATACAGCAGCCATGAGTGCACATGGCTATTTAAATTAAAATTTAGAAATAAAATTTTTAAAAATTCAATTTCTAAGTCACATGAGACATATTCTGAGTGCTCACTAGCTCTATGTGTCTTTTGTAGTGAACAGTGCAGATATGGAGCATTTCCAATATCACAGAAAGTTCTATAGGACAGCAGTGGTCTGGAGGCTGGTTAGGAGGCTGTTGCTACACTCCAGGGCAGAAACAACAGGGCCTCTAGCACAGGCGGTGGAAATGGAGTGTGATACCTTCCCTCTTTAGAGCCTTCTTTTAGTTGACTTCTCACTGGCACAATTAAGCTGAAGTCTGCTGTCAAACTCTCATTTTCTTGAGTGTTTGAAAGTACTTTTTTGTTGCTTGTGGGACAATGCTTGACAAGTGTTCCAGGAGTATGTATTGTGTGTATTTAATGATACCGGTAATTTTCACCTAAGTCGGTTTCTTTGAAATGTTTCCTCTTTGGTGCCTGAGAAACCTGAAGAGCTAAGTGCTATAAATGCTCATGAAAGCACCAAGTGGTAAGTATTTTGAGTACTTTAGTGGAATAGTGCTCCAAATATTTGAAGCATTATTATTCTCAAAAACACTATCAAGATGCTCCTATTTGTGACTTCCATCTATTGAGACTGTGGGCAGAGGGAGCTTGCTGCTAATGACACAAGTGGTTCTGCCAGGTTTATGATGTGTCTGTGAAGCTCAAGGACCTGCGAACACGGATTCATGTGCATTGCTCCTCAATAATCATAGATATGGCAACCCTGGCAGAAGTACAAAGGGTTCCTAGCTGGACTCTGCTCAGCTCCTCAACAGGAAGCTCAGCTGGGCTACAACCTAGCCAGTGCGGGATGATGCTCACTCAATTAGTCAATACAAAGGAGTGTTGGGAGTTGGGTGCTGGATGAGGGATTTTCAAAAAGGAAAGAATGTTCAGGCTCTGCCTTTGAGAAGCATCAGATTGAAAGACAGGAGAGCTAGAGATTAATTGTGGGACTTGTGGGAAGCCCAGATTCCTAGCCCCATCCCTTTGACTCTTGTCAAGGCTGGTGGCAACCTCGTGGGAACCTTGCATGTAAAGAGAGCCAGATACTCCCCCACCTTCCTAAGTTTTCTTTGTTGGAGAATAATGAGCCCTTAACTCAATGCCCCTTCTTTCAGTGGATAAGACAGTTGTTAACTTGTCCAAGTAATAATCTTCAAACAGCTTGAAGATTTTCTCCTTTTGGCTAAGTTTATTCCTTCAGCTATTTTGCAGACATGATGATGTCTTCCCGTCCATAGCAAAAATTCCTTAGAAACTGTGTCTTAGAGTTCATTGATTTTCCTTTATACCTATTCCTGGCAGGGAATGTGACATTTAAAAAATTAATTTGAAAAACTTAATAAATCTTTTAAGGAAGTGTAATGCCTACAGAAAAGTACACAAATGATAAATGTTCAGGTCAATTCATTTTAACAAAGCAATCACACGTGCATATACAACACCCAAGTCAAGATGTAGATTGTTCACGGCATTGCAAAAGCTCTCTCATGCCCCACTCCATCCCTGCCTGCTCCTCCTTTCCCCCTGAAGGTAACCATTATCCAGAATTATAGCATCACAATGAATTTTACTTGTTTTTGTACTTCATATGCAATCGTATGGTATGTACAATTTTGTGAATGGCTTTTTTTTTAGTCCACTTTATGATTGTGATTTATCCATATTGTTATAAAGATGATTCATTTTATTGAAATTGTTATTCATGCTATATGATATTGCATTGTATAATTATACCATAGTTTATTTATTCATTTCGCTGTTGATGGACATTGGGTTGCTACCAGGTTTATGCTATTACAATAATTCTGTGGTGAGCATTCTTGGCCATGTCTTTGGTACATGTTTTCTACAGTGGAATTGCTGGGTCCAGTTTACATTCTCACCAATTCTAGCTGCTCCATATCCTTCTCAACACTTGGCATTATCAATATTTTAAATTTTAAAAATTCTAGAATGTATGTAGTGGTATCTCTTTGTGTTTTTAATTTGCAATGTCCTGCTAATGAGGCTGAACAACCTTTCATATGTTTATAAGTATTCAGCTATTCTCTTTAATTAAATGCCTACTCAAATATTTTGCCCATTTTTCTCTTGGGTTCTCTGTCATGTTAATGATTTGTAGGACCTCTTTACATAGTTTGAATTTAAGCCCCTTGTCAGTTGTATCTGTTGCAAATATCTTCCCTGATTCTGTGGCTTTCCTTTTTTCCTCTTACTGGTGTCTTTTGATGAACAACAGTTTCTCATTTTAATATAGTCAATTTATCATTTTTCCTTTATAGTTAGTACTTTTTGCATACTATTAAAATAATCTTTGCCTATTCCAAGGTCATGATGATATTTATTTGTGTATTATTATTATTTTTAGGCGGTACTAGGGATTGAACCCAGGACCTTGTACGTGGGAAGCAGGTGCTCAACCACTGAGCTACATCCACGCCCCACTGGTTTTTTCATTTGTTTGTTTGTTTTTAGGAGGTACCAGGGATAGAACCTGGGACCATGTACATGGGAAGCAGGTGCTCAACCACGTGAGCTACATCCATTGCCCCATTTATGTGTTTTTGAGAAGTTTACCACTTTTCTTTAGATCTGTAATCCACTTGGAATTGATTAACTGATTTTTGTGTATTATTTTTCACTTCTTCCATATGGATATGAATACTTTATTCTCTATAAAGCCTAATTTTCTTCCATGTGGATTATGGTGGTTTGTACCCTAGAAAATCAGGTTCTTTGAGCCAATCTATTCCTGTGGGTATGAACCTATGGTAAGTAGGACTGTAGCAGTTTGATACTGGTTATAAATTCCAAAGATAGATATTGGATTATGTTTGTAAACTGGTTTGTTCTTTTGGGCATATTAGATTATATTGGATTCAGAGGTTTCACTTTTATTTCATTAAATAATGATTGAGGCTTTGATTGCACCACATCAGTAGGATGTTGAGTCCCTACCCCCTTGGTGGGCAGGGACTCACAGAGAAACCACACCGCAGAGAAGGAAGTTTGGAGTTTTGATTCTGGAGCCTGGGAAGTAAATACATGGAGAAGCAGATATGTGAGGAAGGTGAGAAGGCTCAATTGGACACAGCAGAGGCCACAAGAAGAGATTTGAACCATTTGCCTGATAGTCTACAGCTGGCCTAGTGGAGATTGCAGAGCAGCTGAGCCTAGAGAGAAAGAACCCAGGAAGCGTGAACCCTGGCAGACATTGGCAGCCATCTTGCTCCAACACGTGTCAACAGACTTTGGTGAGGGAAGTAACTTATGATTTATGGCCTGGTAACTGTGGGCTTCTACCCCAAATAAATACCCTTTATAAAAGCCAGCAGATTATTGGTATTTTGCATAAGCACTCCTTTGGCTGACTAATACATGAACCTTTTGACTAGGTTACTTCAATTAAGTTGTAGCCCAGGGTAGGTCTTAATCCTCTTACTGGAGTCCTTTATATGAGAATGAAATTCGGAAAGAGAGAGAGAGAAAGCCATGGAATCAAGAAGCTGAAAGCAAGGAAACCCAGAAGAGAAGGGAGAGACCTACAGGCAACACCACGTGCCACGTGCCATGTGCCATGTGATAGAGGAGTCCAGTCTTCAGGGAGAAAACATCATCTGATGGTGGCTTGATTTGGACATTCCATGGCCTCACAACTGTAAGCTTGTAAGTTAACAAATTCCCTTTGTTAAAAGCCAACCCGTTTTATGTATCTGCTTTGAGCAGCTTAGCATAAAACATGGATATTCAGTTGATCTAGATCCATTAAATGTAATGACTATCCTTTCTTCACTACTCTGTACTGCAAATTTTGTTATAAATCAAGTATCTATACATACATGGGTCTGTTTCCCAACTTATTCTGCCTCATCACTCTCTTTATCTATTCTTACTTAATTATTTACTGTAGGCTCATAATTTTTTATACCTGGGAGAGTAAATCATTCAACTTTGTTCTTGTTCAAGATTTTCTTGGCCCTATATATTTGCATTTAGTTTTAAAACCAGCTTGTGAATTGTAACACGCACACACACAGACTGTTGGGAAAGCTATAGCTCAATTTAGTAAGAATTTACATCTTTGTAATATAGTCTTCCAAGCCCATTTTTGGGTATTCTTTCATTTCTCTTAATAAAATTTTATAGTTTTGTTTGTAGAGGTCTCAGACATCTTTCATTATTTTTATTCTGAGGAATTCCTAGTCTCTTGCCCCATCTCAAAGGGAAAGCATTTATCATTTACCACCAAGACTTCTGGGTTATTGTTTTGCTTTGTTATTAGATATCCTCTATCAGATTAAGGTATTGGAACATGACATTTTGACATTTTGTCATGTTAGTTTTGATCTTGGCTATTTTTAAAGGACCAAAAATAAGCTATTAAAATTTAAGCTGTGAGTCTGCTGCATTTGGCCTCTGAGGTCCAACCCATCTTTCACATCATCCTTGAGCCCCAATCATCCCTGGATTTCACATTTCTGAGCCTTACCCCTTAAAGGCCTCAAGAGTGGAGTGGGATAGGGATGGATTGAAAGAGCTTGTTACACATGTTACTTAATAAAAGCCTTTTTGCACCTGGGACACTGCTTGTATCTGAGTGTTTCTGTCAAAACACATGTCTCAAAATCTGAGGTTAATGGATATCCCCTAAATAATAGTTGAAGTGCTGGCTGATGACCAGGCATATACTACAGCCAATGATTCTTCTTGGTTCAGTTTTCACTGATTGTCCAGAAATAATTTGCTATTTTGTATTACATGCCTTAATCTCTGCATCCATATTTGGGTTGCCTTGACCCATTTTGACTTCATCATCTATCTGCCAACTCTTGTCCCAGGAAAATTCCTATCTCTTTACCTATGGTCAGGCAAGTGTGGGTGAAATAAACAGATGGAGTAGAACAATCCACAAAGACCAGGACTGAAGGGTTAGCTTCTCTCCTCCAATCAGAAGTTCCAGGCAGCTGTTTCCTCTGTGTACCTTATTCTTAAACTCTGGTCACCTACTTTGGCCAACCAAAGGTCTCTTAGAAAATTAGTCCAAGGAGGCCCACATTCTTTAAGGCCTTTTCAGTCTATAATTTTACTCTCTTACTAGTTGGGGAGAGGCACAGATATTCTTACTTGGTAGGAGAATGATGGAAAAGGAGAAAGGGGAGAAACCCCCTATTTTTGGCCTTCCTACTTCCCCTTCACTTTTTATCTAGATCCATCCTTCGCCACCTCTTGGTATTGACACCCTTATGTAGTCACCTCCCATATGGAATAAAACATTGAGGAAATGACGGTGTAAGACTTTGATCATAAAATACATTGTGACTTCCATCTTTCTCTCTTTGATCACTCACTCTGGATGAAGCCAGCTGCCATGTTGTGAGGCTGTTCATGTAACCCTATGGAGAAGTCCATGTGGTAAGGAACAAAGCCTTTCTGCCAACAGACAGCATCATTTTTCCAGTCATGTGAATAGGTCATTTTGGAAGCAGATCCTTCAGCTCCAGTCAAGCCTTTTGATGACTGTAGAACTGGCCAACATCTTAACTGCAACCTCCTGAGAGATCTTATGCCAGAACCACCCTGTAGGTCACTCCCAAATATCTAATCCACAAAAACTGTGTCAGATAATGTTATTTAAAATGCTAACTTTTGGTGTAATTTTTAGATAACAATAGGCAACTAATACAACTCAGCTCAGGTCTTATCCCCTCTGTGAAGTCTTGTCTGATTCTCCCATGTAGTATTGATTACTCTGTTCTTTGGGCCCCAACCACTGAATCTACAAACTTCTCTAATAGCACCTCTGAGACTTTATGCACTTAACAATTTATATGTCTGCATCACAGGAGTGGACAGCTGGTGTTTTCCCACTTAGCATCATTCCTCCATTCTTTTCTTCTGGCAGCAACCCCACCTTTCTCTTGGGGATCTGCTCCACCCCAGTGTGTTTCCTCTTGACAGTCTAGAAACTCTGCCTTCCTTGCTCTGTGCAATTATTTCATGCTTGGTCAATTGGAGTACCCTGTTGCTCTTGTTACTGATTGGCTCAACGATTGGCCCATTGTCCTGGGTAGGTGTTTCAGTTGGGATGATTTAGGCTGTAAGGAACAGAAAGCTGACTCATTAACAATAGATAGATTTACTTTTTGTCACATAATAGGAAGTGTACAGAGAAGGGAGGTCCAAGAGCTTTGGCTCTTTTTGTCATTTTCTCAGTGCTGTCCTTCTCTCTGTGATGACTTTGTTTTCAGGCTGGCTTCTGTCATGGCCAAAAGATAATTACACAGAAACAGGGGCTTTGTGTTTCACTGTGAATGTTTAGAGAGGAACAGAGTGAAGAGGAGACAGAGAGTGAGTGAGAAAGAATGTTTCCTAATCATGGACTAAAATATCCCTTTCTTTAGCCTGATGAAACCAGCTTAGATCCAAGAACAATAGCCAAGAAAATGCCCTTTAGTGACCAGCCTAGGTCTGGATTCTTGAACCAATCATTGTCCAGGGCAAAAGGATTACTTGAATTGGCTTAGAGAATTAGCATGGGAGGTGGGTTGGGGTCAGCTTCCCCAGAATTCCATGAGCTGCTGGGTGGGGAAATGGATATTGAACACGGAAGGTCTCATTAACTACCAGGATCTACCACAGAGCCATCCTTGGTATTTTTCAAACTGAACTTATGAGAGAGAAGATCTCTTTTATCTCGAGGTGCTAATGTGGAAGGATATGCAAGACTAGGGCACCTCTTGCCTTATTCGCTGCCATTTGGTGAAAGCCTGTGTTTAGTAGAAGAGAATGAGTGCAGAAGGAAAGAAAGGATGAAAGACCAAGAATTCTTCCAGTACCCCAGCCCCTGGGTCCAGCCATCCTAGAGGTAAGAGTCAACTTTTCTGTAAGTTGTTTTTCTCCCAGAACTTTCAAATAATAATCTACATTTTCAAAGGATCCTCAGGTGATTATGGGCATTACAGTAGCAACAGCTTAGAACTTGGCCTGGGGGTTGGGGGGCGATGAGTGATATCTAACTGTGCTGCCCTGACCTCTTGACCCAACCATTGCCTCTTTGGAACCCTGAACAGATTCCTACTGCAACTCCTGTGGTATATAAATGAACCTTGATGTTTCTGGTCCTCTTTTGTGTCATGCTACAAGTCAGAACTGAACTCAAATTTAGAGCTAAATATCCAGCCCAGTCCCCCTGCCACTAGGTGTGATCACTGTATGTGGGAAAGGCCACCGAGAGGTTTCTTTCTGTACCTGCCCTGTTGGCCTGCCCTTGGCTTTGCCCAGGCCCTACTTAAAGAGATGGACTTCAGAATGAGGGGATGGGAAGGGCACTGTTACTACCTCCTAATTTGCCTTGCCATTTCCTCCCTGGTCCCAGGCCCTGCTCTGTCTTTCCTGGCCAAGTGCTCCATAATGCTACCGAGGAAAAGGCATAACTGCTCCCTGGCCCTGCTCCCAAATGACAAGGAACCAAAAGCTGAGTCAGGAAGTGTGCTGAGCTGGATCTGGGCAGGGGCGACTGGGTGGTGGGGTTATCATCTGACAAGGCACCGGCTTGTCTTTGCTGCTCCAGTCCCCTGCCCTGGCCTGGCCTTGCTCCTGGCACCTCCTTCCCCACTTTTCACATGCTGCTGGCACTCTGGGATGTGGGGTTGTCAACAGAGGCCACTGTCTGCTGCTTGGAGCTGCTTTCTTCCTGCTGTTTGTGAAAGCAGTTCTTCATGGGAGCCCAGCCTGATGCCTTCCACAAAGAATGACTTTCATCAAAGCTGTGGCATGGCGCTTCACAGTGGGGGCTGCTGGACGGAGGGCCAGGAGGGTGGGGAGGAGAGCTGGCTTCAGTGGCAGATGGAATCTGGCCCAGGGCGGATGTCGAGTGCCTTCTTCAATATGCCTTTTGCCTTTTAATCTCCTCTTGAGCAGAGCTGATCAATTAGAGCTGTAATTATTTTAATCTTCTTCTTTGCTGTCCCTGTCTGACTGCCTGCCACTGCCCATCGACTCTTGGTGTTAACAATGTACTTAGGGGGCTGCTTTGCAGAGGCTGTTTCAGACAAGCCAGCTTTGTATTAGGCTAAACGCTAAACCATGATGTAAGATTGCCTGGCCAGGGGCCATCTACTTCCCAGGCTGGGCAACCTTTGGCAAGGCTGTCACCTCTCTATTTCCTTTGCAAAGTGAATCAGCTCTATGGAGTGGGTGAGAGAAACAAGATCTCACAATGATAGCTATAAAGTGATTATTATTTCAGCGCCATGGTGGTTAATAGCATCGGCTTTGGAATCAGAAAGACCTGGTTCTTCTACCTGTGCACTGATCTTTTCCTCTCTGAGTCTGAGCCCTCATCTCTAAGTGGCAGCATAATTTCTCAGAGAGTTGAAAAGCCTGGGCAAGGTGGTGCTTGTACAACTTAGAGCACAATGCTGGAGCCCAACGACAGCTGGATTCGGGTGAGCTATTTCTCATCATTGTTGCATCCAACTCTTCCCTTGATTGAGAGAAACAGGTGTTTGGACAATGTCATCAGATTGGTAATCCAGGGTTTGTGATGTGTCATTATGAGTAGACAGATCCCTTCCCAGTCTCATCATGGGTGGTAACATGAGAAGAATCAAGCAAATTAGAAAACTTAGGAATTTTTGAATAAAATAGATATTTCCTCCCCTGCAAACTCTTAGGAAGTGAAGGAGGCACAGAGTCCATGGGCAAAGACAAAGACTTCCAAGGTTTGGTGGGTCCTGGGACAGATGAGCAACATCTCCTTTGGATCTTGTGAGTTTGGTGGTGTTTATTGTTTTTGGGGTAGGCGGGCATTCTAGGCTCCAACCTGTGAACAGCACAAACCATTGCTGGCTATTCTCCCCATGCCACCCCATCCTACCCCGAGTCCCTCTTAATCAAGCATTCCACTTTGTTCAGCTCAGCATAACAAACAAGGAAATGAGTTAGATGATTTAAATATAAGGACAATTAAAACATGGACTCCGCCCTCTAAGATCTCACAGTCAGGGTGAGAGGGACAGGCAGATAAGCATAACTGGGAATTCTAAATAGTGACAGGTATTGGGCAGGTGTAATGCTGAATCTGTAGAAGGGCATATGAGGGGTCACCAACATAGCATGTGGGGAGTATATGGGAAAGAGATGCTCAGGGAAGGCATCCCAGAGGAGGTGGTAACACTTCTGAGATGATTTCTCTTTCTGGATTATCTTTACATGTAATAAAGGTAATTTTTGGGGAATTGAGTGTATTTATTAATTTTTACTGCATAACAAATAACCCCAATGTTGTTTAATGGCTCAGAACAGCAACCATCTATTTAGTTCACAATTCAAGTGGTTGTTATATCTGGGTCAGCTTAGTTCATCTCTGCTGGGCTTATTCACCTGTAGTCACTTGGCAAGTTGACTGGTTAAGTGGTCTAGAATAGCCTCACTCACAGCTAGAGCACGTTGGTTCTCCTCCATTGGGCCTCTCATTCTCAAGAGCTAGCTTGGGCTCATTTACATGGCAATCTCAGCAAGAAAGCAAACCCCAATGCTCAAGTGCTTTTCAAGTCTCTTCTTACATCATAGTTTCTGATGTCCCATTACCCCCAGCAAGTCACAAGCCAACCCAGATTCGGGAGATGGTAACTTAGATGCCACCTCTTGATGGGAGGGGAAGAGTTTTTGCAATTGACTATATTGTTTATATTTAGGACTCAGGGCAAAAGGGGTTAGAGATATATGACATCTAGGGCAGAGAGAGGCTCAAGGCTAAAGAAACAGGCAACTATCTAAATGACCTGACATCAACTATGTGTCAAGTGCCCAATATTCCATCTTTGAAGATAAGTTCTGGTAAGGAGTGCCTGTCCTAGTTGTCCTCTTTTTGAATGAATGTACCTTTGGGAGATGGTAACACATTCAAGTATAATCAGTCACTTGTTTGTACTGTCCTCTGGGCAGGAATAACATAATAGCAATGAGGGTCATGGTCAGCAACATAGTTGGACAATTGGTGGTATTAAAAGATGAGTAAAAGGGGCCTAGGTAAGGCAAAGGAGCTAAGACCCAAGATTGGATTTCTCTACTTCCCAATTTTGCCTGAAGCTGGACTTGCATCTAAGTGTTCAGGAGCCAAACCCATTACAAAGTCATTTGCAGAACTTATCTTCCAGAGCTTAGAAGCCAGATGTCCTGGAAATATTGTTAGCAGCGTGTCACAGCACCTCACTGACAGCCTGATAAATGGCCTTCTTCCTTGTTCCTCAGCCAACCCTGCTACTGACAGAGCAGTAATGTTGGTGCATCTGGGCTGTTGTGGGGCCCTGTCACAGTTACCACCCCCAGAGAAGAGTCCACCTTGCAGAGAATCAATTGCAGGGAAGCCAAGAGCTTAGTGTAATCGTTCTCAAATGCTAGCATGCTTCCAGCTCACCTGAAGGGTCAGATTGCTGGGCTCCACCCCCAGAGTTTCTGATTCTGTAGGTCTGGGGCTAGGTCTATGAATTTGCATTTCTAGCAAGTCCCCATGTGATGTTATCCTTGCTGGTCTAGGGACCACATTTTGAGAATGGCCACTCTAGGGGTTTCACTAGCTTATGAAGCTACTTAGGGTTCCTCTTATTGCAGAGATTCTCAACCTGGGATGCAGCTTTGAGTCACCTGGAGACCTTCTTAAAATCACTAATGCCTTGGCCTCACCCTCCAGAGAAACTGATTTAACTGGTCTGGGGTGGAGGCCAGGATTGACCATTTTGAGAAGACCCCTAGGCGATTGTAATTCACCATCCATGCTGAGAACCACTGTCTTCAGGCAGTCACATCAGCACCCCTGGGAACTTGCTAGAAATGCAAATACTCAGGCTCAACCCCCAGACATTTTGAATCAGGAATTCTGGGGATGTCCAGCAGTCTTCGTTTTAACCAGCCCTGCAGGTGATGCTGATGGACACTGAAGTATGATTCACAAGCGTTTTCAAATAGGGCCTGCGAGAAGGTCCCAGGCCTCTGGAGGAAAGGCGCTGGAGAAGTGATGGGCAGCTTGTGGTCTTGTGTCTTCCGTCACGCTCTTGGAAGAATGATCTTAGAAACGTACAGATGTAAGGCGATTTCTTAGGCACGCAGGCCTCACTGTGACCTCCCTGCCCTCATCAAGGAGGGGGAATCGGGAAAGTCAGCCCTAACTCCAGCACTAAGTTACTTCTAGTACTTCTCTGTGTCTCTTCTTCCTGAGCCTGAATAGGCGGCAGGATATGCATCAACTTTACCTTTACCTTACAGTTATAAACGGGTCACCCGAGGTTTCACAGGTAGGGCTCTTTCCTAATGTTTTACAGTCATTCTGGGTGGGAAGAATACTAATGAAAGCCTTGTTCTTGCCTGATGGACAAGGCAACCTGCATATCTTTGCGAGAAACCCAAAGTTAAAAATTCCTCCCTCTCTGATTTCAGAAAATAACTGCTCTGAACTCTCACAGGCCAAGAGGAGCAAGGAATACCCCTGTGCCCAGCTGCCTGAGATCTCTTAGGATTTGCTGGGTCTGAAGGTGTCAGGTCTGCTTCCAGCTATTGCTCAGATGGAGAATTGGAAGGAGATCCGGGCACCGAGGCTGCTTCTGCCCCTTCTGCTCGGGTCGAACTGTGCAGCCTAGTGGTTGCCACTTCACTGCTTGGTGATCCTCTTACCTATCTTGACAGGTTCTAGACATGATGCCCCTTCTTGGGCCCAAAGACTCTTGTTAAATAAAAAAAATTCTGGAATTGATAAGGACAGGTTTCATTTGAAAGGATTACCATAAGGGGAAAAAGGGACCATTGCAATCGAGGGAAGGGGTCTATTGAAATAGGGAGAATGCTCTGACCATAAGGTCTGCAACCCTCTCAAGAGTTAGACAAAGAAGGTTTCTCTTCATCGAGGAAAGAAGGTGTAGGCAGATGGGTTGAAAGTAGATTTGAGAATACTTCATGCTGAAGCAGCTTGTTTTCTGCCATGTCACTTAGTGTTCACTGACCCCGGAGAAGGAGAGAAGCTTAAGTAACTGATGCTTGGTTGAGCAACATTTTGTTCCGGTTGATCATTGCAGATGAACAGTTCAGCTAATTAATTATGAGACAAAGAACCGGAATTTGGAGGCTGTGTGTCAGCCTTGTCGTAGGTAACTGGGGTGGGAGGCATCAGTAAGCTGTTTTCTGGAATATAAAGGTTGGGGACGGATTTCTTAACCTTGGTTGTTTTCCAGGATCACAGGGCTCAGGTAAGAACTTAAAATTGTCACACTGCACTTTCAGAGACACACATCCACCCCCATATTTATACTTACAAAGTCAGAGTCTGGAGGAGCTTTTAGCCTTGGCCTTGGACCTGGTTGAGCCAGAGTCAGTGCCCCCGCCCCCCCCCCATGAACCTGGAGAACAGGTACTCTCACAGATGTGTGCTGAGAGATGGTAGGATACTTACGTGAGAATCAAGGTCAGAAGCTACAGACTGAAACCTGATCCATTTTCATTGCATATATAAAAACAAGGCTTGGGACCCAAGAACTTCCATGGGGTCTAAGGGACAGGATGGTGTCTCTCCCTCCCCCTTCATTTCACTGGATGTTGACTTTATTTGATGCCAGTTTTTTAGGCACTCTCCTTGGAGCCAGACCTGCACTTTAAGGAAAAATGTTTGCACTCAGCGGTTCTCAAAGGGTGGTGCCTGGGCCAGCAGCTTTGGCATCAGCTGTGAACTTGCAGGAGCTGTGGCCTTAACCTGCACCTACAGAATCAGAAACCCTAGGGGCAGCCCTGCAATCTGTGCTAGCAAGTCTGCTAGATGGTCCTGGAGCATGCCAAATGAAGCCATTGCTCTGAGCCAGTGAATTTCATCCTTGGCTACATGTTATAATCACCTGGAGAGACTTAAAAAGGCTCCATGTCCAAGACATCCCTAGACCAATTAAAATCTCTGGGGGTGAAACCCAGGCTTCAGTATTTTACAAAAACTAGATGATTCCAATGAGAGCCAAGGTAGAGAGCCAGCGCAAGTAACAAAATCAAATCACCTGAACAAGTGATCTTATCCACTGCAGGTGCTGTTACTGATGGCTGAGGATAAAGCCTGTAATACAACAAAACTGAACTGAAACTCTTTAAAAGCAGCCTGAGCCTCACAGGCAAGGTGTAGCAGGGAATTGGGCTTCAACTCATAAATTCCATCACCGTCGAGCCCCCACTGATAACTCAGGCCATTTTCCCTTTTTGTCTTCTGCAATTTCTTGGTGTGGGAGAATCACTTAACAGTGCAAGACAGAGAAAGGGCAGGTTCTCATGAGGATCAAATACATAATAGATGTTAACTTTAATATAGCAGTTTAGTCCCAGGTGGGATTTAGTTTTTCTAGGCACCAAATTCAGAAAAGGCAGTTCTTATTCCTAAATGCCTTTACCGATTAAAGACACTCCATCTTCTTAGCACCGCTGAGTTTAATCTATGGGCTTATAAAGAAGCCCCTCCCCTCAGCTTTTACCACCTTGCTCAGTGAGGTCACCCTGCTGCTTTCCTCCAGCGCCTTCTCTCTCTCAGGCTCTAAGGATGAAGCAATGAGCCTGACCCTTTGACGCCATGAGGCTCAGCTGTTGCAACGCTGTCTCTATAGCGACTCCAACCTTAAGAGCTGTGCCAGGTAACTTCAAGTTAGAAAATCAAGCCCTCTGATTTAGATGGCTACCCCGATGGGCAATTCACCTGTGTGATTGATGTCGTGAATCTGTTCTGGTGCTGCTTGGGTATTGCAAGCTTGAAAGCAGTAGACACTGGGAGAAAAAGAAGAGAGAGGATTGGAAGGGGGAAGAGGGAAAGAGAGAAACTAAAGTCTTAGAGCTTAGCTGTCTGGACCCAGGACAAGCAGGCAGTTATGTATTCTAACCTCGAGCTGCCTTTAATGACACTAATCGACGCCCTTAATTGCCTTAGCATTGTGTACCCAAAGGTCTGCTGTCCCTTCATCTGTTCTCTGTGCCCAGGTGCTATTTTGATGTTTTCTCTGCACAGCCTGGGTACAGATCTCATTACACTTTTGAGTTTCTCTAGAGGATCTACTCTCACGAGAGAAGCAGAGGTCTTATGGATTTTACTGAATAATTTATATAGGAATGGAGGAGGGCCTTTCAGTTGCATATTTCAAGGCAAATGACTTAAAATCTCCACTGGAAATTTCTGTCCTCTAACATTCCTCTTTAGCCACATCAAGATAGGACTGTATTTTGGATCTGTTCTCTGTAAGATTTTTCTTCTCCTGGGAGTTTCAAATATTTCCTTTTTTTCTGGAAGTGAAGGAGTGAAGAGAAAGTGAAGTGGAAGAGTATGGAGGGTGCTGTAGCATGCCTACCCCCAGCCAGTGTGATGCTCCCCAAGTTTTCTACTTTGGTCCCTTTGTCATTGTTGTCCTTGACTTTGGTTACCAAACAAAGGCTCTAGGCAGCTGATGCCGAATTTGGAAGGCACCGATCTCTCTCTGGAATGCCCTAACTGGCCTTTGCTATGACTCGGTCCTCAGGTGGTGGCTGGAATTTCCTCACAGAAGTTTTGCCCAACATGTAGCCTAAATCCCTGTAGTTGGAACTGAAGTTCTTTCCCCTTTGTTTTGCCCTTATTTTGGGGGAGAACATCCATCTTTACAACAATTCATCTTGCCAGATTGACAAGAGGAAGTTCTCATTTGTATTTGAAGATGCTAGTTTTCATCAGTCTTATCTGAGAGAAAAAATTACTAGAGGTCTTGGGATCATGTAGAAGACATGGCTTCTCAATTCTTGTGACATTTGTCACCTTATCAAGGGTACCAGGTGAATATCTCCTACCAGGTGAATATCTCCAAGTTGAGTTGATTGCAACTATATATCATCATAGAAAAGAGACCAAAAATAGTGGGATGATGTCTTTCAGTGCTGTCTCTTGACCTTGCATTTTGGGCTAAAAGTATGCCAAAAAAACAAACAAACAAACAAACTTAAAAAATGAAGCTGAGGAGAAGGGGTGGATCTAAAACAGTTCTTAAAATGCATGCATTCTAAATTAGCCAGAAACACCACCCTCCTCTCTTCTAGCAGGGAAAATAGGGAAGTTATTGCAATGCAAGGGTAGGGTTCACTTTTTAAGACAAATTCTATCTTGGTTTTGAGCAAAGAAGATAAATTTGAAGGACTTTCCTTCACAGCCAGGACTGTTTACAAGGGCTGCTCAAGTCAATCTTTCCTAAACCTGCGTGTTGTCTCCCATTCATAATGTCTGATTCCTCACTCAGCTTCTCCCAGTGCTGCCTTCTCTGCTGGTTAGAACCATGGCTTGGTTTGTTTTTGTTTTTTTTTTTTAAACTGATTTTACCTCTTGTAATCAAAGTTTTCTTCTAATCCAAATATAAGAAGGGGTTTGTATTAAAAAATGCCTTTCCAGCCACCTGCACGAAATGTCTGCTCACCAAGGACGAGGATGGCTTTGACACTTACCAACAGAGCAGGTATCACTTCAAAGGCAGGGCAGCCCAGGGTAGAGCTGGTTTGTCCAGGGCCCCTAAACTTCCTGTTTGCTGGATTGGAGACACTCCTGACTAAGCCAGTGTGGAGAATTAAAGCAAATCTAGGCATCACGGGAGGTATACATCTTCCGGAGCCCTGTATTGGTGCATTTTCCAGGGTATTGCAGTCGCTACTCTGGTAGTGGCCAAGATGAGGCCAGAGAGGCACCAATGGAGCAGCAGGAGCTGGGCTCTGCCTGCATGGTTGGTAAAGAACAAGCTTTTTTTTTTTTTTTTAAAGATATTTGAATACGTTTTATTGCTATCCTTCCATTTTCCATGCCATTCATTAAAAAACATCCCAAACCACATTCCAGGCCTTCCCCATCTCTTCCACTTGTATTACAGTAATAAATTGTGTATTTAATATTTTTTATTATACAAACCTGAGCTTGATACAGAGCTTGGAGGACCCCAAAATGTACAAAAGAGAAAACTTAAATCTCCCTTGATCTTGCTGTGCAAAAATAACCACTGCTAACACATTGGCAATCGTTCTATTTTTATATACCTGTCTATGCATTTATCTTATTTAAATCAATTTTATTGATGCATATTCATAAAGCACACAATCCTTCCAAATGCACAATTAGTGGGATTCTGTATAGTCATATAGTTCTGCACTCATTACCCCAATTATTACAAAAGCATCTTCATTATTCCAATAATAACAAAACAGACAAAACTCTAACCCTTAATAATCACCTCTCAATCTCTCTATCCTTCCTCTGCTGTACATACCTGCTATTTGTCTCTCTAATTTATTTGTATTTACATTTTGTATAGATGGAGTCAAACAATGTATAGTACCTATTGCCTAGTTTCTTTCACTTAGTATATTTCCTTTTTTTACCCTTAATGGAAGAATTAATATTCTACATACTATTGTCCATAATTTGCTTTAGTTATATTTTTGCCTGCTATTGACATCTTGTGGCATTAACGCACATTTGTTCAGTTTCAAAGAAAGTCTCATATATGCATTATGTTAATTGACTTTCTTGTGTTGAACCACCCTTGCATACCAGGAATAAATCCTATTTGGTTGTGGTGTATAATTCTTTTATTTATCTATTTTATAATACACTTTCTCTTGTTTTTAAAAGATACTTAGAATTTATAAATGTTATATAAAAATATGGGAGATATAATTCTTTTAATATGCTTTTGGAGTCTATTTGCAAGTATTGAGAATTTTTGTATCTATGTTCATTAGAGAGATTGGTCTGTAATTTTCTTGTAGTTTCTTTATCTGGCTTGGTATTAGGGTGATGGCTTCATAAAATGTGGGTAATTTTCCTTCAATTTTTTGAAGAGTTTAAAAGCAGGATTGGTGTTAATTCTCAAATATCATAAATGTTATTTATATATCATTTTATAAATATTGGTGTGTATTGTGAAAAATTTGATTTTTACCCGCAATAAAAAAAAAAAATTCTCAATACTTGGCAGAATTCATCTCTGAGGCCATCTAGACCTGAACTTTTCTTTGTTGGGAGACTTTTTTTTGTATGGGAGACGGACGCCCTACTGATTGAGCCACATTCGTCCCCCTGTTGGGAGACTTTTAATGACTGATTCAATCTTTTAAAATGTGATTGGTTTGAGTTCCTGCATTTCTTGTAGAGTCAATGTAGGCTGTTTGTGCATTTCTAGGAATTTGTCCATTTTATCTAGGTTGTCTAGTTTGGCATACAATTTCTCATAATATCCTCTTATCCTTTTTATTTCTATGGGGTCTCTTGTAACATCCCCCTTTCATTTGATTTTATTTGGATCTTTTTAAATTGTTAATAGTCTAGCTAAGGATTTGTCAATTTTATTGATCTCAAAGAAACAGCTTTTGGTTTTGTTGATTTTTCTCTATTGCTTTTTGTTCTCAATTTCATTTATTTCTGCTCTAATCTTTCTTTCTGGTTGCTTTGGGAATGGTTTGCTGTTCTTTTTCTAGTTCCTCCAGGTGTTCAGTTAGGTTTTTTATTTTAGCTCTTGTATTAGTCTGCCAAAGGGGTGCTGATGCAAAGTACTAGAAATCTGTTGGCTTTTATAAAGGGTATTTATTTGAGGTAAAACTTTACAGTTTACAAGGCCCTAAAGAGCCAGACCCAAGGTTGCTTTCTCACTAAAGTCAGTTGCCACGTGTTGAAGCAAGATGGTAGCCGATCTCAGCTGCAGGCTGGCATAGGGATTGTCTCTCAGGGCTTCCTCTCCCTTTTGAGGCTCTGTGGGCCCAGTTTCCTCCCAATCTCAGCTGTAGGCTGTCATGCAAATAGCTCATCTCTCCTTGGGGCCCCAGGGTAAAAAATGACAGAGCTCTCTCTCTTCCCGAGCGTCTGTATCAGCCCACCAAGGCGGCGAGGACTCAACCTGAGTTACATACTGACATAGCCCGTTCAGAAACCCAAAATTGATTTTATCAAGTAAACTTAATCAGAGGCCCCTCATTGAATTTAATGCAATCAAAGTGTATCACACCCAGAGGAACAGATTTGTTTACATACATAATCTTTCTCTTTTCGGGATTCATAGAATAATCTGTCACAGCTCTTTTTTAATATAGGCATTTAGGGCTATAAATTTCCCTCTGAGTACTGCCTTCACTGTATCCAAAAAGTTTTCATAAATTGTGTTTTCATTTGCTATCACCTTGTTATGTACTAATTTCTCTTACAATTTCTTCTCTGACCCACTGATTGTTTATGAGTGTGTTGTCTAGCCTCCACGTTTGTGAATTTTCCCCTTTCCCATCTATTATTGACTTCCAGCTTCATTCCATTATGATCAGAGAAAGCATTTTGTACAATTTCAATCTTTATATTTACTGAGACTTGCTTTGTGACTAAAATGTGGTCTATTCTGGAGAAAGATCCTTGAGCACTTGAGAAGAATGTATAACACACTGATTTGGGATGCAGCATTCTGTCTATGTCTAGCTTGCTTATCCTACTATTCAAATTATCTTTCCTTGCTGATCTTCTATTTAGTTGTTGTTCTATCTAATGACAAGTAGGGTGTTGAAGACTCCAACTATTGTAGACGTCTTTTTCTCCCTTCAGTTTTGCCAGAGATTGCCTCATTATTTTGGGGCACCCAGTTAGGTGCATAGATATTTATGGCTGTTACTTCTTCCTGGTAGATTGTCCCTTTTATTATTATATAATTGCCTTCTGCATCTTTTATAACTATTTTTTTTTTTGCATTTAAAGTCTTTTGTCTGATAGTATAGCTACCTCTGCTCTTTTTTGGTTACTGTTTGCATGGAGTATCTTTTTCAACCTTTCACTTTCAGCCAATTTGTATTCCTGGATCTAAGGTGAGTCTCTTTTAGATAGCATATGGCTGGCTCATGTTTTTTCATCCAGTCTGTAAGCCTATATCTTTTGACTGGGGAGTTTAATCTACTCACATTCCATGATATTATTGTAAACGCATTATTTACTTCCACCATTTTATTCTTTGGCTTTCATATGTTATATCTTACTTTTGTCTGTCTTTTTATTCTTTTTGTTATCCTTTTTTTTTTTTTTTTTAAAGATTTTATTTATTTATTCATTTATCCCCCCCCTGCTGCCTGCGTTCACCGGGTCAGCCAACCACACCACGCGGGTGGGCCTGCCTTCACCAGGAGGCCCCGGGAACTGAACCCGGGGCCTCCCATATGGTAAACAGGAGCCCCACTGATTGAGCCACAGCCGCCTCCCTTGTTATCCTTTTTGATAGTCTTCCCTTCTACACTCTCCTCCAAGCCTCTCTCTCCTGTCTTTTTCTTTGGGGCTGTAGGGTTCCCTTTAGTGCTTCTTCAAAGGCAGATTCTTAGCTTCTGTTTATTTGTGAATGTTTTAAACTCACCTTCATATTTGAAGAACAATTTTGCTGGATAGAGAATTCTCAGCTGGCAATTTTTCTCTTTCAATATCCTAATTATATCATACCACTCTTTTATTGCCACCATTGTTTCTTTTTTTTTTTTTTTTTGAGTTTTGTAGATTCATCTATTTTAATCCCTGGAGACACATGATCATCACTCAAATCAACTTTTTCCAAACAGAAATCCCTATATAAACAGGGCCAGCCTACTTTAAATTAACTTATGTGATGGTGTTAGTTTTTAAAACATCTTTAGTAAATAAATAAAGGGAGATGTAAAATATCGTGGTTTGCTTGGTGAAATCTTCGTTGTGAAATTTCTTCTTCTTTCAAAATTTCTTTCCTGCTGCATTTGCTGTTCTTTCAGCCATGATCTCTGAGTACTTCCTTCGGTTATATCTTCTGAACTCAGAATCAGCCAACAGTTCTTCCACAATAGTTCTTTTCCTTTGCTTCTTGGGAATTCTTGAATGGTAGAAGTCAGCTGGATTGTCCACAATGCCACCATTGTTTCTGATGAGAAATCCTCACCAAGTCTTACTGGGCATCCCTTGTATGTGATGGTTTGCTTCTCCCTTGCTGCTTTCTGAATTTTCTCCTTATTTTTGACATTTGACATTCTGTGAGTGGTATGTGTCTTGGAGTAGGTCTATTCAGATTTATTCTCATTGGAGTATGCTGTGCTTCTTGGACATGTAAATTCATTCATGAGAATTGGGAAATTTTCAACCATTGTTTCCTCAGACTCTTTCTGCCTCTTTTCCCTTCTCTTCTCCTTCTGGACCTCTCACGACATGTATGCTGTTGCGTTTTGTGTCATCATTCAACTCCCTGAGCCCCTGCTCAATTTTTTTCCCCATTCTTTTCTCTGTTTTTCTTTCTTCAATTTCAGCTGTTCTGTCATCTGCAACACTTATTCATTCTTCTATTATTTCTAGTCTGCTGTTGTATGCCTCTAGTGTGTTTTTTATCTCACCTATTATGTCTTTCTTTCCCATAAGCTGTTATTTTTCTATTCCGGTTTTCAAATTCTTCTTTGTGCTTTCCCAGTGTCTTCTTGATGTCCTTTATCTCTTTAGCCATATTGTCTTTCAACTTGTTGGCTTGGTTCAGGAAATTTGTATGAACCTCATTGATTAGTTGTCTCAAATCCTGTGCCTCATCTTGGGCTTTGATATATTTCTTTGCTTGAGCCACATCTTCCATTTTCTTAGTATGGCTTGTAATTTTTTTGCTATTGTCTAGGCATCTGATTAGGATGGTGAGTTTACTCTGATGCTCAATTTCTCTCTTGTTTATGGAATTAGTGGTGGGAGGCTGTGTGTTACTGTTCTCCTTTGATTCTTGATTCAATCTGTTTTAGCTCTTTAGGATTTTCCCTGTTTAATTGCTCAAATCCAGGCTATGGACCCAGTAATGTCTTTTTGATAAAGCCAGTAATGTAGACCCACTTCCAAAGGCCTTGGGGAAGGAGACCATAAGACCTGAAAAAGCCTCTCATTTATTAACTTCTAATTTCCTTGCATGCATTTCCTTGGACTGCCAGCAGATGGTACTCTTCAGCAGACCTCTCAGTTCAGACCTTGGTCAGAATATGTTTGCTGTAACCCCCTCCCAGAACAATATGACAGAGCATCCTGTATCAGGGCTATTCAGAGCCTCAGAAATCAAACTTTCCTTAGAAGCTGCTCTTCAACCTTTGCCAGCAACCCCCTCCCTTTTCCCAGGTAGGAAATAATTCCACTCCCCTCTATGTCCTGAACAACCAGTCCTGGTCAGTAGGGAGAGTGATTGAGAGGGTTAGAGCTCTTTAGGATATCTTTAGTCCTATGCTGGCACCCAGGCTAAACAGTGCACCCTGGAAGGGCTCGTGGGACACAGCAGACCAAATTTGTTGGCCAACAGCAGAATCAGTCTTAGGCTGCATCCCTCTCTCACCTTTTCTAAGGAGGTGGACCCCTGTGGTCCCTTATGTTTGTAGTCACTGGCCAGAGGATAGAGAATTCAAAGCTGTCTGCACCGAGAGTGGGGAGATGGGCACCTGCAGCTGCAGCTTTTACTCAGTTTCCCATTGAGATTCTTTTCCTTTGCCCCTCCCTTTTCTGGGTGGTGTCTAGCCTAGGTTTGGGGCATGGAGCAGATATGAATACAACAGGGCCCTTCCCCTGGTTTCCTAAGCCCTAGAACATTTTTTTTCCCCAGGCTGTTTATACCTGTCCTCTAGCTATTCTTCTGGGAGAGAAGTGAGCCCTGTGTCTCTCTAGTCCATCTTCCCAGAAGTCAAGAACCAAAGCTTTTATTCCAGTCATTTGAGCATGAACCTCTTACCACTTTGGGAAGAGTCTTCCAAAATGTGGTACATCAGTGTTCTCAAACACTTTGGTCTTTACAGATCCCAGAGAGCTTTTGTTTTTGTGGGCTAAATCTGTTAATATTTATCATGTTAGAAATTAAAACTGAGAAATTTAAGTCTTTATTCACTTAAAATAACAAACCCATTATGGTATAAATAACATTTTATTAAAATAACATATATTTTCCAACCAAAACAATTTAGCGAGAAGAATAGCATTACATTTTTGCAAATCTCTGACCTAATAGGAGATAGCTGGATGCTCATGTCTGCTTTGCATTAAGCCTATTGTGATAGTATATCATGTAGCTTCTAGAAAACTCCACTCTACCCTCATGAGATTAACAAGAGTGAAAAAGGCAAGTAACAGGTATGATGAAAATAATTTTGATCTCTTGGATCTTTAAGTGTCTTGTAAGTCCCCAGGGGTCGCTGGACCACATTCTGAGATTCACAGTAGTATGTGAACACAGGTCATTCAAGATGATTTTAGTTGGTGTACAGCTTATTTTTCACTTTTTTCTTGTTTTAATGTATATTAAGATGGATACATGCTATTTTGGCAAGAGATTGAGTTTTTTTTGTTCTTCTTAGTAGAAAGATACCTAAAATTTAGTTTTTTAAAGGGTGATTTGCTGTATAATTCCACTTATACAAAGTTTTTAAATGGGCAATGGTAGAAAGAAAAAGACATCAGGATGGTGGTTTGTCTGTGGGGATTGTGGTGGAGCTGGGGAAGGGCATGAGGGGACTTTCTGGGGTGGTGATAACATTCTATATATTGATAGGGATTTGGGTAAAAACTCATCAAATACTACACTTAAGATTTTTGCATTTACTTTTATGGAAAACTTATAAAAATAACTTGTAAAAGGTATTCAAGTTAATGAAGTAATAATGTTTAATGATGTCTACAACTTAAAAATGCATCATAAATAAAAGGAATTGATAAATATATGATAAAACTAAATGTTAATGGTAGAATCTAAGTGATGCTTATAGAGATGTTAGCTGTAAAATTCTTTCAACTTACTTTTATGAGCATTTTTATATTAAAATGGGGGAAAGTGAGTAGCTGTAAAGAAAAATATGAAATAAAATAATAATGGTGAACCTGGATGGGACAAACATTGTATACTAACATGATTGCAGTTGGGGAACAATGACTTAGAATAAAGAGTGCATTTGTTTCTCCCTATTCTGCGCCCATCTTGGGTTACATGTTTTGATCCAGCCAGAGGATACTGAGGGCCCAGCAGGTGGCAGTTGGTAGATGTTAGGGCATGGAGCAGATATAAATATAACGGGGCCCTTCCCTCACTGAGCTTACAATTGAGTGGGGCAGAAAAATGACTAGAAAAGTACTTTATTGTGAGTATTTACTAGGATTTTTATAACAACTTTCAAGCTGGATTTTGTAATAGATGTGTAGCCATAACCAAAGTCTATCCAAGTGGGAGCAAGCAAAGGCTATCTATTCAAGCTTGCTCTAATAAGGGAGTTGGACACCAACATACACATTTGGCAGAGACTTAAAGGCGGGCAGGGGAGTGGGAAAGCTATATCGTGGAAAAAGGGAAAACTTGAGGTATGCTCTATTTGGAGGTTGTTGGCGCTGGGAAGGTGAAAGTGGGCTAACTAGAAGCAGGCATCATATGTGACTGGTTAGGGGAGCATGTTTGTCTTTCTCTGATTGGTCCTAAGTTGGAAGTAGGACTAAAATTAGGGAAGCTGGCAGTTATTGGTCAAGTACTGGCTATTTTGGGTTGGTTGGTACAGAGATTGTGGTTTGGCTATCTGGAATGGTTGCTGCAGATAGTGGGTAAGAGTTTTATTTTTGTATAGGGTCTAGTCATTGTCCATTTGTATATTCAGATTTTCAGATGGAGAAGCTGAGGCTCAGAGCAGCTTGTAAGTAATAGCTATACAGTAATTAAGTGATGGAACTGGACTTTAGCTCATGACTTTATGGCTCCTACATGTAACTATTTAAGGAACTGACTAATTTTAATAAAAGGTAGCATTAGATATAGGCTAAATAGTAACCCAAGTGAGTTGGTATAGAAGTAAAAAGGAAAGAGAGGTGGATTCTGACGTGATGAAGGGAGCCTTGACGAATGTGTATTTTTGATAGAGACAGGGATAGGGGGAAGTCTGTCTAAGAGCAACAAAACAGCATGAGTTATGGCTGATATTGAGGCCACTGAAGATGGCTATCTGGTGTGAAGCCCAGCTTCAACCTTGCCAGCTGTGTGACCTTAGAATATGCCAGAGGCTCAGTTTCCTCACCTTTAAATGCTGATAACAAAGCTTCCAATGGTTTTTATGAGAATTCAATGAAATGATTCATGAAAAGTATTTAGTTTAGTACTTGGCTCTTTTTAAGGACTCGATGAATGAGCTATTATTTCAGCTACAGGCAAGAAAGGGCAGGTCATGTTGTGCTGTTATTTCCTGTTATATTAATTTAAATCCAAGTGCATAGCACTTTTGAGCATGGTGGAAGACATACAGAGCTACTTCCCCTGAGTCCTTTAGGAAATGTCTTGATCATGAGCCCCAAGAGGATTCTAGAAGGCATAGCTTTTTGTCTTTATATTCTGCCCACTCTAGTGCCTATCACAGTGCTGGCTCTAAGTAAGCAGGTGCTTAAAAATATTCATCTAATTGTATTGTGAATTCCAAATTCCATCTAGCCAGCCTAGTGACACACTCTTGAATGCAAGGGTTATTTTCAGACTCTCTTTATCCCCATTCTCCGTTCTCCTGCAGTTCTCTTCTTCTGGGACCCTGTTCCAAGAAGGGTCCTGAAATGCCTAATGGTATTTTTTTTTTTTTTAATCTCTACACCGTAGTGCATCCCCTGAATTGCCCTGCTCCCAAATCTGTCCTTTCTCAAAGCTACTTGCTCTCTCTATGCAGATGACCCCTCTTGCCTCTCCAGTCCCTCACCCACACACCTCGCTCAATATTGAGATAGTGCTGGGTAGGAGGACAAGTGCTGTAATGCTTGGGATGGTGCCTTAGGGCTGGTGGCTGGAGTGGGGATCACTCACTTAAGGAATGGTGAATGCAGAGGACCAAGAAAACAGATGGAACATCCCACAGGGGTGTGTGGGGAGGGGCAGATGTGAAGTTGGGGTATTAAACCAGAACACAGGTAATGGGGATAGGAGAATGTTGGGGCAGAGTCTGGAGGCCATATAGATCATTCATTCTTCCCTAACATTGATTGCATTGTGGTTATGGTGGATGCTATACTGGGGAAGAAGGTGGGCTGACATCTGTTATCATGGAAATTATATCCTGGGTGAGCAAGCAGGGTGCACAATACACAAGGAAATAGATTCATGTTCAAGGTCATATGGTAACAGTCAGGAAAGGAAGGGAGAGGTGCTTAGGAGTGACTTCACAGTGAATACCTTACTGTGTGGTCAGAGGAGCTGAAAGCTGAAGGATAGAAAGGAGCAGCTGCCAGATGGCACTGCAAGAGTGAAGACCCTAAGGGAGACAACAGTGGCATTTTCAAAGAAAAGAAAGAAGTTACAGTCGATATACATCCCTTTCTGGCTTCTAGCATTGAGCCCATTTCCTAACTTTGGAGGAATCTCCCATTGACAAGAGGGAGCGTCCACATCTCACTAAGCAAGAAAAAGATGAGGGTGATCCTGGCTCTCATCTTAACAGCCCAAGTGAAGTATATGGCTTAGGCCAGCTGAATGCTCTTGATTGGGCTTTGAGCCATGAGCAAGTTATGCAAAGATGAAGGTTTAGAAAGATTAAGGCCTGACCTGTAGCTGGGGAATAAATGCTGAACACAATCACAAATAAGCAAGAAGGAAAGGGAATGCCAGAAACCTGTGGCTGGGCCAGGAGAGGCCAGGGCATCTCCCTCTACCTGCAGGGATGGCTGCCTTCCCTTGCACACAGGCCTGCTCAGTGACCTGCACTGCTGTCTCTGTTAGCTAGGGCTACTGTAACATATACCACAAACTGGATGGCTTCCACCAGCAGGAATTTCGTGTCTCACAGTTCTGTAGGCTACGTTTCTGAAATCTGTAGGGAGAATCCCTCCTTGCCTCTTCCTGGTTTCTGGCAGCTCTCTAGCCATCCTTGGGCTTTAATCTCTGCCTCAGTCATCACATGGCATTCTCTCCTGTGTGTCTCTCCTCTCCCTTTCTATAAGGATACCAGTGATATTGGATTAGGGCTCATCCTAATCCAGTTTGGCCTCATCTTAAAACATCTTCAAAGACCCTATTTGTAAAAGTCCCATTCTGAGGTACTTGGGCTTAGAACTTCAACATATCTTCTTGGGAGACAGAATTCAACCAATATCAACCACTGAAACCACCTGGTCAAGGGTCCCCCATCCTAAGTGCACTTCCCTTCTATGTGCCAACGGCCTGCTGTGGTTTAATGTCTGTGTTGCATTTTTGTAGCTGCACATTGGGACAAGTTTAGGGTAGAGGAAACCCTAAGCACCCTAGCTGCAGTAAAACATGTCTTGTCACAATTCTGCTTGCTTTTTGTCTATTGCTTTCCAATTGTGATCTGATAACTGATTTGAGTGCCATTATCTGGTGCCAATGTTGAAGCTTAATAACCACGTTTATGGGATTGATGGTCCTTCCATGAAAAGATTTGTTCTCTGGCAATTCACTCATTTGGTGTCTGTGGTTTCACTCATTGGACTTTTTTTTTTTTTTTAATCAAAATATTTAAACATGTATGAGTTAATAACTTGTAAAATATTGTAAATAAACAAAATAAAAATGCTGTTGTGATTCTATTTTAGGATTTTGGGTTGCAAAGCATGTTCCAGGCTGATGCCTTGTTGTCAGGAAAACAGGTCAGGAACCCTGGAGAGAGAATCGTGGGCACTGAGGTTTGAAAGGACCTTTTGCAGATCATCTGCAGGGACTCTGCTTGGTCCTATCAAGGTAAACAAATATCTCCCCATACAGCCCTTTGAACGCTGCCTTTGCATTTGGAAGCCATCACTGCTGTTGCTCAAATGAAAGAGCAGCTCAGGAAGTGAGACTATATCATTTTGAATTGCAACCACATTTGGTGTATTTAATGAAAATTGCCCTCCACACTCGACTTTAACCTAGCAATTCTTATCAACGCCCCAAACCTGGCTCATTAATTAAAGCTGCCCTTGAAGTGAGCTGCATCCAAAATGACAACTGGCTAGAGAGAAACAGTAAAGGGCCTGCTGAGGAAGGAGGAGGTTGGAAGGGCTTTTGGAGCTCATGGCATTGGTGCATCTGGTCAGTTGAAGGTTCTTGGGCCTCAGGCTGACCTCCCAAGGACTCCGAAGCCTCAACTTTACTTAGGACCTTTCACTATGATGAAAGGAAATCACCTGTAAACACAAGCACAGCAAGTGTGAGAGCCTCACGGTGTAGCAAAAAGATATCTTAATTTTATAAAGCACTTTACTGTTGAGAAACAAAGAATTTGGGCTTGGAGATCAAGGTCATGCCATTAACAGGTGGGGAAATCACAATTTGAACCCAGGTCTGTATGACTTCGTAATGTGTGTTAAACACTTAGAGCAGTGCTGGCTTTTATTAAGTGCTCAAATATTATCCATTGTTAGTAGGTTTAGTAAAATGTTGGGAATCTGAAAGGTTTCTGACCAGCAGGTGATGGCAAATGGAAATGAATACTGCCGCGCCTGCTGTTACTAATTTAAGATGTGGAAAATATAAATATCCTTCCAATCAGCATTTCATATCTTTGAACTTTTTTTTAGTGAATGAGATGAATTTATAAGTGCTTTCATAGCCTTATTCTCAACTTCCATCCCCCATGAAACACTCTTCCTGTGTGTTTGGATTAGTGTGAATTCTGCTTACTGGGTTTTTTAAAGAATCTTAAAGCTTGACATTGGACAAGGTGTAGATTTACATGATGGAAGATTACTGATGCTCCAGTATTCAATAACACCTGGTAACACTGGTCTGAGATTTAGCTGAAGATGTGCATCTTGAAAGCAATTTTTTTCCTTCAAATATCATTTGCTGGTTATTTCCGCCTTTCAGGATACTATAATTGCATTTTCCTCTGGAAATGTCAAATCAGGCCATGAGTACAGTATAATTATTGCCTAGGAAGGAAGCTAAACAGGTGCCTGCTGGTGTTAGAGAAATTGGAAGGCTGGCTTTCCCCAGAGCCCAGGTGGTCAGGCAGCAGGCAGCAGGCTGGAGGCACAAGGCCTGCCTGGGAGGTGAGCACGTTAGACCTGCCGGAGGAGGAGGCCAAGGTGGAAGGAGCTGATGTTCAGGCAGGTCTCTGCAAATTGACAGGCTGCCTGAGTACAGCGTGTGATGTCAGGCTGAATAAAAAAATCAAATAGGTGTAAGAATTGGAACCAGTGAGTCCCCTCTGCAGGACCAGATCAGTTCTTGCTATTGAACTGCTAGTTCAGCTTTACTCAAATGGTGGCTTTAGGCTGTGGTGTACATCGTCTCTAACACCCAAACCCTGGTGACGGCTTCATGCCATCAATTTTATCTCCATGGCTTTTTTAAGTAGTTTTATTGATTATTGAGTTTTAAGTTTCACTGAGATAATTACATGCCATACAATTCAGCCACTGAAAGTATATGACTTTTAGTTTATTCACTAAGTTGTGCAAATATCACTATAATCAATTTTAGAATTTTTTTTTTTTTTTCACTACTTAAAAAACTCTAAGCATTAGAAATCACTCCTCATGGCTCTGTGGATCTGTCTATTCTGGAAATGTCACTAAATGGAATCACACAATGTGTGGTCTTTTGTATCTGGCTTCTTTCGCTTACTAAGTTTCCTCCATGCTATAGCATGTGAGTGCTTTCTTTTTATTGTCAAATAATATTTGATTGCATGGATGTACAACATTTTCTTATGCCTTCATCAGCTGGACATTTTGGTGGTTCCCCCTCTTTGGCAATTGTGAATAATGCTGCTATAAACATTTGTGTATAAGATTTTAAGTGAATATGTTTTCATTTCCATTGGGTATATATCTAGAAGAGTTTTAAGGAACTGCCAGACAGTTTTCCAAAGTTAACTCCACCATTTCATATTCCCATGAGCAACATATGAGGATTACAATTTCTCCACATCTTCAGTTATACTTATTTTCCTTAAAAAAAAAAAAAAAAGTTTATTACAGCCATATTAGTAGGTATGAAGCAATACCTCATTGTGGTTTTGATTTGCATGCTCCCGATGGCTAATGATGTTGAGTATCTTTAGTTGCTTACTGGATATTTGTATGTCTTCTTGGCAGAAATATTTATATCCTTTGCCTTTTTTTTTTTTTTTTTAAGGAGGTACTAGGGATTAAACCCAGGACCTAGTACATGGGAAGCAGGAGCTCAATCACTAAGCTGTATCTACTCCCCATCACGTTTTTTTTTTTTTTTTTTTTTTTTTTTTTAATTGGGTCATTTATTTTTGTATGAACTTGTAAGACTCTTTAAATATTCTGGATACTATACCTTTATCAAATATGATATGCAACTATTTTCTTCCATTTTGTGGGTTGTCTTTTCGCTTTTTTGTTGGTGTTCTTTGAAGCCCCAAAGTTCTTCAATTTTGATGTCCAATTTATCTGTTTGGTTATTGTGCTTTTGGGAAAAAACATAAGACCTGATCCAAAGATATTAAGACTTAATCCTATGCTTTCTTTGAAGAGTTTTATAGTTTTAGTCATTTAGGTCTTTGACCCATTTTGAGTTAGTTTTTGTATGTAGTATGAAGTAATGGTCCAACTTCATTCTTTTGTGTGTGGACACCCACTTGTCCCACAACCATTTGCTAATAAGACTCTTCTTCCCCCCACTGAATTGTTGTGGCACCCTTCTTGAAAATCAGTTGACCACAGATGTATAAGTTTATTTCTGGACTGTCCATTCTGTTGCCTTGGTCTATTTGTCTGTCCTTAATGCAAGTACCATGCAGTCCTGATTAATGTAACTTTGTGGTAAGTTTTGAAATCAGGAAGTGAGAAAATTGGCTCTCGATTTTGCAATATTTTTTGGCTTTTCTGGTTTCCTTGTACTTCCATATGAATTTTGACCATCAGCTTGTCAGTTTCTTCCAAGAAGCCAGTTGAGATGGGATTTCATTGAATTTGTAGGTCAAATTGGGGAGTATTGCCATCATCACATTGCCACCTTAGCAATATTAAATCTTCCAATTCATGAGCATGGGATGTCTTTGACATTTTTGGGTCTTTATTCCAAGAATGACCGTGTTCATAGTTTAGCTTTTATATCTTTTCAGTTACATGTATTCCTAAGTATTTTATTGTTTTGATACTATTATAGAGATGGCATTGTGGTCCTAATTTCATTTGTTTTATTCACTGCTACTGTGTGGAAATAAAATTGAAAATGATTTTTGTATATTGACCTTGTTCAACCCTGCTGAACACATTTATTAGTTTTTATTTTTATTTTTATTTTTATTTTTAGTGGATTCCTTAGGATTTTCTAGGTACAAGATCATATCTTCAAATAGAGATAATTTTACTTCCTTTCCAGTCTGGATACATTTTATTTCATTTTCTTTCCCAATTGTCCTGGCTAGAAACTCTAGTACAATGTTGAATAGAAGTGGCAATTTACGAGAACATTCTTCTACCATTAAGTATGGTGTACACTCACTTTATCAGGTTGAGGAACTCCCCTTCTATTCCCAATTTGTTTAGAGTTTTTATCATGAAGGTTGTTAAATTTTGTCAAATGCCTTTTCTGCATCTATTGATCATTATATGGTTTTTATCCTTTATTGATATGCTGTATTTGACTTTTGAATGTCTTTTCCTACTGTGGTGAAATTTGAGAA
This sequence comes from Tolypeutes matacus, assembly GCA_026826555.1. Taxonomy (NCBI): domain Eukaryota; kingdom Metazoa; phylum Chordata; class Mammalia; order Cingulata; family Chlamyphoridae; genus Tolypeutes; species Tolypeutes matacus. The sequence continues at coordinate 747,961 of JAKSZT010054001.1, forward strand.
GTGTGGGTGAGAGGAATCAATGATGGTGTATATAATAACATTTTTCTAGAATGATCTTGCATACTTAGCTGGTATATATATCATCACCTAGAAAACTGTTTTTTAATCCATTTAAATTAAGAAAATTTAATCCATTTAAATTAAAACATTGCTTTAAGAAGAAAATACTACATGGAGCAGGTTCCTCTCTTTGGGGATATTTAAAGGGACTCTTTCCTATTTAGGCCCTGAGGTTACCCAAGTTTGAATTTAATTTACTCAAGCAATGCTCTAGCTCCCTTATCAGACTCTCCCTTTTATCTTTACAGAGATTGAAAACCAAACAAAAGGCTGTGACATGGATCTGGATAAACTCTGTATAATTCATTATCCCTGAAGAATATGGAAGTGAACACAAAGGGCTGGTTTACGCTTTCTTCATATATGCATATCCATTCACTTTGTTTACTTATTTAATCATACATTTGCCATTCAACAAAAACTTGAGCTTCATTTATGTACAGATTTACTTATCTTCCCTTGTCTAAATGCTATGTATGCTTCCTACTACTGCAGCACTTAACACAATATTATAACTGTTATAACCATTGTGTACATCTACATAATAGATTGTGATATCTCAAAGAACAGTCTGATTTTCTAAAAAAAAAAATCCCCCAATTTAGTACAGTCTGACACATAGTAGATAACCAGTGTTTGAAAGAATGAACAAATAAATGTGTGAATAAATGGGTAACAAATAAGGGAGTTATCTTATGTGAGATGCATGGCCTCAAAGAGGTTTGACTTCAACATGGGAGTTGTGGTAGATATTTTTTGCCTACCCAACAGCCGTCTTCCCTTCCTGCCTGCTAATTGAATATAGATTTTGGTAATGGGTGGCAATTCCTTGATTTTTCAGGAAGGCTGGTCCCGGAAATGAGTCATGATTGGTCCAGCATGATCATGGCAACCTTGTTCCTCTTTGCTGGTGTTTGGTCCAAAAGTGAATGTGTAATTCAGTTTGGGCCAATAAGTCATGAGGGACATCTTCTGGGGAGGTGAGTTTACTCTTCATAGGAAAATTAGAGACGTGAATATAACAACTTTTGTCTCATGCCCTTTTCCTATTGCTTGGAAGGTCTACCATGTGCCTGGCATTACTATGGACTCTTGAGAACACAGTGGTGAAAGACAGCCCATGTCTCAACCCTCATGGGGATTATGTCCTCGTAGAGAAGAAAGAAAATAAACAATGAATAATTACAGAGGTAGGTCAAAATGTTAATTACTATGAGAGGAAATTAGTCTTTTCTTAGAGAAAGATGGTATAGGAGGGATGGTCTTCCAAGCTGAGACCAGGGAGGTTGCCATGTAACTATCTGGGGAAAGAATATTCCAGCAAGTGAAAAGGTCATTCTAGAGACATAAAGAAGGATGGTTGGAATATGGAGAGTGTGGGGGAGAGAGGGAAAGTTATAGGACATAGGAAAAAAAGACTGTAGGGTGTTAGAGGCCATTGCAAGGAGTTTGGAGTTATTTTCAACGTGACAGGAGCCACTGGAGGGTTTTGAGCTGATGCCTTATTTCCAGGAAAGTTAACACAAACTAAGTATATGATTAATTACTGTGAATCTTAAAGTCCTTGGGTTGAAAGAGAATAATCTAAGTAGGAAACACCTAATTTACAAGCGATCCTTGTTTAGGCTTGCTTATTTATTTATCCAATGGCATTTTCTATTAATCTTATTTGATAATCTGGGTATTTAGAAACATTTGGGTTTATTTTTCATTGTGTTAGTGTTCAGTTAAAGCTATTTAGACTTCTACATGCGTTAAGAAAGCAATGGATATAACATATACTTTGCTGCAGAGTTTACGGGTTTTTGCAATTTACCAAGTGTGGAGAATGAAGTAGAGTAATGCAAAGACCACACTGTGTCTTCAGGTCTGCCCTCTGTTGTGCATCCTCCAATTTTACTGCTGTCCACTCTTCACAGCTTCTGTCCCCTGAAAATAGTGAGTCCTTTGAGGCAAAAGTCTATGCCTTTCTGGTGCCCTCTCAAAGCCCAGCATGGCGCCTCGTAAGAAGGAAATGCCCACAGATTTGGTTGACTAATTGACCAAGGGTCAAGCATATCCTGTCAGTGTACTTAGACCATGAATAGGGTCCCATATACCCCCCAGGCCTGTCTGTCTTTTTGCCTCTGCTTATAACTCCGTGTCTGTTTCATTACCCCAAGCCAGCTTTCCCAAATGGAGAATCACTGAGTCTTTGTGGATTGAAGTTAAAAATGCCTAAGAAGAGCTCTGAGACCTTCTGCTTGTGTCAGATGCCCACTCTAGGACCAATCACTGAAGTTAAGGAGTGTTCCCAGCTTGTTGTGTGACTCCCCCTACCAAGGAGTTGGGGGCTACATGAAGACGCCAGGTTCAGTTTGAATCACCGGATTGGAGGCAGGGAAGGGCTGTCTGATTACAAGACACATCAGATGTCCTCCTCACCTCTTCTGAGCTCCCAGCCTCCACTTCCCACTCCATTTAGCTTAACTGCTTCACAGACAATTCAAACTCAACATCTTCTCACACTACCCCTGAGCGGATCCTCCTAGTGTGCTCTCGTCTCTTACATAGCACTACCATCCACATAGTGTTCAAATGAGACACCTAGGAATTAATTCCTTCACTTTAACCCTTATGTCCAATCATTCTCTGAGATGGTTATGGTATTTTGGGCTAGGTATAGTATTTTGGTCTATTTCCTGCTGCTGCCACCTCGTCTAAGCCAGCATCATTTCTCTTTTGAAATAGTTGCCCTACTGATAATGTAATATCTACTTTTGCCTGTCTCCAATCCATCCTCTGCATCTGCACTGTCCAGTATGGTAACCCCTAGCCACATGTGGCTATTTACATTTAAATTCATAGTGAAAATTGTGTAAAATTATAAGTTCAGTTTTAATTTATCAAATGTCTTATGTTCCAGGCTTTTTGGCTAATAACTAGAATAGAAATATATAAGGCAGTGCTTCTGAAACTTAAATGTTCCTTCAAATCACCTGGGAATCTGGTAGATCTGCAGACACTGGTTCAGTAGGTCTGGGATAGAACCTGCTATTCTGCATTTCTAACAAATTCTCAGATGATGTTTATGCTGCTGGTTTGAGAGGCAAGGATATGGGGCAGGGGTTCTTAACCTTTTTTTTGTTCCACGGACCCCTTTGCCAGTCAGGAGAAAACCACAGACCCCTTACTAAGTCCACACTATATTGTGTATTATTTAATAAATATATCACACCCGCACCAACACATTTGCACAAGAATGATGTTTTTTTGAATTTCAATTCAAGCTCATGGGGACCCCCTGTTAGAACCCCTGATATAGGGCATTGGATCCTAGCCTTGATTGTATATTAGAATCCTCTGGGGAGCTTTAAACATACTGATACCTGGGTCCTATGCCCAGAGACTTATTTAATTGGGCCAGTGTTAAAAGCCTCCAAGGTGATGCTAATGTTTGGTCAACTGGTGTAGGACAGTGTTTCTCAAAGTTTAATGTGCAGCAGGCTCCCCTGGAGAGTTTGTTAAAACGCAGATTGCTGTGTCCTGCCCCCAGAGTGTCTGATTCAGTAGCTCTGAGGTAAAGCCTGAAAATTTGCATTTCTAACAACTCCCAGGTAATGCTGATGCAGTCTGGGGATTACATGTAGAGAACCTCTGGTCTAGAAGCAAAGACAGGCATGGAAATAGATGACTTGCAATAAGGTATGATAATTTCAACAAACCATGTACAGTGGTAATAGGAAAGGGTCAGAAAGGGCCTGGAAGTGATGTCTGAGCTGGGTATAGAAGAGCAAGGAAGAAGATGGGAAGGAGTGGTGAAGAAATTTTAGTTATAGAGAACATGTACAAAGCAAGGTGTATTTGGGAAACTCTAGCAAGTTTGGTATTGAGAGCATGGACTTAGAGCAAGGTATTGTAACTGCTTTGTGTAAATACTGGAGATGTGCGGTAGACCATTTGACAGCCAGCTCTGTAGCTCAAGAGGGAGATCCAAACAGATGGCAATTTAAATAATGGAGTGATCAGATTGCTCAGAGGGTACAGCACGGAAAAACCCAGGGAGTTAAAGCCACAGTCCAAATACTATCATTGTATTAAATACCCCAAACTTTGAGGCTTAGAGGAACAAGGATTATTTTGCTCACGAATCTGCAGCTTGGGCAGGGCTTGCTGAGGATGGCTCATCTCTATTTCATATAGCTTCGGGGAGGGGATCCACTTCCCAGATGGATGTGAGAAGCTCTTAGGGTGCAGTTTACTTCTATGGTTGGCAAGTCGGTATTGGCTGTCTGGGAGCTCAGCTGGGGTGTGGACCAGGGGTCTCAGTTCTCCTTCACCTGGGTGCCTCTGTAGAGGCGTGGGCTTCCAGTATAGCGGCTGACTCCTAAGGCCGAGTGTCCCAAAAGAACCACATTTTATGACCTAGTCTCAGAAGTCACCTCTTCACTTCCTTGGCAAGCCCAGTTGTATTCCAGGGGAGGGAACTGAGACTCCACCCTCAATGGGAGGAGTGTCAGTCTCCTCCCATTGAAGAGCAGGCAGGTGGGAGATGCCACCCATGTCCATCTTGGAAAAGACTTCAGCCATGCCCCCTACTTCTAAGGGAAGTTGGAGGGAGAGGATGAGCCCAACTATTCTAAGTCTAGAGCTTTTTCCTCTACGATCCATGCAGCAGCAGCCGCCGCTTCACTTGGAATTTGTTAGAAATGCAGAGTCCCAGGCCCAGCTATGGGCACCTTAGGAAGATGACCAGGTGATTTGAGGATTATTTCTTCATGCCATGATGGCTCCTCTAGTGGCTGCTGGCTACGGCCTTGCCCTAGTTCCCAAGTGCTGGGTGGATTTCCCCCTCATGCCTCCTCTCAAAGTCTCGCTATACACCATGTGTCAAAATCACGTTCCACAGAGACATCCCAGAGGCAGCTGCAAGGGATTATGTAGCAGTGTGTACATACTTCCTCTCTCACTCTAATCGCTGGCAGGGCTTTGGGGAGAGAACATTTTTCTGGGGCGTGGGCAAACATCCTCTGACAACTGGCTCGTCCCCGCAGACTGGCAGATGGTGCTTGAAGAGAGCGTTCAGTTCATTACCTTCCCTGAGTAACAGCACAGCCAGGCTTGAGGGAAAACAACAGCCTGAAGCCTCTGGAAATCCCATTAACCCTTTCAGGCCAGGATAGGGGCCTTAGTCCACTTGCTCTTGGCAACAGCTTAAAAAGGAAATTTGGTTGTGACTTTTCAGGGTCCGCTACAAGCAAGGAAAAGTAAAAACCCCTGGTCCTTCCCCATGCTGATATGTGAAGGTCAGAAGTCAATTATGAACCCTTGTGATCTGAAGATTGAAACCTCCAAAAACGGAGACTCTTACCCTCTCTGTCCATTTATTATTATTATTATTATTATTATTATTTTAAAGCGCTGATATTGTGCCAGGCTCTGGAAAGTTGATGCAGCAGACAGCCACATATTAGGTGATGACGTCAGGTGGGTGGCACTGAGCGTCGCCAGCCCCTTCCAAGCCTGAGTTCTTCAGGCTGGCTGTAAATGCCCCAGGGCTCTGCAGTTGAGCTGCTGCCAGTGGAATGGGTGGGGCTGGCAGGGACTTGACCTTGGCAGTGAGAGTCTGAGCCGGCCAGCCTTTCCCAGTGCCAGTGTGACTGGTGGATGGGAGATGAGAGCCTGCCTAAGGGACAGGCTCTCGTCTCCCCCACTGGCAGGAGGCCAGGGTTTTCGCAGCCACACACTGGCAATTTCTACTCCTATGGCACTTTATGCATTTTGAAATCCTTATACAGTCAAATGCCCCTGGAACTTTCAACTCCCATGTTAATCAGGACAGTTTTATGGAGGAAGGAGTTGGTGTGTTCCAAGACTCAGCCCCTCCCTCCTGGTTCCCAACACTGGCTGTTTCTCGGCACCTTTCACCTGATCTCTGCTTTTCTGACTCTAATGTGCTAAGATCATCTGGGGATCTTATTAAAACAAGTGTGACACAGAAGGTTCTGGCATGTGGCCAGAGATCTGGCATTTTTAATCAAGCTGCCCCGTGCTGCTGCTGGTCTGGCGACCACACTTTGGAGAGCAGGGGGTGCAAACTGTTGTGAGTATGGTTTTACTCGACATAGCCATGCCCACTCTCTTACGTGTTGTCTGTGGCTATTCTCTGGCTACTACAGCAGAGTAGTTCTGACAGAGATTGTACAGTCCACAGAGCCTAATGTGCTCACTCTTTACAGACGGTTTACCCATCCCTGCTCTAGAGTACACCCCTGGTACTCAAACAGGGCTGCTCATTCAGGTCACCTGGGGCATTTTCAGAAACACTTATGCCTGCACCTCCCACCCCCTGCCCCCTGAGATTCTGATTTAATTGCTCCTCCCTGGGGCAGCCTGAGTCTTGGGGTTTTGAAAGGCTACCAGGCAATGCCTGTGGGTTGCAGGCACCAGTGGGTTAAATGGAGTACAATTTGGAGCCCTTGCCTGGCTCTCCTCCTTGCCTCCACCCCAGTTAGGCCATGTGACGTTCATTTTTAGACTTGGAATTTGCAGCTGATTTCTGCAGCTGCTTTGGGAACAGATTTTGAGGAGAAAGTTAGGAGAATACACAGCTAAGTACTGTGGCTCCCCGTGCCCCGGCCCCACCCCAGCACAGTTATATGCAAATAGCCAAGAGTATTGTTTTTGCAACCACTCAAATTAAATCAGAATCCAGAGGTCTTTTTATGTTGCCTAACCTTCTGTGATTTTTTTCTCCCCCTTTGAGTTTCTGGACATATTCCTACCCATCTTTTGTCATCCTTTTGCATCTTCAAGCCCATGGCCAGTCTTTTTGCTGCCTCCTTATTAATCAATATAGCTGCATATGTGGGGAGAGGTTGGGGTTTAATGTCTGCCGATTTCCATGTGGAATGGCACATCCTACTGTGTAGCAAAGAGGTAAATGTTTGAAAAAGTAATATTCCTGTGGCTGAGAGCAGAGGCAGACAATTGTCTGAGGCTAGCAGTGATCTTTGATGCCAGCTGAACACTCCTCTTTCCCCAAAGGGTCAGGGGGAGGGTTTGGGGAACAAGGGCTGCCTTTCTTAATCGGCATTTCCAGGAGGAAAACTTTCTTCTAGACTAACATCTTCAGGGTTTTGATGGCTTCTCCTCTTGTGACTATGTGAGCGCTTTCCCCCTTATTTCAACCTCATTTCTGACCCTACCCAGATGCGATGCTAATTTTGTGTCACCTAGGCTCGTCTGTGGAGTACAGACGTTTGGTCAAACGCTGGCCTCGATGTCATGGTGGAGGTACTTACAGATGGGAATAGCATCTACCTTGACTGTAAGTCAAGGAGATTTCCCTGGATAATGTGCTGAGCCTCATCCAATCAGCTGGAGGCCTTAAGAGCTGAGCTGAACTTGAGGGTTCCCAAAAGACAAAACTGCCTTCAGACCACGGCTTCTCTCGCCTGAGCCTCCAGCCCGTCGGCCTCCTCTGAGGGCTTTGGGCTCAAGACTTCATGCAGCATCAATGCCTCACAGAACTCCTGGCCTGTTGCCTGTTCTACGTACGAATTTTGGACTTGTCACCAACCCATAATCGTGCAAGCCAACTTCTTAAAACAAATCTCTTTTTACTGAATATCCTGTCAGTCGGTTTCTTTGGAGAAACCTGACTGACGTATTTGAGGAGGTTCCCTTTGAATCCCTGCAGCAAAGGCTCTTGGGAGGCACTGACGCAACCTCCTAAGTGCAAGCAAAGTCCACAGGCAGCTGGAGGGGCCTGTTTGTGGTCCTTGCACATTTTGTCCTGGGCAGAAGAAAACCTTAGGACAAAGCCTCCTGAAGAATTTAAAAATTCAAGGTGGTGATGCTTAAGCCTGGATCCACTTAGGAATCATGTAGGCAGCTTTTTAAAACTGCCCCTAACCAGGACCCAGTGCTCAGGATGGTGATTTAATTGGTCTTGGGTGTGGCCTGGGCAATGGTACTTTTTTTTCCCTACATTTTATTTTGAAATAATGTGTACTTTCAGAAGAGTTGCAAAAATAGTGCAAAGCACTTCTATGCAGCCTTCACCCAGCTTCCCCAAATGTTAACAATTGACATAACTACAGTATGATGATCAAAAGCAGGAAATTAACATTGACACAATGTAACTATCTGTTCTACAGACCTTATTCAGATTCTGCCAAACGTCTTACTGAAGTCCCTTGCCAGGATCCCACGTTGCATTTAGTGTCTCCTTTAATCCGGGAGGATTCCTTAGTCCCTCTGAAGTCTTTCATGACCTTGACCTCCTTAAAGCATGCTAGCCAGCTGTTTTTGTATATAGTCCCTTAACTTGGTTTAAAAAGCTTCCAAAGTGATCCTAATGTGCAGCTAAAATTCAGGACCCTGATCCAAGGTCATTGGGACAAGGTCACTGATCCACCTCTGGTTTGGTCTCTACCCAGGTTTTTCTCCTAGATGGTCTTTAGTTTCTCTTCTCTCTTTCCTCCCCTTTATCCAGGTCCCCATTTATCAACCCTACATCCCTGTGCCATGTGACACAAATCACATTAAAGGCAATTCATGTCCCTCCTTGCTTAAAAGCCAGCAAGTGTCAACTTACGTGCTTCAGAGAAACCCCGAGGTTCTACCATGGCCTCCCGGCATCTGCAATGGGACCCAGCCTCTGCTTCCCCCATCTCACATTCCTTCCCCCTGCCCCCAACTCTCTGCTCCTTCAGGCAGCCAGTGCTCAGAGCCAGCAGGCACGGACCAGCCTCCAGGGCTTTGCATCTCTGCAGCTTCTGCAGCCTGGCCTTCTCTGGTGGGCACACATCTGGCACTTCCTTAGTCTTTATTCTCCCTGCTTGCCCACGCCTCCCCTACCGGCTCCACACCCCCTCCCTGCCCCAGCTGGAGGGGGTCTCTATCTGTTTGTATCACTTCTGTATTCCAGATCTCAGAAGAATGGCTGATACTTAGCAGGGGCTCAATATATATTAAAGAAATGAACGAAATAGCGGTTAAAGAGAATTTAAATACAGTTTAATTATTGACTGAGAGGAGATTCCGTTTGTAACACTGAGTCAAATTATTTCAAGTTCCTTCTTATTCTTTACCTCCCATTGTGTAGGCTGCCCCTTGCTCTTTGGCCTCTTCCAATTTCCCAGTTTGTTTCTTCTGTGCAACAGGAGATGGCCCCCGGGATGAGTCAATGAATCCTTCTCCTTTTATCAGGAGTAGGGTGGGGAGCAGATGGCCAAATACACCGTTTATCCTTCTTGTGGTTATGAGCTGTAAAGAAAGTTTGGATGTCCAATGGGACCCTGGAAAATCTTACTACAGATGCTTTTCAAAGTTAATTTCCTCAGCTGACCTGAGAGGAAGAAGAGACCAGATTCTGTTTTCTTTTAAATATAAACAACCACCATTGTTTTTAATGTGCCAGGTACTAAAATTCTAAGTGGTAAATAATTATCACTATTTGATAGATGTGGCAACAGAGGCTTAGAAAAGTTGCCAGCTGGGCAATGATGAGGCTGAGATTTCAACCCAAGTTTGGCGCTGTCCAGACCAGTGTGCTTAACCCTCTCCAATATTTAGGTAGCTGCCTGTAAACCAAATGGGAATGGGCGGAAGGCGGCACCTTGCCGGCAGGGCGGCTCCGGGTTGCTTTAGAGATGGAAAGAGCACAGATATTCTGGCTTTAGAAACAGAATGAGCTGCCTGGCTTCACCATGCTCCAAGCCTGTTCCTCCTAGCTTGCCTCCACCGGCCCACGCCTGCTGCTCATTTCAGTGGTCTAGAGTTTGGTGGTTCTCAAAGTGGAGTCTCTGGGGCAGCATCAGCATCTTTATCACCTGGGAGTCTTTAGATGTACAAATTCCCAGCTTCCCACCCCTGGCCCCTGTGAATGATAAACTCTGGGGATGGGGCCCAGGCTTCTGTGATTTCACAAGCCTGCCCAAGTCTGCAAATCCCTAGTGCAGTGGTTAAAACTGTCATCTCTGGCTCCAGACTTCCCAGGTTCAAATCATAGTCCTGCTCACTAGCTGTGGCCTTGTAAAAATTATACTCCCATCGCCTCAGTTTCCCCAGCTGTAAGGTAGGGCTCAATAGAGCACCGTTCTCACTATTGTTGAGATTAAATGTGTTAACACATCTAAAGTTATTTGAACAGTGAATAGTGCTATTCAATGTTAGCTTTTCTGTCCATATTTTCTGTCCATATTTATTATACTTTCTGTTCATCAAAAAAAAGACTCTTTTTTCCTGGTTGGCCTGGATCCTTTGGCACAGGACTCTGCCTCGGAGAGGATGCCAGGGGTGTAGTCTTTGCCAGTACAGGCTGCTAATGCTCTCGGCTGGGCTGTATAATGTCAGCATCTGATATCAGGTGAAATGGACCCAAAAGTCTGGGGACTGCATTTCATTTTGATCCAGGAATCGCTCAGACCTGTGCAGTGGTAGCAGCAAGCATTTGGTGACCAAATGCTGTGTTTATGTGTCTTTGGACCCAGCAGATAGAGTCCCGGAATGGGAATGACAAGCGCTTGTTTGCAGAGTTGATGATGACTCAAAGAGGTTGATGACTCAAGACACAGTGACATTTCCCTAGCTCTTGCCTCCTGACTCACTGCAGAACCAAATGGCTGTGCCGAGATGGAGGGGACTGAAGGCTAAGACTGGCAGGAAAAGGATCCTGAGAAGAATATGCAAAAGCTGGTTGTTATTCAGACCACAGTCCAGCTTTGTCAGGAGGCCAGGGATGCACAGGAAGGTTGATCTTCTCTGGAACCTTTCCCTAGCTGCATGTGTAATAGCTGCCCTCTCCCCTGACATTCGGAACTGAATTTGGGCCAACTAACTGGATGGCTCCTCCATTTTTTCTGGGATGTTTAGAGGGGAAATTAAAAGGAGGGGGGTGGTTTCTATAGGGTGAAAATAGGATGAAGTTATTTCAAGGTTTATCTGGAACACTAAACAATGAGTCATAGCCAAGACAACCTGAAAATGAGGAAGAGGGGAGACATTGAATTTGGCTTCATAGAGATCACCACATGTTGTAAAACTATAGAAATTAGAACAGAGTGGCACAGAGGAAACCGAAAGAAAATGTAGCCAAGAAAACAGATCCTTGCATAGACATCAAGTAAGCATATGTTAAGGGAACAAACTAGGGTCCATGGGCACTGGGTATGCTGATTAATAATTAGTGTTGGGACTTTTTAAAAGCACTCCATCAAGTTAATTCCCACCAAATACCAAAAGATATTCATAGTGTGTTAATAATGTAGCTTGAAAAATGGAACCATAGAATAAAATATGGGTGAATATCTGGAACATTTTCCTTTCTCTAGACAGGGAAAGACTTTTGATATTCAAAAGCTGTACATTCTAGGACCTAGAAAAGTCAGGTATACACCCCTCCCTGGACCAGGTCCTCTGTTCATTTTTCTTAGTAACAGGTGAAAAGTCAGTTCCAGGATAACAGGGATAGAGGCCAGTCTAACGCTTATTCTACTAAGTTCTGAAGTCTTTCTCTAAGACCACGCAAAGTAACATTCAAATTTTTCCTACCCCACTGTTAACCCTCTGCCTAAAGTAGGGTTGCTTTGATAACCTAAGCTGTCTAGACAATGTCCCCTCCCTAAATCAGTGTGGCTCATTTGGTGGAAATGAGGTCTTGTGCCACACGTGGCCAACTGCCATTTTCCAGGAGTTCACGTGGGGCTAGGTGACTGAGCTGTGCCCAGTAAAACTCAGGCAGAGGTGATTGCAATCACTTCTAGGCTTGGCTCATGACAATTTTCATCTTCTCTTCTTGTTCCATGGTGACCTTGGAAAACACATGCTGAAGGTGACGGTACCAGAGACAGGAAGAAACAGTGTTCCCTGTGTCACTGCTGGTAGGAAAACTACCCAGCTTGCAAGGGGGTGGGATGCAAGTGAAAAATCAACCTTCACTGTGTTTGGCCATCCAGGATCTTTGTTTTAGCAATGAAGACTAGCCAATCCTGCCTAATAGAGTTCTCTTTCATCACCTAACGTTGGACAAAAAAGTGGACCAAAGTAACATCAAAGCACAATCCTTGTGAGAAAGGATGTGGCTCAAGTGGTTGAGCTCCCGCCTCTCACATGGGAGGTCCCGGTTCAGTTCCTGGTGCCTCCTGAAAAAACAAAAACAACAAGCAAAACAAATGAAAAAAAAAAACAAACAAGAAAAAACAAAACCAACTCAGGGAACCCAATGTGGCTCAGTGGTTGAGCACTGACTTTCCACATCCAAGGTCCCAGATTCAATCCCCGGCCCCTGGTACCTCAAAACAACAACAACAACAACAACAACAACAACAACAAACCCAAAACAACAAAACCTACAAATCCTTGCTTTTTTTGAGGTAGAATCAATGGAAAGATCCTTTCCATTTTCTTTGCATTAAGTAGGGAGGAGGCATAATTTCTAAACCAAAAGAGGGTCTCACAATAATTTTGCAGACATTATTTGTCCTTCCATTTTCTGATACTTAGCTTCTGGGACAGGGTGCAGTGCCTCTTGTTAATTGCTTAATAGTCATAATTGAATTTCTTCTCCCCTGTTTATAATTTTCCCCCAAGAGAAGGAGGGGAGGTGTACAATCAAGTAGTCCCCAGTCTTATAAAAGGGAATTTGTTGAGTTTCCCAGAACAAAGTATTGAGCAGAATTCCTTCATTTACTCAACCAATATTTAATGAGAACCTAGAATGGGCCAGGAATTGCTCTGGTGCTTGGGATACTTCAGTGAATGAAACAGACAAAAATCCCTGCCCTGGCAGAACCTAACTTGGAGCAGGGAGAACTTTGCGATCATTTTTTTAAAGTGCAGTGAGTAAGTTATATAGTATACTAGAAAGTATCTAGTGACCATGTTGGAGGCTGTCTACAGCAGTAGGTAGGGTGGTAGCGGTCAGTGTCCTGGAGAACGCTTTGAACAGTTTCGAGGGATGTGGGCAAAGGTGTCATGTGTATCCTGTGAAAGAAAACCCTAGAAGAGCTAGTGCAGGGCTTTGAGGTGAGTTCATTTCTGAGGAGGCCAGGGAGGCTGACATGGAGAAGCCCTTGTGGAAAGTAGATGAGTCAGCAGAGGTAACAGGGGTGGAGTCTTCATATGGGGGCCCAGGACATTGTGAAAATTGTTCTACTCTCAGAATTGGGGAGCCATTCAGTTGCAAGAGCCAGAAACCTAACTCAAATTGCTTAATAAGGAAATTTATCGGCTCACAACATAACTGAGCCAGGGAAAAGCCTGCCAAAGTTGTCAGGCTTACTGCTCATGTGACTTATGGATTTCTCTCTCTCCCATATCCATAGATCAAGTCTTAAGGGAGACTCTGGCCTAGTTTGGGTCCCATGATCTCTCTAAACCAATCATTGAGGTCAGGAGATAAAGCCCTATGACTGGCCAGCCTGGCTCCCTGCCTATTCTCTTGACCATCAAATCTGTAAAATGGGTTTTCTGCTGATCTAAAAGGCTGCATCACCAGAAGCAGAATGGGTGCTCAGAAGGCAAAAACGTTAAATGTCAACTACAAAAGTAAGGAAAGCCGGCAAAAATAGAGAGAGATGATTGTACCGAAATATAAGAAGCCCTATCTGAGGGTGTCAGAAAATGTCAAAATTATAAAGCAAAGCACAAGTAGAAAATCATAGGCAGGAAATGTGACAAAGATAATACTCGTTACATGTAGACAACTCATAAACATCAAAACAATCAAAATCCCAATTGATAAATGACTAGGGAACACGAACAGATAATTCCCCAAGTGGGAAATAAAAAGAGCTGACAAATCTGTCCACCCTTGTTGATAAATTAAGAAAAGTTAGTTAAAATAACCATTTCTTACAATGACTATTTAAAGGTGTTGATAGGATACCAAGGCCAGTGAGTGTTCTTCAAAATGGAAATTCTCACCTTATAACTGCTAGCAGTAGGACTTTGTAAAGCAATTTGGTGATATGCATCACATATTCACAATGTCTAACCCTGGCAGTCCTCTTCTGGAAATATATCCTGATGTAGACTAATTTATGTCCAAAACTGTTCATTGTACTTTCATCTGAAATAGAAAAAACCTGCAAGTAACCTGAGAGTCACAAAATAGGGAAGTAGTAATGTATATTTGAGCCTTATGATGGAGTATTATTTTTAAATAACTTAAAATTTTTGACAAGTGTTTGTGATACAACCAAGTGAGAAAGCAGCACACAGAAGTGATAGTTTATGATCTCAATGATGAGAATAATATGAAATGAAAACAAATCGAGAATATTACCTGTTAATATTCCTAGTTTCAACAGTTTGCACACATTGCTTAGGAAGAGAGAGTTGGTTAGTGTGGGAAGCTTTTTGAAATACTTTCTAATTTCTGCAATGAGTTTTTCTTGTATCAATTTTGGTAATTTTTTTCTAAAAAATCTTTTAATTTGACCTGTTATTGGTTAGGTGTTTATGCATAAACTTTAATTGTGATGAAAACATGTCTTAGACTTTTAAAATTATTCATGATAGTTAATGAAATGTCTATTTTAATGGATATTTCAAAGAACCAACTAAGTTTTATTTTAATATTTTCCTTTTAAAAACAATTGCTCAGTTCACTATAAATGTATTAGGTCCTCATTTTCTAAAATCTTAATTTGAATGTTTAAAAATGTTTTCTTTTTTTTCATTTTAAACAATTAAATCACTTAATACTGAATTTTCTTTTAAGTACAACTTTGGCCTTATCTGACTCTTGACATTTAGTGTTCTTGTTTTTGTTGTTTTCTAATTACTCCATCAGTTTATTCTTGATCCTCCTTGACAAAAATATTTAGACATTTGCCCTTTAAATATTACTGTAACAATCTTTAATGTTTAATACAGTATTTAAATTTGTTAACCTAGTCTTATTGCAGTGATTAAAAAATCTTCATATTTACTTCATGTACAATTATATAATATATATATATACACACACACACACACACACACATTTTAATGTAGACAGCACTTTTCAAAATCAGTGGTTTAGTCATTCCCATATTTGTTGATTCAGCAATGCCTACCTTGGCTGAATTAGCAATTTTCAGACCTCTTAACTCTGAGTTTTATTTTCATATTTACTGATTCAAGGGTTCTCAATTTTTCTCTTTACCCTTTTAAGAGTTGCTGCCTTGGTACTTTAACAGACAGCCCCTCAAATTTTTCAAATTTAAGTAAAATTTTAAAAATGTGGAAGGCAGGGCATCTGGTATCTTTGTATATTACTTGGTTACTTAGCAAAAGGTACAAATAGATATTTTTAAATCAACATACACCCAAAAGTATAGATAGTCTAATGACCTTTATTTCACACATTCCATAAGGAATATGTAGTAAGGAATGAGTAAAGATGTTTATTGCCTTGCAGAGAAGAATTAGAAAACATCTGAATAGCTAGCAACAAAGTGGTTTAATGTGAATAAGCGACATCTGCCTATTTAATGTGGTTCACCACCCTCATTACCAAACATCATCCAGGTGTTCTCCCGGCATCCAGAGAGGATGCTGTAAAAGTCAAAGGCCTCGCCCTAGGTGAGCTTTCAGTCTAGCTGGGGAGACTGATGGAAGGAAAAGATGTGGTGATATAGGCAGAAAAATGCTGAAGCAACATAAAGGAGAGAGCAGTCATAGCTCAGGAAGGGCTCAGTCATGAACACTTCACTGCAGAAGTGATGCCTGAGCAAAGTTTTTAAAAGGATCAACCATAATGAGACAGAAAAATTAATAGGGTCATGAATGAATTTTGGTAGAGAAGAGAGCAAGTCTGAGCTTAGAGCTATAATGGCTTAGCTTCGTGTGCCATTCTAAAGGTCTGAGTCATGGGGCATCAGGGACTGTTCATATATATGGAATTTGGAAACTTGGAGTTTAGATAAATTACTTGAACTGGTCATTGTGAAGGGTGATGGGACAGGAAACTTTAATCATAACTTCTTCACCTGGCACTCAGAGCCTCCATAGTCTGGGTCCTACTTCATCACACATCTCTCAACTACCTTAGCACAGCAGAGAATATATACTCACTGGATGAAGGAATGCAAGTTCTGGTCACTGCTCTCACATCCATTTTCTACACTTCTCTTGCAAACTGCTTCTTAGATCTTAGTGTGTTGTGTGGCTTCCCAGAGACTCAGCCTATTGGTAGGAGCTTTGTGGAAGGCAGCAGGAGAGAAGCCAGGATAGTCTTTGTTCTTTCTCTCTGCTTTCGTTGTTCTAATTCCCTCCTTCCACTGTCTCAATGCCTGGTCCCATGTCCTTGGCTGTCCCAGCTTTTGCTTCTGGTAACACTACTTCCTTCTTATTAGATCCTTCCAGGCTTGTGGCATGGGGCTGGGTGGGCAGCAGCTTCCTGCTGTTGCTAATCTCTGGGTTGCTTTGTTATCTCCTAATTGCCTTCACGCCTCCTCCATCACTTGCATAACCAATCCCCGGTATTAACTTTCCTATGTTTGTGATACCTCGTGAGATTGTGTTCCCAATGAGATGGTGACTGCATCTTTTATTACGACAAACTGGTCTTCTCATTGTCCTCAGAAAATATCTTTTGACCTTTTGTTATGGTTTTTCTTCTACCTGGAATACTTTTTTCTCCCCTTAAGAAATTTCCATTTTTTCCAAAGGCGCAAATGCTGGTTTTTCTGTGAAGACTTCCCGGATCATATCAGCCCCTAACATCTTCTTTTCTTGACCTTTTCTAAAACTTGTCACTTTTGAATGCTTTATCAAGTAGCTCTCGAAAAGGTATATCTATGTTTTATCTCCCCCATCCAGATCATAAAATCCATCAAGAATAAAACTCATCGTTCATTCTTTGTCATCTGAATAGTACCTGGCACTTTAATGCTCTATAATGGGTTAGCAAACTATGGCCCATGAGCCCATTCTTATCCACCACCTCATTTTTGTAAGGTTTCACTGAAACACAGCCATGCTCATCACTTACATACTGTCTGTGGCTGCTTTCTTGCTCCAACAACGGAGTTGAGTAGTTGAGAGAGAAACCAGATGGACTGCAAAGACTAAATTATTTATCCATGGTCCTTTCTGGGAAAAGGTTTTGCCAACCCTGTTCTATAAATATATTCTGATTAATTGATCATTGGCTACAACAAATCAATATTTATTGAAGACTTACATGTTAGGTTCCAGTGGTAAAGGAGCAAGCTGGTTCCCGTGGGAGAGACAGAACAACAACAAAAAATTAGATGCAATCATGATAATTCTGTTTACCAGGCTGATTAAACTGCTGTATTAACCTTATACCATACATTATGTTTCTGCCACAGTCTTTCCATGATCTGGGCAAAACACAGATATTCATCCATATCTAGGGAATGAGAGGGAATGATTTGTGCTTAGCACACAGAAACGTGTTTTTTTTTTTTAATTCCAAATGCTTTCATTTTATAATAGAAGGAAAACCTGTATTATCATAAATGTTATTATAAGCCCTAGGTAGAAAGAACTCAGGATGAGTCATAGGAATGTTCCTACTCAGCAAGAAAAAAAGTGGAGAGAGGAGTGTTTAATCAGGCACAGGTAGGAAGAACTGTTCTGGCTCCGCCAGGATGAAACCCTGGCTAAGGAGTGGTGGAAAGAGCTGGCGAGCTTTAGGGAATTCACAGCATGTGGAATAGGGCTTGATGCTTCATTTTCAGGGCATTACCCAGGAAAATTGCAAAATAGACCCCCACTTTCAGCATAGCATAAGGGTAATATGATCTACCAGGAGATGGATTAGAAATGGCTGAGGGAGGTGTCTAGAGTGGACCAGGATTGGGGCCTGCTATCCCTTTGTCAGTATGGGTGGTATAGGGACCAAAGTTCTTGGATTCTTCCATAGGTGGAAATGTAGAAGGCAGCTTGGGGTTGAAAGCCAGTAAGCATGCCAGGGGGTCCCTGCAGTGTGGAGAGAAGGCGATTCCATAGCAGATAATCTACCTTGGTAGCCTCAGCCAAGGGCCTCTTGGTGTGTTTGCCTGCGACTCAGAGAATGAAGTGCTTGTGGGAGCTGAGGTGGGCCCCGTCCATGAGGTGGCTGCACCATGAATTTCATCAACCTGAGCACCCAGAAGCACAAAAATTAAGATCTCACAGTTAACATGAACCTTGAAGTGTAAACCAGCCACCCCTCTTTTTGCCAGAATGTTTCCTTCTATTCACAGCCTTTATCTAAAGTGTGAATGTGGGGGTATGGGATGCACAAAAATGTAGGTGGCAAAAAAAAGAGTTGGTGGGGAGTTTAAACCTTGAACCTGACTAATCTTTAACCCAATATGAGTATTTTAAACTAAAAAAGACAGATACCTTTAGTTGAAAAATTTAAATTCTTTCTCCATATTTCTCTCTAACCACTTGGATGGAGGATTGGAAACAAGATAAGCTCAGTTATTGGGGTGGTGGGGGAGGGGCACATTATTTTGCACATTTTTGAGTAGTGACGAAAGAATTTTTATCTGTGTCCTGTAAATAAACAATTACAACTTATTGTGAGTGTTCTGTAGTAGCAAATATGGGATTGGATAGGCAAACACAGGTCGGGGAGGGGAACTTACCTTGAAATAGGGTAGTTATGGAAGGTGACTCTAGGAAAAACACTACAGCTGAGATCTCAGTGATGACATGGTACCAGCCAAGCAAGCATAGGAATAAAGAGCTTTCAAGTTCAAAGGCCTAATGGCTGGAAAGTACTTGGCATGTTTTAGGAATGAACCGAAGATCAATGTGCTGGCAGCATTTTCAGCCACGTTGAGAGTCACAAGGTAAAGCTGCTACTTTTTAATGCTTTGATGGCATAGATATATTGGTGTGGGCTAGGTTATGCCGTTCTAAAAAATCACCCCCCCCAATCTCCAATCAGGTTTTTTTCTTACTCATATCACCTGGCCAATGTGGGTTGCTGAAACTCAACTCTTCATCTTCAATCCAGGATCTGGGCTGAAAGAACAGCTTTTGTGTTGGAGGTTGCCAGTCCTATTGTAGGGGGGGAAAGAGCATCTAAGCTCTTCCAGCTTCTTCCTGGAAATGACATATGCCATTTCTTCCTAAATATCATTGGCCAAAGCAAGTTACATAGCCAAGCCCAATTTCACTGGGGAGGGGAAGTGTATTTTAGTATACTTATCTCTTTATAATTTTATATTCTACTATGCATGTTAACCAAGAGATAGAGCTGTGC
The DNA here is from genome assembly GCA_026826555.1 of Tolypeutes matacus. NCBI lineage: Eukaryota > Metazoa > Chordata > Mammalia > Cingulata > Chlamyphoridae > Tolypeutes > Tolypeutes matacus. The sequence continues at coordinate 767,222 of JAKSZT010054001.1, forward strand.
CTTCTTTTTCTGTATTCATATTCACTAATTAATATTAGAGAAAAGATAAAGATTCATGCTGTCAGTATTTTGTGTCTGTATTTTAAGAACTCAAATCACCCATTTCTCTTAATTATAGTAAAATGATTTCTTTTATCCTTATGAGGCTTTAATTTTGGGGCAAAGTTTAAATCAAGTTCAGTAGCATAGGATTTCAAATTTACTACTCAACTGCAAAGCTCACTCATCCTTTTGGTAAAGGGCCTTGAGGTGGTCAAAGGACCTGATTGAGAAGTAGAGGCCCTTCATTTCTCAAAGGCTCACAGCTAGACCAGAATCTTGGCAAGAACAACTTAAAGGGATTCCGTTATCCCTTTTAGTCCTGAGACCCACTAGTAGAGTTCAGCAGTCCCTAGTAGTATCTTTGGTTGATGTAAGGCAAAGGGACAGAAGTGTTGGAGGAGAGACATAAGGGAGACAGTCAGGCAGAGAGATGAAAAACAGGATGCAGATGAGAAACTGTATCTGGCCATGCTGGGATCATGTCAAATTATCTATACTGCCATTCTGCAGCATTTGCATTGAGCTTGCTCACTGCAGCATAAGACCGTCCTGCCTAAAATGTTTTCTCATCAAATCTTGTTTACTACAGGAAAAATGCTCCTTGAGTTATAACAGTTTAAAAAACCCTTATTCTTCTTTAACTACTAAGTCTCTGACTTCAGTTGGTAAAGAGGATGACGTCATGCCTTCTAGGCTAATAAACCTGACAGCACATTTTCCACAGGAGATGAAGGATATTAAATTTGATGGTATACATATTTCCATTTTCAAAAGAACACTGACTTTCTCCCATGGTGAATTTTGGTGGTCCCTTGCAAAATCCTTAACAATTATATGATGCTCTCATAATTATGCTAACAAAAGTTGGAGGATCCATGCCATGTTCATGCAGAACAATGACTAGCTTATCGAAGGTGTTAAAAAAAATTCTGGTAATGCATGATGGGTTCTGAAAGACGGACCAATGTTCATGGGACCATTGGTTTGATCTCAACAATTTATATCTTGAATCTGAGAGGCTGTTGCCAGGGTAATTCATTATCTACTATTCAGAGAAAACTTAGATGTTGGAATTTGCGTTTCTCTTTTTGAGCTCTATAGTTTAAATTTTTGAAAAGCGTGGCCAAGGCTGGGGAGAACCCTATTGGCCAGTCTTAGTAAAGGAAGAAGTTGATTTACAGGGGCAATTTGAGATGCACATGTTTGCATAGCTCATGGCTAAAGAACAAATTTCACAAAACACATATAATTCCACCTTGTCCTCTCAAACAAACTTTATTTGTGTTCTGCTTTAACAAATATAATATGAAGGCAACAGTTGTTTAAGTTTCTCAGTGTATGGGACAGATGAAAAGAAACAAACAGATTTAGAAGCAGTCCAACATTTAAATGCTGGTTTAACAAGAGGCACATATTATCCTATTTAGCAGATATCAGAAGACATTTTTTCCTTGCAAGCAACAGACTACATTTATTTGTATTAAGTAAAAACAGATCTTGATCAAGAAAATTACTTTTTTCCTGATATTCCTTTATGTCACAAATGTCCAGGGTAAGGCAAATCCTTAATGAATCATGTGATAAAAACCTATTCCCCAAGAAAATATATTGAACGTATTCTGCTAACTTAGTTATTTTTCAAAGCAAAGCCGACATGCACCACATATGGAGAAATGTCTTTTCAAATCAAGTGCATCAAGCAGAACTGTATTAATTCACAAAGAGGCTTTTCAGTGTTTCACAGAAAGATTTGCAATTAGTGGTGGTGATTAATATGTGACCCAGTATCACAGACAGTGTTTTGGATGCCTTCTTTGTTAGCTTTTATGAAAGAAGACTTGTCCATCATCTGAATAGTTACCAGCTAGAGGAAATACGCCTTTGTCTTTCCTACAATGAGTACCTTTTTAATGAGAACTATTATGTTGAAAGTCTGTTTCGATCCTCTGTGTGCAAACACCACTAATGTAGGGCTATTTTCTTCCACCCCCCACCCCCATCACCCCTCTTGCTACCTAGCCTGGTTGAAGTGTCACTGGAAATTGATGTGCAGAATTCATGTGTGGGGGAATCAATCAGCTTTTCAAATTTATCCCAGCTTGGGCACTGGCAGCAGCAATGGAATAAAGGTTTCTTGTGTTGAAGTACCTTTGATCTGGCCAGTAGCTAGGGTTTTAATATTTTCCTATGGAATGGAAATTATCTTCCTTATTTGTCTTAAAGCATAAAATCATATAGCCAAATAACCAACAAGCATAACAAACCAAAAACAGTCTAATCATAAAATGAAGTTTAGAGAAAGTTGGAGTGGGCCTGCTATTTACTCCTTATTCTCTTAGTATCTAGGATTGGAAGCTTACTTTATCTTTCTACAGATTTCAGGCAGCAGATTCTCTTCCCATTCCTGCCCCAACCTACACTTAACAAGGGATGAATAACATGAATGTCTTTAATGACAAGGAGAACACCAGAACTGAAATAATGCCAATGCCGGCGGTTCCTAGCAGGGCCATTAGGTCTCTTTCATCTTTGTCCATTAAAAACATCCCTGTCTCTCTTATCTGATGTTGTTTTCAACTGTAACTCATTACCGATCCTGAGTAGCATTAACATTTGGAAGTCACAGGAAAATGTGCTCAGAGCAGGTTGCCCTTGCCGAGCATGTTGCAAGAATGACAGCAAACTTTCAATTAAGTTATAAAGGTGACATGAAATAGAGAAACTATCAGTATTTGGATGCCATCATTTTTTTTAATTATTAAAAAAAATAGCCTTTTTCTTGCTTTTTTAGGGAGCTATGTCTAATGGCAATAAAGGAAGTGTGCATGCTTCCCTATTAGACTGTAGAATAATGACAAAGGAGAAATGGCCATTTTCCAACATCATGAGATCACTTAACTTCGTTGTTGCTGGGTTGATGAGCAGCTTTAAAGAAATACAGGACATTAAAACATATTGCATATGCAGAAATAAAACTTGCTAATTATTCTAATATTCCAAATAAGTCATCCAGAAGGAGAAACAAATTCATAAAGGACAAAACAAAATTCATAGGAAGTCAAGAGGGTGAAAAGCAGGGCAAAACTGAAGAATATTTAGAAAGAACAACCTTTTATTCTGGAAGTACTCAATTTGATCCACTACATTTCTCCTTCTGCCAAAAAACAAACAACATAATTTCTGAAGCCCTTGGAGGGCAGATGGAATTAAGAAGATATATGAGGAAAAAAATAGCAGTTTCCACACACAAAAAAGAGTGGAGAGGGAAGCTGTGGGAAGCTGGTGTGGTGCCTTGTGAGGGTCGCTGTCCTTGCTGGCCTGCGGTAGACGCTCCTGGCGACTTCTGACCTCTCGCTCCTGTGCCTGCCATTCTCCATGCCTCCTGGACACTGTGTTGCAGCCTATGGTACTGCTGTTCCACTTCACAGCCATAAATCAATGGTTTGCTGGGTGAAGGGACCAGTTATCAATTTAGTTTTAGACCTGACATGAGCAAACTATGCAACAGAAAAGAAAACCAGAGCTCCAATTGCCTCTGACTTCACATGAGCTCATAGCTTTGTGGACTATCAAACCTTGGGTAAAGAAAGTATGTTCTTTCATGACCAGTATAAATTCAGGAGACATTTCTAGGGACCTGTTAATATCCATAGGCACATGTTTGGATCCTAACTGCAGGGGCGTACTCTCTTAAGAGGTATTTAACTACAATGCCTAGAAAAGTGCCATCTCTTCAAATGGTGCCCATCTTGCTGGAGGGCTCCACACAGAAGAACATGGTCAAGACCCCATGATCAGAATCCACCAGCCCTCTGGGCTGTGAAGGAAGAGACCGCGGGGGCAACGAGGTCCACCTCCCTTGTTATGCCTTTGCATTCTGATCTGGGTTAACTCCTTCCATATTTCTCATCAACTATGCAGAACCAAACTGCATGTTGGGGGCCCCTAAATAAGGTCTCATCTTCAATTCTTCATCCCAGACCTTTTTCCACGTGATCTGTGAGGGTTTTGCCTGTTTCTATCCTGCCTCCTCGGTCTGTGGGTTATACCAGGCTTTGTGCCTCCCAAAATTTAGCCTGCGATTTATTAAATAATCGTCTTTCTCTTTCCTGGAAGAAATCACTGGATGAACAGCTTCGTGAAATAACAGAGTAAGCAGAGACAAGGGACAGGTACACATATGAGTGCTCAACTCTGCCACTGTGACCCTGGGACGGAGTTGTGAGAACAGACAGATGACAGGGACAGCGCCTAAAAGATATGTGAACATGGGCCCCCCCACCCCAAAGTAAAGGAAAGTGTTTTCTTTTTCTTTTTCTTTTTGCAGGTAGACAGAATAAAATGCAGCTGGAGAAATTAGAGCAAAGGATTCCCTGCCTTTCAGTCAGCCTTTCCTTCCCCCCACCCCACCCTCCTCTGCAGCCTGCTGCTATCTGCCCACATGCCCCCAGGCCAGGAGGGCCCTACAATGCCTGAGGACTGTCAGTTAGTTCCACTTCATTGTTCCTTTGCTTCATCTTGTGCCCCTGCTGAAGACAAAGAGAAACCATTTGTTAGATTAAAGATAAGCATTTCATGGTCCTAGGAAGAAAGATCTTTCCAATACAGCTATTTAAATGTTGCTCACCCCTCAAACAAGCCAGAGGAATATATTATTTGGCTATCAAAGAGCTGTAATTGCTGGCATGGGATAACTTTAAACAGGATATAAATCTCTGCTAACAAATGCAAACCGCCTTGACAACTTGCTTGGACTGATGGGAATGATTAACTCAACTCTTCAAAATACTCTTTGGCAAATCTAACCTTGAAATGATGTCTTCCCTTTTCAGTTCCATTCACACTCTAGTTTCCAGGGATCAACATAAAAATAATTTAGATAATGCAGATTTGCAAAAGCCATTGATTGACGTCTTATTTTTTAAGGATCTACTATGTTCTCCACAAGTGAGAGAACTCTAAGAAGATACCATGCCCCTGAAGAGTCTACACAGTTTATTTTTTAAATGAGTTTTAAAAACTGAGGTTTAATTCACATAAGGCAATGCATAGATCGGACTCACACAGTTCAATCCATTTTGAAGATGCATACACTTAACCCTTACTACTTTCAAGCTGTAAAATATTTCCATCACCCCAGGAAGTTCCCTCATTTCCCTTCTCTATTAACATCCCACCTCTGCTGGAAGCAACAACTGATCTGATTTCTATCACCAGAAAGAAATCTTGTTTTGCCTGTTCTAGAACTTCATATAAATGGATTCATACAAGTGTCTCTCTTGTGCCTGGCTCTCCTCACGCAGCAGTGTTTCTGAGATCCATCCATGTTGCTGTTTGTAGCAGTCTGCTCCTTTTGATTCCTGACAGCCATTCCATTGTGTGCCTATATCACATTTTGTTGATCCATTCTTCTGTCAAATTTTGGGATATGAATAATACTGCTGTGAATATTCTTTACAAAGTTTTTATGGACATGCTTTTTTTTGTGGACATATGCTTTCATTTATCTCAGACAAATACCTGCAATCTCTGGTGTTCAGCAATCTCAATCCAAATAAAATTAATTGGAGAGGGCTTGGTAAGCACCAACTGTGTGCAAGGCACTGCGCTCTGCCCTCTTGGGAACAGAAGCATTAAATGCAGGTTCTAAATACATTTTAACAGCTCTTTGAGTCTAAGTAACTGTTATCATTAGTTCCCATATGGAAGAAATCTAAGTGGGATGAGGACAAAGATAGCCCAATTTATTGACTGCTTTCCTATTAGAAGAAAATTGGATGCCCTTAGTATCAGTACGTGCACTGGGCTGGGAAGATACAAGGATGGAGTAGAAACAGACACTAGTATTACAAAATCTTTCTTGAAAAATATTTTTGATAACGGCAAAGGAGAAGACAGCACTGGGCTGAATCAGCTTTATCTACGTAGGCAAATCGATGAACTTCTCAAAGCCTTGGATTAATTATCTCTACAAGGAAGTTCTGGTGTCCTGTGAATATTTTTCCAAAAATAGTCTTTGAGGTATAGATAGATATAGATACAGATATAGAAACAATATCATGCTCATGGTAGAAAATTTTGAAAATATCCAAAAGTAGACAAATGAGAAAAGAATTTGGAGAATGACTTATAGAATTAATATTTTGGAATGTTTCTTTCTATTGGAGTATTTTTTCTGTATCTTAATTTTGCTCTTGAAAATTGCAAATAGGAAGAAAATTACAGAAAATAGTAAAACATACCTAGTATGTAAATACTCTAAATATAGGAAAACATTTTGCAGATTGATTTTTGTGGTCTTTGTTTTATAATAAAGACAGAAAATGTTACAATTAAAACTATTTCTTCCTGAGAGAAAACTCAAATCCTGACATTAGTGTGAATCAATAACGTACATATTTTTATACTTTTACACATTTTTACAAACATACAAATATACTGGAAAATATATTGTTTTGTGTAATATAAAATGCACATAAATAGTAATTTAGTTTCATCTGGTTTTTAAACACCCACCAATTATAATTTTTCAGGGTCAATGTATATTTAGAGTTGACTGTGTGTACAATATTCTTGGTACAACTGATTCATGCACTCCTCTTCCTCCTGGGTTCAATTTCCTTCTTACTATTTTACATTTTTTGGTAGTGTCCATAGAAAGGGTATATGAATAGTATACTCTGTTTTTCATGAAAACATAAATTTCTTAAATGATAGTGTAGTTGGTATAGAACTCTCTACTGGCGATTATCTTTTCTCAGTCTGTGAAGACTCAGTATTTTTCCATTTTCTTCTGACCTAAACTATTGATGTTGAGAAGACTACTGTCAATCAAAGTTATTCTCCATAGGTAAACTGACCTTTCATTCTGCTTGCTTTAAAACTTTTCTCTGTCTCTGTTTTTCAAAGACGTAAGTCTTTATCCTTCTAAAACTTAAAATTAATGGCTTTCATCATTTCTGAAATTCTTTTCCATTATCTTTTCAAATATTGGTTATTCATCTTATTTTAGAACTCTTATTGAACATGAAATTTCTTGGATATTCTATCTTTATGAGTCTTATATATATATATATATATATTAATAGAATTCTGAATTTCTTTCTAATACTTTTCTTCCAATTCATTAATACACTCCTCTCTATATATTGTATTTACTGCTTTGTAGTAAACTGAGTTCCTTTACCAGCATTTTGTTTGCTTTTTGCAAAATGCTTGTTCATTTTCATTGTGTTTTCCTATAGTTTTTTCTTCATTTAAACAGTAATTTTATAAAGCCCTTGACATTTTTCTATTTTTTTTCAGGTTATCGTAGTGTGCTAATCCTCCTGCTTATTTTTAACCCACTGACTCTCAGTCATAGTGGATCATTTCCTTGTGTATTTTTTTTCATTTTTAAGATTATGAACTCATCTTCAGAATTTTTATCAGTAGGAATTCTATGTGGTAATAATTCTCCAGGAATTCCACATTTCCATTTGTTAGGTACCTCAGGGGTAACACTGGTGTGGATAATTATTAATTTGTTTCTATATTACTGCATTGGGTTGAATAAATTTGTGCAGCAAACTCTGGTGCACTTATGGTTTCTATTTATTATTGGAGCTTTTTTTGTTCCTACGTAGAGCCCTTGACAGAAATAACTCCCTTTGTTTACTCCTTTGACTTCTTAGACAGATTTGCTTATCCAGAGGTGTCAGTTCCAACCCTTTACCTCGAGTAGCCCAAGGTCCTCAAAGGGGCATTGGAGTCTAAACTCCTAGTACAGGGCCTGTCTCTGTATTGACACCAATCCGTAGCCCTTAGAGGTGTTGCATCTTAAGTCCACTAGATTATTGCTTTGGTTTTCAGATTCCTCTTCATTTCTGACACCTTTGTTTTCATGTCAATTGAGTTGTACATTTTAAAATATTTTTGTTGTGGTTTCTTATTTCTAAGCAATTTGTAAGGAGGGGTTCTGCATTACTCCACCATTTTAGTTACCTCTTGTTATAATACACACCACCCAAAACTTAGTAGCTAAAAACAGAGTGATTTATTATGTCTCAAGATCCTGCAGTCTGGCCCAGGCTCAGCTGGGCAATTCCTGTGCCCAGGTGGTGGGCACTGGGGCTGAAACATCCAAGATGGCCTCTCAGCTTCCAGGACCTCTCCATGTAGCCGTGGTACAGTACAGTATGGTATTGTATAGGATAGCCTGAGCTGCTTACAAGGTGGTTGGATCACAAGAGCAAGTGTTCTAAGAGTGCAAAAATGGGAGTAACATAGCCTCTTAAAGCCCACCCTGGAAGCCACAACCATCTCTTTCCAGAACCAAAGATTTGGAGCCTGCAAGCATCTTTACATACTCTTAAATATTTGTTGAAAAATTATTTTTACATTTTCAGAGTATTTTTATACTGCAGAATTCTACTGATTCATTTAACCATATGCATATTTTTGTCTTTGATATTCCTGATTTTTTAAATGCTTTCAAATTATACAACACAAAACATTCCTGTACTACTCCCTTTAACTCTTTAATTATATTTCACTACATTCTGTTTATTAGAAAATATGTAGGTTTACAGAAAAATTATGCATAAAATACAGAGTTACCATATACCACCTATTAACAACTTGCATTAGTGGAGTAAATTTGTTATAATTCATGGAAGCATTTTTATAAAGGTCCTAAGTAAGTCCATCATGTACATTAGGGTTCACTGTGTTATATCGTCCTATGCCTTTTTAATTTTTATTCTAGCAACATATACACAACTTAAAATTTCCTATTTTAACCACATTCAGATATGTAATTCAGTGCTGTTAAATACGTTCACAATATGCTACTATCACCACTGTCCTTTACCAAAACATTACAGACATCCCAATAGAAACTCTGTAAAATCTATTAACTCTCCATTCCGTACCCCCATCCTGGCCCATGGTAACATATGAGTTCGGTTATTCTAATTATTTCATATCACTGAGATCATACAATATTTGTCCTCTTGTGTCTGACTTATTTCATGCAACATGATATCTTGAAGATTCATCCATGTTGTTGCATTATCAGAACTTCATTCCTTCTTACAGCTGAATAATATTCCATTGTATGTATATTCTATGTTTTATTTATCTATTCATCAGTGGATCGAAACTTGGTTTGTGCCTATCTTTGGCAATTGTGAATAATGCTGCTATGAATATTGGTGAGCAATTATTGGTTCAGTCCCTGCTTTCAAATCTTTTGCGTATAAACCTAGAAGTGGGATTGCAGGGTCATATGGCAATTCTATACTTTCTGAGGAACCACCAAACTGTCTTCCACAGTGGCTTCACCATTTTATATTACCACCAACAATGAATGAATGTTCCACATCCTTGCCAATACTTTTAATTTTCCATTTTTAAAAATAGCAGTCATCCTAATGGGTGTGAAACTGTATCTCATTGTGGTTTTGATTTGCATTTCCCTAATAGCTAGTGCTGTTGAGCCTCTTCTCATGTGCCTTTTAGCCATTTTCTTTGGAGAAATGTCTATTCAAGTCTCTTGTCCATTTTTAAAAAGGGTGGTTAGTCTTTTTATAGATGTGACAGGATTTTTTAAAAAATACGTTCTGGATATTAAACCCTTATCAGACAGGTGGATTCCAAATACTTTTTCCCATTGTATAGGTTGTCTTTTTACTTTCATGATAAATTCATTTGCACAAAAATTTTTAATTTGGATGAGGTCCTCTTTATATATATATTTCTTTTGTTGCTTGTGCTTTGGGTGGAAAGTCTAAGAAAACATTATCTAACACTAAGTCTTGAGGATGCTTCCTGACATTTTCTTCTAGGAGTTTTTTTAGTTCTGGTTCTTATATTTAGGCTTATCCATTTTGAGTTAATTTTTCGCAAATTGTGTGAGGTAGGGGATCACTTTCATACTTTTGCACTTGGACATCCAGTTTGCTTTCCCAGCACCATTAGTTGAAGAGACTATTCTTTCCCTATTGAGTGAACTTGGCATCAGTTGACTTCTGAACTCTCAATTTGATTCCATTGGTTTGTATGCCTGTCCTTGGACGAGTATCATGTTGTTTTGATTACTATGGATTTGTATTAACTTTTAAGATTTGGAAGTGTGAGTCCTCCAACTTTGTTCTTTTTCAAGATAGCTTTGGCTATTCGAGGCTCCTTGACTCAAGTAAATTTGGTGATTAGCTTTTCTACTTCTGCCCAGAAGGTTTTTGAATTTTGATTGGGATTACATTGAATCTGTAAATTACTTTGGTATAATTGACATTTTAACAATATTTAGTCTTTCAATCCATGAACACAAAATGTCTTTCCATTTATTCAGGTCGTCTTTGATTTCTTTTAGCAGTGTCTTGTAGTTTTCTGAGTACAAGTCCTTTACATCCTTGGTTACATGTATTCCTAGATAATTCTTTTAATTGCTATTGTAGATGGAATTTGTTTCTTATTTCTTCTTCTGATTTTTCATTGCTTGTGTATCAAATCATCACTGATTTGGGGGGATTGATTTTGTACCTCATCACTTTGCTGAATTCATTTATTAGTTCCAGTAACTTTGTTGTGGGTTTTCTTTATATAAGATTATGTCATTTACAAAGAGGGAAGGTTTTATTTCTTACTTTCCAATTTGGATGGCTTTTATTTCTTTCTTTTGCCTAACTGCTCTAGCTAGAACTTACAGTACAATGTTGAATTACAGTGGTGAAAGTGGGCATCCTTGTCTTGTTCCTGATCTTAAAGGGAAAGCTTTCAATCTTTTACCATTAAGTGGGATATTAGCTGTGGGTCTTTCATATATGCCCTTTACCATGTTGAGAAAGTTTCCTTCTATTCCTAGTTTTCTCAGTGTTTTCATCAAGAACGGGTGCTGGATTTTGTCAAATGCCTTTTTTCTATCAACTGAGATGATCATGTGGTTAATTTCCTTTGTTCTGTTAATATGGTGTTGTGATGGTTAGGCTAGTGTGTCAAGTCGGCCAGGTAATTGTGCCCTGTTGTTTGGTCAAGCAAGCACTGGGCTAATTGTAATACAAGGACATTTATGGGCTTTAGTCATCCATGAGTTTACTTCATAGATGACTGATTACATTTGCATCAACCAGGGAGATTGCTGTCAGCAATGAGTAATGCTTTATTCAACCAGTTGAATGCCTTAAAAGGGGAAGTGATTTCAGCATTCAGAGAGAATTTCCCAGCTCATCTTTGGACAACCAATGTCTCCCAGAAACTCATCAAGGACATTCATTGGACTTTCATCGGAGCCCCTGGTTTGCAGCCGGCCTGTGGAACCTGGACTTGTGCATCCCCATGATCATGTGAGAGACTCTTATAAAATCTCATACTATTTACAGATATCTCCTGTTGATTCTGTTTCCCTAGAGAACCCTGACTAATACAGGTGTGTTACACTCATGTGTTTTATTATGTTGAACCACCTTGCATATCTGGGATGAATCCCACTTGATCATGATGTAAAATGTTTTTGATGTGCTGTTGTATTCAGTTTTCTAGTATTTTTTTGAGGATTTTTGCATCTATATTCATAAGGGACTTTAGTCTGTAGTTTTCTTGTGGTAACTTTATCTAGCTTTAGTATAAGGGTGATGTTAGCCTCAGAATGATTTAGGGAGGGTTCCTTCCTCTTCAGATTTTTGAAAAGTGAGTATGATGTATTAATTCTTCTTAGAGTGTTTGGTAAAATTTATGTGTGAATCATCTGCTCCTGGGCTTTTCTTTGTTGGGAGATATTTTTTATTACTGATTCTCTCTCTTTAGTAGTTGTTGGTTTGTTGAGCTCTTCTATTTCTTCTTGAGTCAGTGTAGGTACTTTGTATATTTCTAGAAAGTGGCCATTTCATCTGGGTTATCCGATTTGGTTGTTATACAGTTCATAATATTCCCTTACAGTCCTTTTTATTTCTGTGTGGTCAGTAGTAAGGTCCCCTTTTTCATATCTGACTTTAGTTATTTGTATCCTCTTTTTTTTTTTTTTTCTTTGTCAGTCTAACTAAAGGTTTGTTTTAAATGCTACCAAAGCAATATACCCAGAAATGGGTTGGCTTGTACAGTGGGAATTTATTAGGTTAAAAGCTTACAGTTCTGAGGTCATGGAAGTATCCAAATCAAGGCCTCATCAGAGAAATCTTCTTCCCTAGCTGCAGCTGTGGGCAATCGGGCATATGGCAGCAGCATCTAAAGAGGCTTTCCCTCCAAGCTGCAGCTGTGGGAGATCAGACACATGGCAGTCCACAATACTTGTCTCTCCCCTAGCCTCCAGGCCACATTGCCTTCAGCTTTGGGTTTCTCTACCTGTAGCTTTTCTCTCTCCCCGGCTTAACTTCTGGAGGCTTCTTTATCTCTGGCTTTTTTCTGTGTCTACAGCTTTTTATTCCTTTCTTTATCAAGGACTCCAGTGAGAGGATTAAGACCTACCCTGGGTCATGCAATCTAATCAAAGGCCTTTAACTTAGGTAATTTAATCAAATGGTCCGACCGACCTGCAATAGGTTTACATGCACAAGAATGGATTAGCTCTAAGGTCATGATTTTCTGGAGTCCACCCAGCTTCAAACTGTCAGAAGTTATGTCAATTTTATTGATCTTTTTGAAGAATCAACTTTTGGTTTTGTTGATTCTATTGTTTTTTTTTTTTTTTTTTTTTAATTCTCTATAATATTTATTTCTGCTGTAATCTTTGTAATTTCCTTCCTTCTGCTTGCTTTGGGTTTAGTTTGTTCTTTTTCTAGCTCCTCTAATTTTAAGGTAAGGTCCCTGATTTGAGATCTTTCTTCCTTTTTAATGCAAGCATTTAGAGCTATGAATTCCCCTCTCAGCACTGCCTTTTCTGCCTCCCATAAGTTTTGGTATGTTATGTTTTCATTTTCATTTGCCTCAAGATATTTCTAATTTCCTTTGTGATTTTTTTTTCTTTGACCTATAGGTTGTTTAAGAGTACATGGTTTAACTTCCACCTATTTGTGAATTCTCCATTTTCCCTCTGTTATTGATTTACAGCTTTATTCCATTGTGGTTGAAGATACATTATATGATATCAATATTTTTTATTTTATTGAGATGTTTTGTGACCAATCAGTTGTTCTATCCTAGAGAATGATCCACGTGCACTAGTTAAGAAGGTGTATACCACTGAGGTTGGGTGAGGTGCTCTACACATGTCTTTTAGGTCTAGCTGGTTTAGAGTATCATTCAAGTCTTCTGTTTCCTTGATCTACTGTCTAGTGTCTTTCTGTTTCAGTCTGAAGAACTCCTTTTAGCACTGCTTGTAGGGCAGGTCTAGGGGTTAATGAACTTCCTCAGTTTTTTACCTTCTGTCTAGATATTCTATCCATTATTGAAATTTGTGTATTGAAACCTCCTATTGTAGAACCGTCTATTTCTCCCTTCAAATCTGCCAATATTTGCTTCAAATATATTTGGGGGCTCTGCTGTTAGGTGCATATATATTTATGTCTTTTGTTGAACTGACCTCTTTATCAGTATATAGTGACCATCTTTGTCCTTTGTAACAGTTTTTTACTTAATCTATTTTATCTGATATTAGTATAGCTATACTAGCTCTCTTTTTGCTACTACTTGCATGGTATATACATTGTTCCATTCTTTCACTTTCAACCTACTTATGTCTTTAAATTTAAGTCTCTTATAAACAGCATAAAGTTGGATCATGATTTTTTATCCATTCTCTCAATCTCTGCCTTTTGATTGGGGAGTTTAATCCATTTACATTTAAAGTAACTACTGATAATGCAGGACTTTCTTTTGTCATTTTGTTTTTAAGTCATATATTTTTTGACCCTCAATTCTTCCATCAATGCCTACTTTGATATTTATTTGGCTTTTTGTATTGTACCATTTTGAGTCCCTTCTCATTTCTTTCTGAATGTATTATTTATGTATTTTCTTTGTGTTTACTATTGGGCTAAAATTAACATCCTAAACCTACAGCAATCATATTGGATTTGATCCCAACTTATCTTCAATAGCATGCACATACACTGTTCCTATATTCCTCCATCCCCCACTTTTTTTGTACTTGTTACAAACTATATCTTTGTATATTGTATGTCAAAACCATCAATTTATCATAGTTCTTATGCACTTGCATTTTAAAACCTTTATGATGCAAGAAGTGGAGTTACATAGCAAACAATACAATACAATAATACTGGCATTTATAATTACCCATATGGTTACATTCACTGAAGATCTATTTCTTTGTGCTGCTTCAATCCACTGTCTAATATTGTTTCCTTTCAGCCTGAAGAACTCCCTTTAGCATTATTTGTAGGTCAGGTCTAGTGGTAAAGAACTCCCTCAGCTTTTGTTTATCTGGGAATGTCTTAATCTCTCCTTTATTTTTTAAAAGAAAGTCTTGCCAGATATAAAATTCTTCGTTGGCAATTGTTTTCTTTCAGCTCTCTAAACATTTTGTACCACTGCCTTTTTGCCTCCAGGGTTTCTGATGAAAAATCAGTACTTAATCTTATCGGGATTCTCTTGTACATAACTCATTTCTTTTCTCTTGCAGCTTTCAGAAGTCTCTCCTAGTCCTTGGCATTGAAGTTTGATTACTATGTGTCTGGGCATGGTTCTCTGAATTTATCCTGTTTGGGATTTGTTGGGCTTCTTGAATGTGCATATTCATGTCTTTTGTTAAATTTTCTGCCTTTGTTTCTTGGAATATTCCATCTGCCCCTTTCTCTCTTTCTTGTTGTATTAGTCAGCCAAAGGGGTGCTGATGAAAAATACCAGAAATCTGTTGATCTTTATAAAGGATATTTATTTGGGGTAGAAGCTTACAGTCACCAGGCCACAAAGCATAAGTTTCTTCCCTCACCAAAGTCTGTTGCCACGTGTTAGAACATGACAGCTGCCGACGTTTGCCAGGGTTCAGGCTTCTTGGGTTCCTCTCTTCCTGGGACTTGCCTCTCTCTGGGTTCAGGCTTGCTCTGTGCCACAAGGTCAGCTGTAGACTATCAGGCAAATGACTTGCTTCTCTTCCCAGGGCCTTCTCTCTTTCCTCATGACCAAGCTCCTCTGTACGCTACTTCCCAGGGCTCCAGCTCAAGACTTCACATCACAACTCCAACTCAAAACTGCTCCAACACTGTCCTTTGCCATGTCCTTTATCTTCGAGACCCCACCCACCAAGGGGTGGGGCTCAACGCCCTATTGATGTGGCCTGGTCAACGCGCTAATCATAACTTAATCATGCCCAGATTAACAGACCAGTTTACAAGCATAATCCAATATCTATTTTGGAATTCATAATTACATAAAACTGCCAAACTGCTACACTTGTCTTTCTGGGATTCCTATAATGCATCCATTGGTATGCTTGATGGTGTCCCACAAGACTCTTAGGCTCTGTTTGGTCTTTTTTATTCTTTTATTGTACTGCTCCCTAGCCAGAATCATTTCACTTTGAGTTCACTGATGCTTTCTTATACCACTTCCAATCTACTGTTGAAACTGTGTAGGGAATTTTTCATTTCAGTTACTGATAGTTCCATATTCATTTGTTGTTTTCCTCATATCCTTTAGTTATTTCTCTGTGTTTTCCTTTATCTCCTTGATCATATTGAGTTTCATCATTTTAAAATCTCTGTCTGGTAAGTCCATAGCCTGATTCTCTTCATTGATGGTTTTTGGATTTTTATCTTGTTCCTTTCAATGGGCCATCATTTCCTGTTTCTTAGTTTGTCTTGCAATGTTTTGTTGCACATTGTACATTTTAATATTTTAAATTGTTAACTCCGGGACTTAGTCTCTGGGCTGTCCCTTAAGTTTGTATCCAGCTAGTAATATGGCAGATTTTCTTGAATGCCAGGAGCTATCAAAATAAACCAAGGCAAAAAGCACCTTTCATTCTCTTTGCAAATTGGCTCTGCTTTGGCTTGTGGTATTCTTCAGAGCTTTGACTTCCTATCAAGTAGATCATACAAAGGCAAATAGGGAAGTGCAGGGTCCTCTCTGTGTTATGTAAGCCTGCTTGGATCCTGAGCTTGGGAGCCTGCGCCTTCTTTTGGACTTGTGCTGGCTAGAGGCCTTAGGAATTCCCTGTTTATAGTTTACAGGGTTTGGAGTGAATACCCCTTCTACTCCCTTTGGAATAGATTCCCTTCCTTCTTGGGTGCTTCTTTGAGTGACTTAATGCTGGCAGCCCTTTGCCCTAGGCCATTTCAACTTGTTTCTCACACTGTCCTGGCTCTCTGCAAAGGGCTTCTCTGCTCTCTGGATAAACTCCAGGAAGGCAAGCAGGAGACACATTCCAGGCTCAGTCTCTCAGACTTCAACTTAATATATTGGCATTGACATACATGCATCCCACGATGCACACAGAGGCCACTATGCCCATAGAAGCCTCTCTGCTCCCTCTGGAACAGGGCCAGGGACCCACAATGGGAACCATTGCCCAGTTAATGCAGCCTTTTCACTATTTTCCATAGCTTTGAGGAAGGTTACTGCCTTTAAGATTCCTTTGCTGCCATTGTGCCGGGGAGGGGGGCAGGGTTGTTGGAACAATGGTTGCCCTCAGAGTGGGCCCCCAGTGATCTGAAGTAGCTGATCAAAGGTAGAGATATGCCATCAGACCACACATCTCTAGAGTTTGGAGGACTAGTTCTTTTTGTCCCAACCTGGCACCAGCAAGCTAAGCCAAGAGCCGGAGCAGCAGTCCACATTCTTGCTGGCCATGAGGCTGGGGGAACTGGGATGGTAGCCACAGCTAGGAGGATGAAATTCACTTTCTTTGTCACAATTTACCAGCTTCTTCCTTCTCCTCCCTGGATGCTATGCAGTGTTCTCCTAGACTCCAGAGTTTCAAAGTGGCTGATGCAGACAGTTCCTGCCTCGTTTTGGTCGGACGGACTGATTCCTGAAACTTCCTACTCTGTCATCTTCCCATATCTCTCTCGTTGACTTCATTTTAACAATTTCTTTGAAGGTATGCTGAACAGAAGTAAAGGTTCATTCTTCCTGGTGAACTATCAGAAAATCCATACAAACTCAGCTCTGTAAATAAATCAGAAGTCACACTATTTCCTAGGACAACTGTGTACAAAAACTTATTGTTTAGGGAGGAGTGTGGCATTATAAAAAATTTGGAACTGGAAGTATTTGAATTTCCATTTATCAGCTAAGTGGCCCTGCAAAGTCACTTCCATTTCCTGGACCTCAGTTTTGATAAACTAACTTGGGAATTGACACTTTAATGACTTATTCATTTGGGTTAAAGTATTTATAAGCATGTAGATCCATGTTTAAGAGTAAAGGGAAATACTCATTTTGACATTAATCAAAGAAAACAGATTTATCCTGATACTTTATCTGGATATTGATCATAAAAGGAAAATAATGGCAAATACAATTTAAAAACTAGACAAGAAGTCCATAGTTTGACCAAAAAAAAAAAAAAAAAAAAAAGAAAAAAGAAAAAAAAGGGCAAAAGGGAAGGCATTCTGGGAGGTGATATTTAAATGGTTCTGGTTTAGTCTCACTTCATTACTTTTTAATGGAAACTTCTCTGCCATATCATTTCTGCAGCTTAGCAGGATATTTTAAATATATGGACAAGGGCAAAAATGAGAAACATTTATAAGATCATATTTGAATGAATTTATATTTTCTAGCACCCGTATGCTGTGTATGTATTACACAAATGCTATTGCACTGAGTTTTAAATGATGTTCAAGATAATTGTGGGAGGGACAGATATGCACTTTCACATACTCAAACTCTTTTTCTGCTGTGATGTTGGAGCTCAAGAGTCTGGTGCAGCATGGCCTCCAGGGAGAGTCTAGAGACTAAACAAGAAGATGCAGGAGGTATTGGGAGGCCAAATATGTCAACACATCATATGAGTCATACACTTGATGATCCATGATTCATTTATTTCATACATTTTTCATAGCCAAGTATTTTAAGCTAGGGATTGGAATAGTTATAGGGACAAGATTGACTTCTTTCTTTCAGTTCTTCTCACCAGCCCTCAAGACATGGATAAGCTTTAGGAACCACTCATCTTTCCAGGTACACTTAAGCTCTGCTGAGAGATTTACAATGTTGGTCTGGAAAAACTTCTCAACATGGTCTGGTCCAGACTTTTTTCATCTTCCTGGGGGCTCACTGCACTCAACAAACTTTTGTCCACGTACAGAGGATCTACCAGTAGTGTTGTGAGAGGACAGGGACCAAGGCAGACTTTTTCCATCAGAACATGCTCATGTGCCTTTATACATTCTCCAGGGTAAAGATTTAGTCTGTTTAAAAACAGATATACCTGAAAACTCAGCAGGTGGCTTCTGGAAAAGTAATGCTTGAGAATCAGTTTGGATATTCTGAAATAATTTGTTCACTCTAGGAGCTGAAGGGGTGAGACAGATGGGGAATATATATATTTTTTTATTGTCATAGCTCAGAAACCAGGGTGCTGCATGATTTGGATATGCTGTGGCTTATCTTTTTCGCTTAAACAAGGCAAGCTTCTGGGGTAATCCTTCCTCTTTATACCAGTGTTATTTGGTAAAAAGATTTTAAAAGTTCAACCAGAGCCATGCTGTGGGACTTGGCAGAACAGAGGAAAATTTAATATGCTATTTACAAACAGTTCCTATGGCCGGTTAATCCGTTGAAAATCCCACCAGGTGGTGCATCTTACCTATTAGTTAATCTTGCTCCTTCTCTGTTGGGTCATTTATACTGTCAACCTGACTGTTCATTTCAACTGTAATAAAAAAGGAAAAATAAGGTTCAACTTTTTTTAAACTAAAAAGTTTCAAGCATGTTAAAATGGACTGCAATTTGATACTTTTCTGATTTTCTTGCTTATACCTTTTTTTGGTTTATTTTCATTCATTCAAGATTTGAGCACCATTCTTGTGGATTTTTGCTAGTGGAAGTGAGGGGTGGGCAGGAGTGCCTCTTTACTAATGGTAAAGATGACGTTGTGCTGTGCAATTTCATATGAGTTTTTTGGGTTGACAGTGGATGTTTTTATTACCCTCCTTAGGTAAATTAAAAGTCATTAATAGATGTCTAAGAAAATAGAGAAAGCAAAGCAAAACATATCATTGGCATGCAAAGAAGGAAGTAGCTCCCTCTATAGCTGGACAATGTCAACAAGATCATTTGGTTTTCCATATTTTCTATCTCAGAATTCAAAACAGACCCTGTAAACTTGTCGGTAAGAGCAGTGGCCAGTGAACACCATGGAATAGATAAACAAAACATCTAACCAGATTACACAGCCCTGATAAAATATACTTTTCCTTGACTCTGTGTATTGTTTTATTTGCACATTTGCAGAAAATAGAATGGCTAATTCATGCCTTTGTCCAGAAGTAGCCCAGAGCAGGCACAGGAATCACTTTAGAAATTTACAGGGGTCAGCAGCTTTAGATTGATATTTTAAAGCCTCGAAGCCCACATTATAAAATGAGAGACTGAATATACAAATGGACGGTGGCCAGACAGTATATGATAATGGAACTCTGATCCCCAACATCTGCACCATCTAGCCTGGGAAGCCAAACTGCAAACTCTGTAGCAATTGTCCCAGAATAGTCAGGGCTTGGTCAATGACTGCCAGCTTCCCTAATTTTTTACTTCACTTCCAACTCATGACCAATCAGAAAAAGCCAAATGTACTGCCGAAACCAATCATATAAGATGCCCACTTGTAGTTGTTGGCTTCTCCTTGCCAATAATCTCTAATTAGAAGATATTTGAAGCCTAGCCTGTTTCCACTATAAAACTTTCCCACTCCCCTGCCTGTCTTTGGGTCTGCGAAATAGAATTGATGGTGGTGGACTCCCTTGCTATGGTAAGCTCTGAATAAATAGCCTCTGCTTGTTCTCATTTGGGTGGTCTTTGTTTATTTCCACCAAACCAACAACCCAAATATCTTTTTCTCAAACATGAAAGCTTGATAAGAGTAAAAGAGTGGCAGATGCTGGTTTTCACATCCAAAGAGGATTGAAAGTGGAAATGACACTGTATGTTATCCCACCTAAAACTCTCCCAATGATGAAGGTTTTTAACCCAGGTCTCCCCATTCTCACAGCAAACTACCTTGGGTTTCTAATGATATGCGAGCTCATTCTAAACTGCACATGTGAAGTAGCAACTCTACCTGTGTAAAGTGCATCACTTTCCATACTGGACCACAGAGTTTACCTCAGTGAAGGAGTGTGCAGAATAAAATACAGGAGAGCATTCTCATTCTGTCTCGTCTGAAGGAACTCTAGTTCTAAAAACCATTAAAGTGTTACTATAAAAAGTAGTCCATGATCAACTAAGTTTAGGAAAGGCAACTTTAAACACATTTCTTTACTGCTGAGACTTCTGAGGGTTTGTAGCTATCGAATATTCATTTTGAATCTTCAAGTGAGGACTAAAAATCATTATTTTGCATGTTTATTTCCCCTTGATTTAAGGAGCATCATATGGGCCAGGCATTTTCTAGAACATGCTTTGTTAAGAACCATATCTAAGGTGTCAAAACCAGATTGGGACAGGTTAAGTTCAATTGGGCATGACTAACGTGGTGCCTTTTCATTGGTGGGTCTGGGGCTTAAAAAGAATTTTCTCCTAGGTACTGCCTGCCCAGTTG
This sequence comes from Tolypeutes matacus, assembly GCA_026826555.1. Classification (NCBI taxonomy): domain Eukaryota; kingdom Metazoa; phylum Chordata; class Mammalia; order Cingulata; family Chlamyphoridae; genus Tolypeutes; species Tolypeutes matacus. Next base: position 787,905 of record JAKSZT010054001.1, read on the forward strand.
GTACAGAAGGGCTTGCAAGTGTAGGAGGCAATTCAGGTGATGGTATGCCTGTGCGAGTGGGGAATACCTGATACAGGAAACTCTACTTAAAACTACCAAGTAACTTCTTCGTCTGGCTAAAATTTTCCCAAGGTCATTATCAATTCAAAGAAACTTGCTTTATTTGTTTTCCTTTGGCTATAAGAACCCAAATAGCAAGTATGTAAACAGCTCTAAAGGCCAGTGGAATCAAATATTTACTGAATCATGTGTATTCAAATAGCTGCTTTTCTGATGCAAGCAGTGATGCATCATCGTGGGTGGGTAGAGGCATGTGAATATTCCTGAAGCTAAGAATCTCTTGGATGACTTTAAAATTAGATATGAATAAGATGTTTTTGCCAATGTATTTTGAAGGTACTTATAAAGACTCACTATGTTTCGGCTAAGTTGCCTGATCTGATGCATTGAGGTGAAGTAATAAGTCCAAACCCAAGCTAGGACTCCCCAGAATGCTGATTGGATAAAAGTAGGGCAAGTATCTTTTGCAGAAGTAGGTGATATTTACTCAAATTTCCTCAGCCGGACTTCATTTCTGTTTGGCTTTGGAATTGCCCACCCTGGCCTTAACATTGTGAGGTATGATTAAACGGAAGCACATGCTGTTTTAAATCAGCTAGCTTCAGTTAAAAAACAAACAAACAAACAAAAAAAACCTGCCATTTTTATTAGTTCCTAATATGAATTGGTTTTTGAAATTTACCTTGTTTTGACTGAGTATGTTGATTCATAGAATAGATAGCTCCCTGAACGTAATCCCACATTACATGCAAAAAATGTGCCAGATTCATATTTTGCGTGAGCTCAAATAGCTCAGAACCTTACCATCGGGACCAGTTGCATTTTCTGTGTCCCTGGAGCCTTCACTTTTCACAGGCACTCTAGGCATGTCCTCGTCTTGAGCTGAAAGAGGGAACAGACAGTACCTGAGTAAGAGGGAATTATAACAGCCTGACTGTCAATTGTTCTGTCACACTCCATTGCTCTCTGAAATTTAAAAATACTTCTGAATTCAACTTCTTTTGCAGACAAGGTTAAAAGAGGAAATAATGGGTTGAGTTGCCTTTTAGCTCTGTCTTCTGAGTTCTCTTTAATTTGTGAGATAATCACATACACACATACATAATTCCTCAAATTATAAATCTGGTAGCATGAAAGTAGAAAAACTTGGTTTAATCAGAACAACCTACAATTTAAATTTAGGGAAATGGTTGTGTGTGTGTGTGTTTATGTAGATTAACTTTTGAAGATTAAAAAATCCACAAAAGAAAACCTGTTTTATCTTAGGCATGCCTGAAAACAAATATTCATTCTCCTGATAATGAGTTCTTTTTGTTTAAACACAAATGAATGACTTATTTCCTACTCTATGTGGCCTTCTCAAATACTGCCATTTTGGATTGCTGAGAATCCAGCCTTTAGTTAATTTCCATAATTGTCATTCTCCACTTTCACAGCTTTAGGTGTGCTATCTATACACTGTGGCTGAAGCTGCATAATATACTTGAACTAGTCAGAAAGAGATTGTTTTCTTGTGAGAAGTTTTCCAAATAGTCGAAAGGATGATAATCTCTTATATAGTTAAGTATCTAATATGTTTTCATACCTTGAGCAAGGGCATTTGTAAATCCAAATGCAGATAGAGATAAAGCTTAAGAAAACCGATAATTTTAAAGTTTTGAATATTTCTGTACTTTTTTCAACCAAAGATTAAATTCATTTTCGTTACATAATACTTATTGAGCCCATAGTATATTCAGTTTGGTGTGCTTCTTGGTAGGGATGAAACAAAGAGGTAGAACTTAAAGGTAGAATTTGCACTCATGGTAATAAGTTACTGACTCTGATGTTCTGAGCCTGAGTGGACATATGGGAGAATCGTCAGTGTTTGAAGACATAAAACAAGCAGAGTGGGAGAAGATGAAGAAAATAATTTTAGACATGAGCGTTAAAGCGGAGGTGCCAAACAATCTTTGGCTGCCAGTGCTGAGGAAGAGAATTGTGAATCAGAGATTTGTGTACTTGCAAAGTGACTGTGCAGAAGTAGAACGGAATATATGAGTACATGAGAAAACCCAGGGGAAGGATAACAAAGAAGAAAAATGACTTATGGGCTCCCAAGCCCTTTAAGAATAACATGAAAGTAACTGTGTCCATGGATTCTTTTCATTAGTTCTTGAGGATATGGTTGGGGAAGGGAAAACAAAACTTGAAACTTCCAACTGGCCGTGTTAACAATATATCATATGTTTTCTCACTATGCCAGTTCTAGAAAGTGGACCATTTTTCAATTGTTCAACATATTCCTTGAAGGCACAATTCCAGAAGAAAACATTGATGAATTCCTCTAAGCCTGGCAACAGGAAAATGTTGCTAATTATGACTTAAACCCAGATGAAATGAGGAAAAATAGCACTGAAATATTTTACTTTACATACATAATTTTTGAATGGCAAAAAGCACCATAAGAAATGTTAAAAAAGACATAAATTGAAGAAATGTATTTGTAGCTTTTATCATAGACAAATAGTTAATATCTGTAATATATATAGATCACCTAAAAGGAGATTAAGATCAACAGCCCAACAGAAAAAGGGTAAGAGATTTAACAGACAGTACATAAAAATAAAATAAAATAAAAATGGGGAGGGGATGTGGGTCAAGGAGTTGAGCACCCACCTCCCACATGGGTGGTCCTGGGTTCAGTTCCCAGTGCCTTCTGAAAAAACAAAAACAAACAAAAAGCAAAACAAATGATAAAACCAGCTCAGGGAAACTGATGTGGCTTAGTGGTTGAGCACCAGCTTCCCACACACAAGGTCCTGGGTTCAATCCCTGCCCCCAGTACCTAAAAAAAATAAAATAAAATAAAGCCTTTAAACACATGAAAAGATGATTCACCTACTCATAATGATAGAAATGCAAATTAAAATTATTCTAAGAATGGGATTTCTGCCTCCACCTAAAGTAGATCAGCATGTTGCAAATTAACCCTCCTATCAAGAACAGCTAGAAAAGCTGGACAGATATATAAAAATTATTTTAAGGCATCAGAGACCTATAGATGCAGCCCAAACAGGAGGTACAAAGTGGTAAGCCTGATATTCTATTTATCAAGAATTAGTGGAGCTTCCAGATGTCTCAGGAGGTTAGGTGTGGCCATGAAAAAATTGGTGTTCAGGGCCCAACAAGAAAGAAGTGCCCTGATAATTACTTTGGGTTTCTGTGAGGTCCCTTGAGGGTCTATATCACTGGCAGCAAGGATAAACTTGAAATAGACCAGGTCTTAAAAAAACTTGACATCCAATTTTTATTCTACTCAATCCCTGATTTGTATTATGGTACTCTGACCTACTCTAAATTCTTATCAGGGAAAAAATAAATCCTCTTTGGAGGAGGATAAAACCATCCAGAACCTCAAGTTATCTCTACAGCTTTTTCAAACATAGTGTCTAGCATTCAATCAAAAGTTACCTGAAGTTCCTGAAGAATAAGACCAAATCACCAAAAAACAAAAGAACAAAAAAGATAAAATATAGAGACACCTAAGGGATCCAGATATTGTAGAAACAAACTTTAAAATGATGATTAATGTGCTCAAGAAATTGGACATCAAGCTGGAGAATTTTCACAGAAAAGTTTTTCAGAGACAGGACATTCTTTAAAAAGTCAGATGGAAATTCTAGAACTGAAAAAAATTACAATAACTGATGTTAAGAATTCCATAGTTGGGGTAAGGAGGGGATGAGCAGTTGAAATACAGGGGCTTCTTTGGGAGTTGGAGGTTATCCTGAGTACTGTTGTGGCAACGGATGTAGGCCATTTTAAATCAGCACACACCACTAAGAACTGAGTGGGAGAGAGTGTGGTCTACAGTGTGAACTGTGGTCTATGGTTGGTGGCAAGGCTCCAGGATGTGTAAGTTCATTGAGGGTGGTGGGCCACACTGTGGGAGATGTTTGTGTGGGATGTGGGGGGAGGTGTGGGAGGTGGGCAACATGGGAATCCCAGTGGGTTCCGTGTAATATTTTGGGTAATCTAAGCACCTCTTAAAATATATGTATATATATATATATAAATAACATTTTTGTAAGCAAATACACATATATGCATATATATTTATATATCATTTTGCAAATGTTTGTATGTATTGTGAGAATTTTGATTTTTACCCATAATAAAAAAAAAAAAAAAATAAAAAAAAAAAAGAATTCCATAGATGGTTTGAATTCCATAGATAGTTAGACATAGATGAAGAAGGGATTAGTAAACTAAAACTAGGTCAGATGAAAATATAAAGACTAAAGCACACATGAAAAACCCAGAAAAGAGTGTAGTAGACATGATCTAGCCTACTTGTAATTGGGCTAAAAAAGGAGAGATAAGAGAGAAAATGGGACAACAGCAATATTTGAAGATAATGACTGAGAATTTGCCAAAATTAATGGAAGATATCAAACCACTGCTTCAAAAGTGTTAATGATCCCCAAGCAGAATTAATGCAAAGCAAACTTCATTCAGGGCTGTCATTGTAAAATTGTTGAAAACCAAGAATAAGGGGAAAATATAAAATTAGCTAGTGAATAAAGGCCTATCCACTTCAAAATAGCAATATAATTATATAAGAGATTATAAAAAAGTTAAAGTTTGGAAGAAGCAATTTGCAATGTATGATACTTATTATAAAGGACTGTTGTACAGAATACATAAGGAAATCAAATACATATGAAGGGCTTCTCAACAGAAACAATGGACAAGACAATCACATCTTCAAAGCACTGGAAGTAAAGGTCTCAAACATAAAATTCTATACCCAAGAGAAACATCTTTTAAACTTGAGTATGAAAGAAAGGGGTTTATGGGGTGGTGGTGGTGTGTGTGTGTGTGTGTGCGCGCGCGCGTGCGTGCACAATTTATCAGCAGACCTACACTAAAGAAAATAGTTTTTACCACACAAAAGGAAATTCCAGTTGGATTATAGAACTAAACACCAAAGGTAACATGAGAAAAGACTTTTATAACATTAGGTAAAAATTTCTTACATGGGACAATCAAAACACCTATTAAGAAAAATAATTGTAATCTGGAAAACATTAAAATTGGTAACAAGTTTATCAGAACATACTATTAAGAGATTATATAAAAAGTTTGGAAGAAGCCATTTGCAATGTATGTTATTTATTATAAATGACTGTTGTACAGAATATATAAGGAAATCAATATTCAAAATAACATAGGAAATGTTGGGGAACCTAATAGAAAATGGGCAAAACACAAACAGGAATGTCACAAAAGATATCCTGGGTTTTTCCTTTTTTTCCCCATGACTTTTACCAAATCTCACAGATTTAAAAGCCTTTTTTTTTTTTTTTCACCAGTAAAATGACTTAAGGTATTCCGACTCTTTGTCCAGTTCCCTAGGACACCATCAGAACTCATTAGAACAAAGAAATGATTACTATAGAAGGAAACTAATAATAAACTAGCTTTATGTGAACATTACTTCCTTGACTTTCTCCTCAGGGCTGCATTTGCCTTGGGATCTAGAGATACCTGTAGTTGATACTTTTAAGAAATCTCTTCCAGCATAGCCATTGCTAGTAATGGCAATAAACCTGGAAACTTTATTATGGAGAAACCCCCTATTGCATCATGGAAAACTTTCTAATAGATAGGATGCTAGTCAATTAAATGGCACTGGATGAAAATGAAGGACAATCCAAAAAACTTTTAAGAACCGGGGGAAGAGGAAGAAGTTGAAGAAAGCAAATCCAAGAGGTAAATCAGAAAACAGTGAGCATTTAACATTGCCTTCCCTGTGTTTTGTCTTTTTGACCTCATTATTTCACAATGGAGTCTGTGAGAAGGCTCAGGTTGTCATCCACTGCATTAGTGCAAATTAGCATGAGATAAAATGGCAGGTTTGTGATCACAGGAGAGTGGGGAAAAGAGGACTCAAACTTCGTAGCTCTGTCTGCTGCTGCATGCCTAGAGCAGAAGGTGGTATAATGTGTTACATCTGCTTTTGAAAACTGTAAAGATCTGTTTGGTAGACAGTATTTTTAAAAAGAGAAGTTGTACCTTTACAGAACAATCATGCATAAAATACTAGATCCCATATAACACCTTGCATTGGTATAGAATATTTGTTACAAGTGATGATAGAATACTTTTATAATTGTGATATTAACTATAGTTCAGGTTTAATTTAGGATTATCTGTGTAGTATAGTTCCATGGATTTTTAAAAAATTTATTACCATATATTCAATCTAACATTTCCCCTTTTAATCACATCCAGATATATATTTCAGTGCTATTGGTTACGTTCACAATGTGTTGCCATCACCTCCTAATGGACGTGGTGATGGTGGCATTACTTATTTAATATCATGAGTGTGCCTGGTGTGTGCATATGTGTATGAAAGTGGTAGGAATATGAGTGTGTGCAGTGGCTGATGTGACTGCATGTGCATGTGTATATGCATGTGCAAGGGTATGCTTATGAATGTGGGGGCTATTTGGGAAGAGGTAGAGGAATGACAGGCATTTGTTACTCTGACATGCCTGTGGATCAGGTATTGTCCCTCACAGCTTCTCTCCTGCAGGATGATGCAACCGAGTGCCCCAGAGAAATGATTCCATTTCACTTAGACAACAGAATCTGATCAAAACAAAAATTGCCTCAACAACCTATTTATCCCAGTTGGCCTGAGCTCTCTCCCATTTTGTGATGGTGCATCTTGGATTGCAAACAAGAGGACATATCAGGGCTTCTAGTGGGAGATTAAAGATGTGGAAATAGAAATAGTCTGGAACATTCAGTACCATTTTCATTTTCAATTACCAACTGCAACTGTCCTTCTCAAAGCCTTGATTATGGTAACCTTTTGTAGGTCAGTGGCATTACATAAAAAATAATAAATGAAGCAGATCTCATCAAAGAAGAGAAGATACCGTGATGCATATAGAATAAAGCCAACCGGGTTTAAAAATACATCAAGAAGGAGAGATGCTGGTGGATCCTTCAAGCTTTTCTTCTGAGATTTGTGTTGACAAACTCCACATAACAGAACAGAGTTATAATAAACTCTAAAAAGAAATAATTATAGCTAGAATCATATGTAAAAAATGTGTAGAATATGTAGCTGTATAGGTTTTGTGACAAAGAAAGCAGGGCCTTTATGGATTCAGTTATAGTGAATTAAAGTGGTATTGACCCCAATCAAACATTCTTGAACCACCTTAATAACTTGTATCACATCTATGTTACTTTATTAATGTAGTGTATTATATAATTGATAAGTGCTTGCTTCTTCCATACTACCCTCATGGAAGTGTAGTTCACTGTCCCTTGGCATTGGGATTGGCCATGAAACTTGATGGAAACTGGTTTTGGCCAATGGGATATTCACAGAAGCTAGTCAGGCAGAGGCTGGAAATGTACTTGCATGGTTGGGGCTTGTCCTTTTGTGCTCCTACCTTTCACTACAAGAAGAACACGCTTTAGGGAACCACTGATCCAAAGAGGATTCAACCTGGACCCAACCCACAGTCTGAAGTCTTTCCTGCCTAGAGGAGTGTAGCTGATCCTCATATTCAAGAACATATTATTATGATTGTGGGATCTTAGGGATCTCTGGGGAAGACGGCAGAAGTAGGGAGCTCCAGGACTCAGTCCTTCCACCAAAACAACTATTGATCAGGCAGGAGTTGTCTGAAACAACTATTTTGAAATTCAAGAGACCAGAGAAAACTGTACAGTATCCAGGGAAGAGTGAGAGGAAGAGGCTCATCAATTATGGTAAAAATCTATATATTGCTCTCTCTGCCCTGGGGAATACTCTTCCCTACCCCCCACACTCACAGCAGCCCACTGCAGGGTCCAGTCCCTGGTGAGCTCCTGGTGACAAGAACAGGGTATACACAGCTAATCATTGATGATGGCTTTTGATTAGTGAATTCAGATTGCTAGGTCCCGGCTCTGAGGACAGCTATTGTTTCGACCAGCCCAGACTTAAAGTCCATAAAATGAACTTTAAGTCAAAAACAATTATGAAGGACAAGGTGGTTATTACATATTGGTAAAGGAGAGAAATCAACAGGAAGATGTAACAATTATAAATACATATGTACCTAAGATCAGAGCCCCAAAATATATGCAGCAAATATAGTGTTAAAGGCAGAAATTGATGGTTCTACATTAATACTACTTTAACACACCATCTCAATAATGGATAGAACATCTAGTCAGCAGATCAATAAGCAAGTACAGGACTTGAATGATACACTAAACCAACTAGACCTAACAGATACATATTGAACAATGCACCCAACAAAAACAGAGAAAACATTTTTCTTGAGTGCACATTGCTCATTCTCCAGGATAGACCATATATTGGGTCACAAAACAAGCTCAGTAAATTTAAAAATGTTGAAATCATACAATGTATATTCTCCTGCCACAATAAAATGAAACTAGAAATTCATAACAGAGAGAGAAAGGAAAAGTTCACAAATATGTAGAAATTAAACATTTTAAACAACCAATGGGTTAAAGAGGAAATCAGAAGTGAAATTAGGAAATAGCTTTAGGCAAGTGCAATTGAAAATACAGCATACCTGAACTTATGGGATACAGAGAAATCGGTGCTGAGAGGGTAATCTATAGCTCTAAATAGATTAAAAAAGAAGAAAATATTTACATTAAAAAAGACAGACTTCAAATCACAGACCTAACTTCAAAACTGGAAGAACTAGACAAAGAATAGCAAAAGGAAAAAAAAAAGTAGAGGGAAGGAGATAACAAAGATTAGAGCAGAGATAAATATAAAACAAAAAACGAGTGAATATAGCAAACCAAAAGTTGGTTCTTTGTAAAGAACAATAAAATTGACAAATCTTTATCTAGATTAACAGAAGAGAGAGAGGATACAAAGAATGAAAATTCCTAGAAATGGAAAGGTAATTGTTACTACTAACCCTGCTGAAATAAAAGGACTATAAATTCATACTATGAATAACTGTGTGCCAATAAACTAGATAATCAAGATGAATTGGACAAATTCTTAGAAACACACAAACTACCTACATTGACTCAAGAATTAGAAAATCTCAACAAACCAAGTACTAGTAAAGAGATTGAACCAGTAACCAAAAGCCTTATAACAAAGAAAAGCCTGGGACCAGATGATTCCACAGGGTAATTCTACCAAACATTCCATGCAGACTTAACTCCAATTCTGTTCGATCTCTTCCATAAAACTGAAGAGAAGGAATCACTCCCTAATGCATTCTAAGAGGCCAATATCACTGTCGTAACAAAGCAGGATAAAGATAACTCATGAAAAGAAAACTACAGATCAAGATCTCTTATGAATATTTATGCAAAAATCCTCAATAACAAAATATTAGCAAACTGAATCCAACAGCATATAAAAGGAATTATACACCATGATGAAGCGGTATTTATTCCTGCTATGCAAGGCTGGTTTGATACAAGAAAATCAATGTAAAATCATTAACAGAATGAAGGGGGAAAAACATGTGATCATCTCGATTGATGCAGAAAGGGCATTTGAGAAAATCCATCATCCTTTTTGATAAAAAACACTTAGAAAACTATGAATAGAAGGAAACTTCCTTAACATGATAAAGGGCATATATGAAAAATCCACAGCAAATATCCTACTTAATGGTAAAGGCTGAAAGCTTTCCTTCTAAGAAGAGGAACAGGGCAAGGATGTCCACTGTCACCACTGATATTCAACATTGTACTGGAGGTTATTGCCATAGGAATTACACAGGAAAGAAAAAAATCACCCAAATTGGATAGGAAGAAGTAAAACTTTCATATTTATAGATGATATGATCCTATATACAGAAAATCCTGAAAAATCCACAAAACTCATAGAGTAAATAAATGAATTCATCAGTGACGGGGTTAAAGATCAACACTCAAATCCATAGTTATGCATAATTGTTTTACAAATTTACAATTCCTCTAATAAAAAGGGGTTGAAAAAACCAGTAGTGTTTCTATACACAAATAAGCAATGAGCAACTAAAACAAGAAATTAAAAAAACTCCATTCAAAATAGCAACTAAAAGAATCAAATATCTAGGAACAAATCTAACTTAGGATATAAAGGTTTATACAAAGAAAACTATAAAACATTGCTAAAAAACATTAAAGAAGACCTAAATAAATGGAAGGATATTCCTTGTTCATGGATTGGAAGACTTACTATCACTAAGATGTCAATTCTACCCAAAGCATTCTATAAATTCAATGTAATCCCAATCAAAATTCCAACAACCATTTTTACAGTAATGGAAAAGCCAATCATCAAACTTATATGGAAGAGTAAGGTGCCCTGAATAGCCAAAGCCATCTTGAAAAAGAATGAAGTTGGAGGACTCTCACTTCCTGATCTTAAAACTTATTACAAAGCTACAGCAATCAAAACAGCATGGTACTGGCACAAGGGCAGAGTTATAGACCAATGGAATAGAATTGAGAACTCAGAAATCAATCTTCACATTTATGGCCAACTGACTTCTGACAAGGTGCAAAGATTACTCAATTGGGAAAAAAAATAGTCTCTTCAGCAAATAGTGCTAGGAAAACTGGATCTCCATTTGCCAAAAAAAAAAAAAAAGGAGGGCCGGCCCCTACCTCACACTATATACAACAATCAACTCAAAGTAGATCAGAGGCCTAAATATAAGAGCTAGAACTATCAAACTCCTAGAACATAGGAAAGCATTTTCAAGGTACTGTGGTAGACAATAGTTTCTTAGACTTTACAGTTAAAGCCAAGAAAACAAAAACATAAATGGGGACTTCATCAAAATTAAAAACTTTTGTGCTTCAAGGGACTTTATCATGGAAGTAAAATGACATCTGTTTTAGTTTGCCACAGGGCTGCTGACGCAAAGTCCAAGTAATGTTTTTACTTTTACATATAATGGAAATGTTATTTGGGGCAAACCTTATAGTTCTGAGGTTGTGAAATGTCCAAATCAATGCATCAGCAGAGATTCTTTCTCACCAAAGTCAGCTACTGGGGTCCTGCCATGTGGCGCAAAGCAAGATGGTCATGGGATCTCTGCTGAGGTCCCTCCATTCTCCTCCAGAATCTACCATCTCCTGGAGTCCAGCTGTGGGCAACCAGGCATAGGGCTTGTCTCTTTCCGGACCTCCTCTCCCAGTCTTGGTTGCTCTGCTTTCTTCCTGAGTTCAGCTCAGAGCTATCAGGCATATGGCTTGTCTCTTCAAACTTGAGCTGCTCCTGGACTCAGCCTTTTGAGGGCTTTGTGCTTAAGAGTTCGCTGCTAGCATTCCTTGAGTCCCCTCTCACATGGCAGCACTCCCTTTTCCTGTGTCTCTCTGTGTCTTCGTTTATATAAAACCCAGAAAGAGGGCTGAGACTCAACCTGAGTCATGCCTCACTGATGTAGTCTAGTCAACAGGGTCTCACACCCATGAGAATACATTAGTTCAAAAACATAACCTTTTTCTTTTTGGGATTCATCAAAGAACTTCAAACTGTCACAACTTAAGCAATATGAGAAAATATTTGGAAATCACATATCCAATAAAGGATTAATGTCCAGAATATAGAAAGAAATCCTTCAATGTAACAATTGTTAATTGACAAACATCTCAATTAAAAAATGGGCCAAAGACTTGGATAGCTCTCTCTCCAAAGAAGATATAATAATGGCCAGAAAGCACATGAAAAGATGCTCAATATCATTAGCCATCAGGGAAATGCAAATCAAAGACAAAATATTTCATACCCATTAAGGATGGCTACTATTTAAAAAATGGAGAATAAAGAGTATTGGAGAGGATGCATTAACATCCAGAGGAGAAGTCCCTTCCCAGGCTTACCCTGCTGACTTGGTAATGCTACCAGAATAGAAGAAAACTGGTCTTAGAATCTGGGGTACTTGTCATACATTTAACTCCCAATCTCAAATGGGAGAAAGCTTTTATTCCACTTGCATAGATAAGAATTTCTGTTCTGTTTAAGCTACTGATATTAGGGGAGAAGAGCTCAATTAGACTTACTTTTCCATGGACCACCAAGTTTTTCCATAGACCACTTGAATTCACCTATCTACATGGAGAATTCAAGTGCAACCTAGTGAAAGGAGGTCAAAGACCAATTTACCGAGGAAGAACAGACTGTCAGTGTAAACACAGGACTTAGAAGGCTTGGTATACACTGTGTTAGAATGATAGTGTCCCACCAACTGCTCTTTATATTCAAGTCACCAACATTATTTCAAGTTGTCTTGAAAGCCATTCTTCTCAATGATGTGGTTCCAACAACCATAAACTAAATATCTTTATCCTCAAAAAGACAGTTCCAGTCCTTTGTAATGGCACAGGCTTATCCAGTCACATAGCTGCTTAGGAAGCATCCAGGATTTTTGTGATAAATAGGGGTATTAGGGGAGAGGGATGTTTCAAACATCCACTTCTGAAAAATTCTTACAGCATAAAAAGAGGCAAAAATAAATCCAGTGGACATTTAATTAAAATTTACTAGCCACTCTCCCTACAACAAATGCCACGGCAACAAATCACAACTCCAGCCTCTATAAAATCCCTCTCTCCATTGAACATGCCTTTGTTTGTTTTTTTTTTTATTGTTTGTTTTTGTAACTTCCTTTTCTGTTACCAATAATAGATTCTGAACCTCAGGACTGTCCCTTTCTGCCCTCCTTTCGCATATGTCACCATCTGTGAAAGGGATCATGTGTAACCCTGTAGTTGGGCTGAGCTGGTTCCAAACCCAAGCTTCAGCATTTCTATTTGTGTGCCCTTGGGCAAGTCCTGTTAACTTCCAGAATCTGTTTTTTTCCTTGTAGATAATGATATAGTCCCTCTTAAAACTTATTTGGATCAAAAGAGATAATGACTGACCATAATAAATGCTTGATTAATATTTATTGGCTGGGAGAAACAAAGAGTTAAGTATCTACTTCTAGTATGTCTTAATCGATGACCTTTAAGGGCACAAACTGAGTGGATTCACCTCTTTGTATCATTCAAAAAACTTATTACATATTTCTCCTGTCTAGAATCATTCATTTGTTCAATTGTTTAGCTAGCCAGCATATATATGTTGAGTTCCTACATTAAAGAAAAGTGTAGAGATCTGGCTTATCTGGCTCAACTCTTTGAGGAGAAACTACAATTGCTTTTCAGCCAGTGTGTTTTTATTTTATTACTTATCCACAGTTAGCTTCCTTGCATTCCAAGTGAAGGAAAAATATCAAAAATAAATCCCCCCTCCCCCTCCCATTTCTCTCTTGCTGGTTTTGGAATAAGACTCTTTTCAATTACCTAAAGGTGGTAAGCTGGTCCTGAGTCTTCCATAACGTGTCAAATTTCAGATATAATTGTCCTTAACCTGTGCCTATTTTTCTTTCAGTGCTTAAGATTTTGGTTGGAAAAGGCCTGTTTTAGTATGTTCCAAGAGTGCTTGCAGGGTGTGTTGTGTTGAGTATGCACATTAGCGTAAAATTCCTTTCTTCAAGCTTCTGTGGCTTGTTGGTCTTTCAGGAACTATCTGGAAGAAGTGTTTTCTTTGCAAGGGGTGAAGAGGCCAGAAGTATCTCCAACATTGTTTGTGCTGGGCTAGCAAGTGTGTAGACTATTCCAGGCCCAGGTTCACCCCACTTTATCTGTACTGTTGCCTGTCACAGTGGGGGCTCCTTCTCTATTCTATTTTGCAGTTTTCTCTCCCAGCCTTCCAGATCAGAAAGTGATGCAGACTCCTCAGGGAAGGAAGGGGATTCTTTTTACCTGGGACTCTCAAGAGCCTCCTCCCCTACTTCTTGCTTACTCCAAAGATCTTGCCTTATTTATTTTCTCTTTTGTTTTCTATTTGGTGAAATTCCTGTTTTCTGCTAGAGCTCATTATTTCTAGGGGTTTGTTATTTGTCTGCCTTTCCTCTCCCAATATCCTCCCAGCATGAGATAATGAAATGGAGAATGACTATGGGTTTCCTGTTTCTTTGAGAAAAGGAAGGAAAGAAAGGTGTTCATGGTTGACTTCATGCTCTTATGGAAATTTTCCTGGCTGCTCCTCTCCTAGTTGGGGAAGTAACTTGCATTAGTGAAGATCTTATTCAGGATTATTTATGCGCCTGGTTGAGTTAGAAGGTGGGTTAAGCCACACCAGGCTCATGGCTTCCACATTTCTGGAAATGTTTTTCCTTTATTTTGGGTAGCATCCCTTTCTTTTGTTTGATTGCTGTTTGTGTTGACATTGCCTGCTTGTTTTATTTATCTGCTGTTTATATTATGTTTAGAGAGAGGAAGTTTTGAAATCTGATTTCACACTACCATCTTAAACCCAAGATCAGGTGCCTGGATTCCTTTGAGGTGTTTGCGATAGATATCACACACACACCTGGCCTTTGCCAGCAGCTGGTTTCGAGAATATTTTTTGAATGATAGTTCTGATTTCACTTGATTTACCTTTAATCCCATGCTTGTTTTGGACAAGGGCACAATTGTAACCATCCACAGCTCACCTAATTTGCTTTCTCCCAAATAGCCCCAACCCTAAAGCTGCTACTGACTGTTCTACCCCTCTTCATCACTTGGACAAGTACTGTAGACAAACATCCTTGGCTCTGTCACTGAAGTCAAAAAATAAATGATTAAGCTGTCAGGATCAAATTTGTGGAAAATTTGCATATTTCAACAAAACACCCTTTCCATGGCAACACACATCTTCATATTTTAATTGGGAGTATTCTAACCTTATCAAAATCAGATGCTGTCTCTACTAGTAGATAAAAGGCTGTGGTGGCAGCTGGGGGTGAAATCCTGATAGATATATAAATCCTTCTGTTATGTTTAAGTAGAAGATGTGCCTCCTTATAGTCACTTTGAGAATGGTTTGGAAATTCATCATCCGTTATTGTCAGAATAAATATTCTATAGAGAAATTCAGTATTTTAAGAAGAAAAGCCAAAAATAAAAAAATTACCAGCTATTTCAGTGTCTATCATGAGCTGGGATACAAAGTGAATGAGACATATCGCTACCCTTGTGGAGTTCACAGGCTGGCTAAGTGAGAAATGGAGTTATCAACCATCCACACTGCTGAGTTGCTACATGACAAGGGCATGATAGAAGTATGAATCAAAAATTGTAGAGAAACAAAGGAGGAAGTGATTCACCTTACCTGAGTGGGGTAAAGAAAGATCTCTGAGAAGGAGAAGACATTTAAGTTGAATCTGGGCACTTCTGGGAAGATGGCAGACTAATAAGACACAGGACTCTCTTCTCCCCCAGAGAAATAGCTAGAGAACAGGCTGAAACAGCCCAGAAAAAGATCTAGGGGTTAGGACACTAGGCAAAGGCTGGATACTGCCCAGAGAAGAGAGGGACAAAGGAGAGAAATTACGACCACAGAACTGTGAGTTGAAATCAGCAGCTCCTGCTGCTGGCACCTTCCCCCACACTAAAGACACTTTAGAATTCTAGGGCCTCTGGGCCTGCCACTACAAAGGGGGCTCCAGGGATCTACCACACCAGGAAAGGGGAGAGAAAGGGACATATCCTAAGGCTGACTCAATTTCTTACCCACAAATTTGGTCTGCTATGTCCCATGAGCTCTTCCAGGCCAGGTGGGATCACACAGTTGTTTGCCCTGGGAGCTGGTGAAGGACTGGAGAATCTCCCTTTCTTCTAGCTGGGACTAATTGTTGAGGATGCCCCATGAAAGGGGAGACAGGGGGACACAGTTAAAGGCTGACTCAGGTTTTGACTCACAAATTTGGTCTGCTGTGTCCTAGGAGCCCCTCCAGGCTGGGTGGGGCTGCATCATTGTTTGCCTGGGAGCCAAGGGACTAAAGATATACAACCTTCCCAATCTCATCCTCTACTAACAGGGACTGATTTTTGATGACTCAGAGGGGAGTGGAAATATTTCCAATCCAGGAAAAGGGAGGGGGCTGCCAGAGAAGCCTGGAGAACTGTCTCAGAGAAAGTTTGAATTATAAGGTTCCTAGCCTCCAGGTAGGAAGCTCTATCACATTGATCTTGTCTGTGTTGCAACAAATACACTCTGGCCAGGCATTGAACTGAAAGCTGCCAAAGGGAGCCATCTGCTGGCAGACCAAGGAAATGCATGCAAGAAAATTAAAAAGAGGAGAGGCTTTTTCCAGCTTCTATAGCCTCCCTCCCCAAGGTCCTAGGAAGTGAGTCTACAACTAATTACTGGGTCCAGTGCCCAGTTTTTAGCCACCAGAAGGGACAATCCTAACAATCCAGGTTGAGTCAAGAACCAAAGAGCAGTGGCAACACATACCCTGCTGCCACTAAATCCCTACAAAAGAGAAAGAAATTGAGCATCTGAGTAAACTACATCCTAATCAGATGCCTAGACTTCAGCAAAAAATTACGAGCCATACTAAGAAAATAAAAGACATGGCCGAAGAAAAGGAAAATATCAAAGTCCCAGAAGAAACACAGGATTTGAGAGAACTAGTCAGCTAAATGTGCACAAATTTCCAAAATCAAATTAATGAGTTGAAAGACAATATGGCTAAAGAGATAAATGACATCAAGAAGACATTGAGGTGGGGTGGGTGTGGCTCAAATGGTTGGGCATCCATCTGCCATATGGAGGGACCTGGGTTCAATCCCTGGGACCTCCCGGTAAAATAAAGAAAAATATAGAAGGTGTGCAGGCCACCAGGCCCTGTGAGCAGGCAAGCCCCCAGGCCCCATGCACGGGCATGCCAGGTCCCGCCAAGCCATGCAGCAAGATGACGATGTAACAGAGAGAGACTCAAGGGGGAGCCAAGGTAAGAGGTGCTGAAAAACCAGGAACTAAGGTGGCGCAGGTGGCAGAACAACTTTCTCCCACATCAGAGGTTCCCAGGATCGAATCCTGGTGAAGACAGGAGGAGAAGGATGAGAAGAGAGGGCAGGAAACAGTCACACAGAATTGCCCAGCGAAGGGACACAAAAACAGCAAAAATGGGGGCGTGGTGGTGGAGGGGTTAAAAAATGGATAAAAATCAATAAATCTTAAAAAAAAAAAAAAAAAGACATTGAAGGAAATGGATGTGGCTTAAATGATTGGGCTCCCATCTACCATGTGGGAAGTCTGGGATTTGATTCCCAGGGCCTTCTGGTGGAAGACAGGCTGGCCTGCATGGCAAGCTGGTGCAGCGGGATGACGCAGCAGAGGAGACACAGAGGAGAGACAATGGAAGACATAGCAGACCAGGGAGCTGAGGTGGCACAAGGGATGAGCACCTCTCTCCCACTCTAGAAGGTCCCAGGATTGGTTCCTGGTGCTGCCTGAAGAGAAGACAGACAAACACAGAGTAGCACATGGAGAGCAGATAGCGAGCACAAAAACAACTGGGGTGGCAGGGGGTGGTGGGGGTGGGGGATGGGGATAAATAAATCAGTAAATCTTAGAAAGAAAGAAAAGAAGACATTGAATGAGTGCAAAGAAGAATTTGAAATCCTGAACAGAAAAGTAACAGCTCATGGGAATGAAAGACACAATAGGTGAGATCAAAAACACATTTGAGGCATACAACAGCAGACTTGAAATGACAGAAGAAAGAAGAAGTGATACTGAAGACAGAACAGCTAAAATTGAGAGAAAATAATGGAAAAATTGAGCAGGGGCTCAGAGTTGAATGACAACACAAAATACAACAACATATGTGTCATGGGATTTCCAGAAGGAGAAGAGGAGGGAAAAGGGGCAGAAAGAGTATTTGAGGAAATAATAGCTGAAAATTTCCCAACTCTTATGAAAGAAATGAACTTATGTGTCCAAGAAGCACACCGTACCCTAATCAGAATAATTTGGAGCTGGATGGATGACTCGCTTTCAAGCAATTGGACAGGTAGGGATATCTTCTTTGTGCAAAACATCTGGAGGACTCAGTTCTTAAAATCTTCAATGAGATCAATGTAGGCCTAGTCCTGTTTACTTTTCCCCGGTTCCCCCTTGGTGGGTCATGGCACTCCCATGGATTGGAAGGTAGGTCCATCCCCCCTTCAAATGGGGACAGATACTCAAGCCATGCCGGATGCTATCATGTTGGGCTTAACCGAGCTGGAGTCTGATAACATTCTACACATTTGTCTTTTTCTTTCCCTTTGCCAGGTCTTAATTAAGCATTTAATTTTCATTTCATCCTCTATTATGCATTCCCCACCCCCTCCAGGGTTTGGCAGAAATGAAGACAAGAGGAGGCCCCTCTCAGCTTGGGGACTGCCAGAATGTCTCTCAGATCTAGGTCTTTCCACCAGAAACAATACAAATGGGTGTCTCTAAATTTCACCCCCCATCCCAGACCATCACACACTCTTTGTAGCTTTTGTTTCTCTTCAGCAACCAGATAAATCTGTACATAATGGGTTCCTAGTGAAGAGAGAGCTAGGATTTTTTTTTTTTCTAGAAGATTATTTTTTTTAACTCTAGGGTTGTAACTATGTAAGGAGCCACAGTGGGGGCAAGTTTTGGTCTTTTCAGTGGTTCTTTAGTAAAATCTTTTCTAGGGCAAGAACCCACTGCTGGAAATAACCAAAGCTAAATTTTCAGAAGCTTCATCACACAATTAAGACTTCCAAAAGAAAATGCCTCTGATTGCTTAGGTTGAAATCCTGCATGATTATGTATATAGCTCTTCAGTCAAAGAATAACTTAATTCCATACATTCTTTTTTTAATTTTTTAATTTTTTAATTTTTTCCCATACATTCTTAATTATGGATTTTCTTAATTATTCCCATTATATTTTACCCTTTTTGGATGTTACATTTTTCTATAGAGCACAATTTATTCTCTTTAGAGCCCAATTTATTCTCAACACCTAAGACCTAGGCATCACCTTTCTCCATGACCTAAGCACTAGAAATCTATATCCAGGAAGAACATTCCATGCAAGAAATAACTTGCAGGTTTACAGAAGTACCAGAAGATGGTTATCAGAGGGCTCTGAACTGGAATTAAGTATATTCAGTTCTGCTAAGCTAATTCCATTTCTGATCTCAGCCCCTCAACACCAATTCTTTCAGCTTCAAAGAAAAATGATAGGATTTTTCCTAGTAGAAGTTTTCACAAACACCTGAAATTAAACTAAAGCCCGTTTTCCATTCAGCTTTGTCTTCACAAAGCCCTATCACAGATATCTGGATCTTTTCTACTTTTTAGGATTTAATCATTTTGATGCCTTTGGAGAGTTTATCACTACCAGAGCAAACACACATATGCACAACCTCAAAAGAGTTTCTAGGTCATATTCACTAAATATGTAACTAAAACTGCTGTTAAACTGAGCCAGAATTCCTTTTGTTAGAGTTCAAAGTCACCTATGAGATGTTGATGTTTGCTAAGTCCCTCTGTCTAGGGGTTTTATTCTCCCTTTTCCACTGTAGACTCATGTCTGTGTGTCCATGTTACCTTCTGTTGTCTGAATAAGATTGCTGTCCTCAAGGAGTTTCTTGAAAAAAGGGATCCTTAACCACCATTCAGTCCAGCCAAATCCCTTCACAGATGAGAATGCTAGGTCCCAGAGAAGTGGCATGGTTGCTCAAGGCCACCCAGTGGTGAGGTTGGGACTGAACGTCCTCCTAACCTCACTCCTGGGCTGTTCCCACTGTATCATCCAACACTAGTGAAAGGGGTGGGAGGCTTTTGGAGACTGGTTGAGTTGGGGCTAGATTTGGGAAGAGGCCTTGAATCTCCTCGCACAGGCCTGGTCGTTCAACTCTAATCCATCTAAAATCGAAGGAGTTGAATGTCTTTTATATCCTGGAGATGGGTTGGAGAGGAAGGACACAGTGGAGCAAACTCATCCATGATGAAGAGCATAAGTGCCTGCAGATGGCCAGGGCATGCCCTGTGGTCTGCACAGCCAGCCTGCAGTGGATGGAGTAGAATGCTGGTGTGCCGAGGCTCTCCCCTACTGCAGGATATACAAAGCCCTGTGGCAGAACACACTTCCTAGCCAGACATTTTAGGATTGAGGAGTAGAGATTTCATTCTCCTTTCTAAGGTGGGCTCATTTCATGGCATCCAGGAAGATGATAGACAGGTTAATATCACTCTAGAACTCTCACCAGCCGGGGTTAGGGCAGTGTGATGGCTTGGTTTGGAATGCCTGGGAACAGATTCTAAAAATGGGGCAGCCCAAAGCCTCACAGCTTCCTTGGGCACCAGAGGGACTGAGGGTTCCAAGGGTAAAGATCAGTCAATATCAGTCACGGTGTGATGAAGTCACCTTGGGGCCACAGGAATCTTTCTGGTTTCATGACTCAGCAGAACTCCTCTCAGGGTTTGTATACCCCTGGGTGGCTTAATACTCTTCCCAAATCCATGAATTTTGAGTTTTCACTTGGCCTGTTCCTGCGGAGCTCAACTGACTCCTAAATTCAGCATTTTTTCTCTTGTCTGATGATGTCTCCAGGCTTCCTGGGGTCTCCTATACTCATGAATCCTTTGCTTGTTCCAGGATTTTGACAACATAGGATTCTTAGCCCTCTGGCTGCCTCTGCCTCAACCACTGTGGCTCTTCCCTCAGACTGTCATAATACTTTTTCTGTGCTTGTCAAACTAACTTCATTCTCTGTGGAAACAGCGCCTCCAGTGAGGGAATTGACTCTGACAGTACTAGATAATGGAATCTGCACCTGCTTTATCTCTTGACATTTAATCTCTTGTTCTAGGAAACAATTCGAGAAACTCTCCCTGAAATAGGAAAAAAAAAAAATTCAAAATTTTCTTTTCAGGCAGAGAAATCTTAATCCTTTTTTTGTTCATGTATTTTACCAAACGAGAGGTCCTGTCACATAACCTCTTCAGCAAGATAACAATTCACCTTTGAGGAGGAGGCAATGCAATTTTGATTTATTGATGTCAGGACACAATGCTTTTCTAAAAAAATAAAATAAAAAAGTAGACCAGTCTGTATGTGATTGTCAAGTAAAGGCCTGAAAACCCTACTTTTTAAAGGAGAAAAACCAACAGGGCTTAATGTTTTTCTTTTTACAGAACTGTATGGACACTTTTGCTTGTAAAACAAATTCTATGGAAGTCAAAATAATGGCAATAGAAACAGGACCATCTCCCTCTGCAAGGTCACTTGCTTTTGGTGAATGGGAAGAGTTATGGGAAAAGCTACCATCCATTTTCAGCCTTCTGGTTCTGTGGCATTTAACTTGGTTGCTATATGACTGACTTAAACAGAGCATTGATTGTATGGTTGCAAGCCTTGGAAAAAGAGAGAAGACAGAGTCTAATCTCCCAGTCAGTGCCTTCCATTATAGGGGGACTACAGTTTGATTTGTTGTGGGGGGTGTGTGTTTGCAAGGATAGAATGGGGGGAAAGGAAAGAACTCCTTCAGGTTTTGTCATATAGGAAAGAGGTTGGCTCTATTTTCAGCTAAATTGTTACTACTTTCATCAATTTGAAGACATTTCCACATTTTAGAGTCCCTGAAATTGAGCTGAATCGCACAATCAATGGCCCTACGATTGCAGTTAACTGGACTGAAGCCAAGTTCAGACAGAGGATTTGCATTTGCTTCTGTTAGTCACCAGAGAACATGACCAAGCTGAGATCACTTAAATTAAATCCGCTGCCTGAGGTCTGTGTGGACCAGACGGCTAGCGTGGACTTGGGATGCACCCCTGCGTGGTTAGCGCTCCCTTGCAGCTCAGATTCTTAAGGGAGACTTTCTTGAAACTTCATCCTTCATGGCCACTGTTAAGACAACTGAAATTGCTGGCTTTTTGGAGCGGCTCTGACCGATGCCTGGGCCATCCCCCTTGGGCCCACCTCTGAGTTCACCTGCAGTTGCAGTAGACAGTACCCATGTTTGCTGACAGTTTCCCGCTCAATTGTCTACCTCTCTCTGCTCCTCTGCCTGCTTCTCTACCAGCAGCACAGAGGAGCTTGCTCAGCCCTTCCCTGGACAGCCTGGAAGTGCTGGGGCCCTAATCCTTCCAGGCACAACCCTCACCCAAAGAGGAAAGGTAGTCAGTGCACAATATCCCAGCTTCCCTGTCCTTCCGTGGGGTACTTCTCAGGTGAAGCCTACACAATTCCTCAGAGGGTCTTCACTGGGACTGAGCCCTAATTGCTTGGAGTGATAATGTACTTATCATATTTTTTGACTGCCTTTTCTTCCCTTTCTCATTTCCCCATTACTCACTTCCTGGGATCATTTCCTGTTCAAGATCAGGTCTTAGGATCTGCCTTTGGGGACACATAAACTAAGACACTGTCCCTTATGTCTCCTTTAACCTCATCTGAGTATGTGAGCTCTTTGTGGTCTTATATAGGATTCTCTGTCTTGGGTTTTTTTCATTTCTTGGTGGTATATACTAGAATGGGGGCCCTTAAAATTGAAGGTATCTTAATTTCAATAGCATAATAATAATAGAAAACAAAACTCTCCTGGGATGACATAAAGACACTGGATATTCAAAATGAGCAATTAGATCTTCCATCAAATATCAATATCAAGTTTTAAATACTTGTGAAATATTCTGTCCATCCTGATCTGATGAAGTTAAGTCAGCACATACATGTGTCATACTATGGGTCTTGGGTCTTAGCACACAGTTCCAAAAAATGACTGACATCAGTTTTAATCCAGTAGTGCTTTTTCCCTTTTGAAAGACAGTTTTTTTTTTTCAAGATTTCTCTTATGTGATGTGGTGATCTACCTGAGTTCTTCAGAATGTCCATGGATCACCTGCACTGGACTCAATTGGGGGTGATCATAAAATGCAGATTTCTAGGCTTACCAGATTTATTTCTTAAGAAAATGTGGTTGGTGGGACCCAATAATCTGCATTTTACCAAGCTTCCCCAGCAACCCCTATGCACAAGGAAGTGTGAGATTCATTTGTCTATTGACTGTTCTTTGTTAAAATAGCATAGTTGGGAGAGGATGTGGTTCAAGTGGTTGAGTGTCTGCCTCCCACATGTGAGGTCCCGGCTTCAGTTCCTGGTACCTCTAAAGAAAAAACAACAACAACAAACAATGAGCAAAACCAACGAGAAAAAACAAAAACAAAAACAAGCAAACAGACGAGGGGCTACTTGGGGGGGGGGACGACGACAGCAGAGCAGCATAGTCAAGGTCCCTGGATCTCTTGTAGTGTGTATGGGTTTAATGCACTGACTATTTGAAATTTTATTCATGGCAAAGGAGCTATAGCTAAAATTAAAAACTAAAATTGGGCATCAGATTTGAATAAATGGCCATAAGACCTATAATTGCAGACAGACATTCTAGAAAAGCCTGTCATTTATTCATTCACTTATTCAGTCAACAAACTTTTATTCAACGCCTATAATTTAAGTTCTAGGATTACAAAGACAAATAAAACTGTCAACTCAAAGGAAGTAGCAACACAAAGGAATGTGGAGTCAGGGTTGAGAGCACAAGTTTGAGGTCTAAAATCAGAGTCTGCTACTCATTGGCTGTGTGAATCTGGGCATGTGATTTAAACTGTCTGAGTCTCAGTTGTCTAAAATGTAAGAAGCAGAAAACACTCATCCCACAGACAGGTGATGTCTATGAAGACACTTAGCAGTGTTTGGCCCATAGCAAACAATCACTGAAGCTATTACTTGAGTAGTAGTAATAATAAATGCACTATCCATCAGGGCAGAGGAAGACACAGGCAGTCCGTTCAATGTAGTGGTTGTCAGTCTGGATTCCAGGCCAGCCTGCCTGGTGGCAGTCCCGGCTTTGCCAAGTACTCGCTGCATGACTCTGGGCAGGTAACCACACCTCTGTCTTCCCCCATCCAACTCTGCTTCCTCCCTTTGGCTTTCATATACCTCACTCCTCAATAAACCCTCTGTTCTGTTATTTGGGTGTGTTTTTTGGGATGGGAGCAGTAAACTTGCTCACAGTCAACATATACAGAGAGAGAAGGAAGATGAACAAGATACTGGAAATTTTTCATATCCCTGTGAAGGAGGTTGTATTATTTTTTAAGTGAACATCTTCTGAGTTGGTCATTTTCAATTAAAAATTAGTCCCCAGAATGAATCATGGCAGACACATTGACAGGAATAGAGGACTGATTCATCTGATTAAGCCACTGAGCGATCTTTGCTTCCTTACCAGCACTAACAAGCTTTATTTTCTGTTTTCTAAACAATGTAATTTGATGACACTCCAAATACCGTGTTTCCTTATTTTCCTATTTATTATGTAAATTACAGATGTAGATATATAGACTTTAGTCTGTGAAAAAGTCAGGGCTGCTTGTGACCAGAGCTGGGCTTTGAGTTGGTTTTGCTCGTGAAGGGACTGGATTTGCTTCAACCCAGTTCTGCTTTTACGAACCTGGCTCAGATATAGCGACTGGGCCTGGGCTGTAGTTTGGGTGCAGTGCTTAATTACGGAAGTGCATTGGACGTGATAACAAATTCTGGCCAAAGTATGATATAAATAATCAATATCCTCATCCATTAGCACCCTCGAGGGTCTTTAGGCCCTTCGTACTCATTGCTCAAGCGGACAGTCATTGAGTGTCCCCCACGTGCCAGACTCTTTATAGCAACAGGAAGGTGCTTCTATGTGAGATGCAGTCTGCAGTCTCTGCTGTCCAGAGACTTACTTGATGAAAATTCAGAGTGATAAGAGTTATTCCAGATTAGTAGGGGGCAGCTAACACAGTGTGGGGAGGGGAGAAGAGGTGGTGTCCATGAAATGTTTCTGGGTGAAGTCACATCCCAGCTGAGCCCTGAAGGATGTGTGGGAGTGGCCAGGAGCAAAGGAGAAGTGGAGAAAGAGCAGGTGCAAAGGCTCGGAGCTGAGAGGGCAGTGTCCAAGGACCAGCCAGTTGTTGTTGGAGCAGTTGTATGTGGCCAGAGTTTAGAGCTGAGGTGTTGGCAAGTGACAAGGCCCAGAGAGGCAGTGAGGGCCAGGCCTCAGAGGACTGAAGGCCCTGAGACCTGTGGAGGTTTGCATTAGGGAATGGCACAATGGATTTACCTTTTAGGAAAACTGGTCTGACTTCTGAGGAGAGAATGCCTTTGAGAAGAGACTAGAAGTGAGAAAAGTGGTTAGGAAGGGAACACTGATCTTCCTGGGCAGAGAGCTGGGCTGTTTGCCAGCTGCTTTCATAGCCACTGATTGAGGGCAGAAGTGGTGTGTGCTACTTCCTGGGCCTGGCATTTTGAAAACCCTCCTGTGGGATCCTCCACACCCCCTGCCCTCCTCTGCCAGGCCTTGGGCAGGAATTCTCAAACTTGAGTTTGCATCAGAATCACCTGGTAGGCTTGTTAAGACACATATTTCTGCACCCTACCCCCGAGCCTCTGATTTAGCTGGTCTGTGATGGGTCAGCTGTAGACCACAAGGCACATCTCTCTTCCTGGCGCCATGTCTATGGAGCACTCTCTTCTTGTGTTTCTGTTTCTTTGTGTATTTACTTCCATGTGAGAGTCTGTTTTGTCAACCCAAGGGGGCTGGGACTCGATGCTGAGTTGCATTCTAATGATATGGTTGGATCAGAGCCTTAATCTTAACAGCTGAATCTAATACAATCAAAGGGATTACTCCAGAGGAACTGACCAGTTTCCAAACATAATCTATACTTCTTTTTGGAATTCATAAATAATAAACTGCTACACACCCCAAAACAGCAGGATATCTTCAAGAAAATTAGCAAAATTGACAAAACTTTAGCTAGACTAACAAAGCATGTTTTTACAGCGGTAAAAACAGCATGGTACTGGCATAAAGATAGACACATAGACCAATGGAACCGAACTGATGGTTCAGAAATAGACCCCACATCTAAGGTCAAGTGATTTTTGACAAGCCTGTCAAACCCACCCAGCTGGGGCAGAACAGTCAATTCAACAAATGGTGCTGGGAAGACTGGATATCCATTGCCAAAAGAAAGAAAGAGGACCCCCTAGCTGTCACCTTATACAAAAATTAACTCAAGGATCAAAGACCTAAATATAAAAGCAAGAACCATGAAGCTCCTAGAAGAAAATGTAGGAAAAAATCTTCAAGACCTGGTGGTAGGTGGTAGATACTTAAACCTTACATGAAAAGCATGAGCCATAAAAGAAAATATGGATAAATGGGACCTCCTCAAACTTAAACACTTTTGTGATTCAAAGGACTTCATCAAGAAGGTGAGAAGGCAGCTCATTCAATGGGAGAAAATATTTAGAAACCACATATCCAAAAAGGGTTTGATTTCTATTCTATATAAAGAGTTCATACAACTCAACAATAAAAGAACAAGAAATCCAATTTAAAAATGGGCAAAACATTTAAATAGACATTTCTCCAAAGAGGAAATACAAATAGCCAAAAAGCACATGAAAAAATGTTCATATCATAGCTATTAGGGATGTCTGTTTGTGAGCAGATATACGTCACTATTGCAGGGTTGTGAGAATGTGGAGAAGCATGGGAAAAATACAGTTAATGTAACCTATGGACTATGGTTAACAATAATACTGTAATATTCTTGCATCAATGTAATGATGTACTGTGTCAATAATGGGGAAGTATGGAAAAAGTGTGCCAAATGTACGCTATGGACCATGGTTGGTGGTAATAATCTAATAATATTGTCTCATAATCTGTAACGAATGTTCTACCACAGTGTGGTATGTTGATGAAGGGATGTTTTATGGGAATTCTACACATGTACTTGATTGTTTTGTGAGTTCACAACTTCTGTAATAAAATATATTTAAAAAATAATAGGGTGGGTTTGGGGAAAATACACCACATGTAAGATATACACTATAGTTAGATTTTGATGATATTCTTTCATAATTTGTAACAAACATCTCACAACAATGCAGGGTGTTGGTGGTAGGCTGATGTGTGGGATTCCTGTGTGGTGTTATGCATGTTTGTTAGGAGGGTTCACAACTTTTGCTATGCATTTGTTTGTGTTTGTATATGAATGGTGTACTTCAATAAAAAATTAAAAAAAAAAAAAAAAAAAAAAAAATCACTCCAGCTGTGGTCAGACAATTTGTAAGGAGTTAAAAATGAAGACAGGGAACCAAATCAGAGGAGGGTGCTGCTAATTGATGTGAGAGTTTTGATTGGAGTAGAGGCAAAAGAGATGGGCCATGTGGCCATATTTGGGTGTATTTTGCAAATGGACTGATAGGAGTTGGTGATAGATTGGGAGTTTGGGATAAAGAGATGAGTTAAAGATGACTTCAAAATTTGGGGTCTGACCACCAGAAACACTGGAATTCCCATTTGCTTAGCTGAGGAAGACTGCAAGTGTTGAAGTTGGGGGAGCAGATATTAAAATTATAGTTCTGAAAATGTTAAGTTGGAGAAGCTAATGAGATACCTAAGTGGAGAGGTTTATTAGATAAATCTATAGTTCAGAAATTAAGATACAATTTGGAGTAAGCAGCTATTGGTGATCATTTGTTGAGGTAGGAAACAAACATTGTTAACTTTGAATCAAATCATGGAAACTGATAATGCTTAATTTAAGAGGAAAATAAGAAAGATGGAGGCAAGGAGGCAAGTAGTTGGAAGAGACCTCTAAATAAGGACTAAAGGTGCCTACTTTTAGTCCTGATTTTTCACTAACTTTCTGTATGACAATGGAAAATTCATCTCACCTCAAATTCTTCGTTTATAGGACAAATGGATTGGACAAGCCCTAAATTTCCTCTCACTTCTAAACTAAAGATGAAAAGACAATAGCTTTAATATATAAAGAACTCATAAATCAATTTAAAAGATAAAGATTCTCTTAGAAATATGGACAAAAGATATTAATATACAATTCTTCAAAGAGAAAATAAAAATGGCAATGAATAACCAAAAATGGTTCTGACTCTCAGCTTCAAAAATATGATTAAAAATTTTAAACTTAACTATACAGTAGGAACAATAACAATAAAATATTTAAAAAAATAAACTCAACAAGAAATAAAAATGAAGATTGATAAGAATGGACTAAATTTAACCTTAATACCCATAAAAATTCTTATTGGGACTTTTTTGTAGAATAAGACATAATAATTATGAAACTTGTATGGAAAAATAACATTTAAAACACCCAGTAAAATTCTATAAATGACCTTATTCAAAATGGAACTCCTTTTGTTTAAAGTGGATAAACTGAGCTGTAACATCTTAATCAGGAGTGAGTTAATTAGTTCAATAATGAGAAATTGGATAGGGACTCTACTTTTTAATTCCCCCAGTCATCACTGTTTTATTTTCTACAGAGATGACAAAACAGGAAGATCTATTGATATTAAACTACTAGGATTTTAAATTCTAGAAACAGTGCTGTTCTGTTTCAGCTTGGCATATACTTAACTTCTAGCACATGGCATTTCATTTGCATTTATATCATCCTCTTAGTTTTTAATAATGAATCACCAGTAATTTGCTTTATGACAAAATGGTTGGGGGGAAAAAAGGATTGTTTTTAAACACATAAACACATTCTTTCTTCTTAGTCTTCAAGGCCCAAGAACATAGAGTCATGGGGTAAGACAAAAATCCTCTTGGCAAAACTGTAAAAATATTGCTTCTATACTACAAAACAGGATACTATGAAGAATAACTAATGCATAGGAGCAAATAAGTCGTTTTTATTGGGTTATAGCTTTCCTTTCCTGCCTCCTCTGCTTTACTCTCATCTTTCTATAGACAGAAGATAAAAATATAGGACTGAGTTTTGTGGATCAACACAAGTCAAGGAACTCCAAATGGTGACCATGGGTTACCTTGGGAGGCAAGGGCAAGGTCCTCACTTGGCCAAATGGAGACCTGCCCCTGCTAGGAATTGCTATCAGGAAAGTGCATGCATGTTCTACATAATGAACATTACAGTAGATGCTTAGGATGGAGAAAATGGCCAGGGATGGGAAGGGAGATGGCCCAGGATATTTAATTTGCTGTTCTATTATTTTTCCTGGCTTCTCTTCAGCCCAGATGGTGATCAGGGGTTTCCCTGACACACAAATTCTGAATAAGTAGAGGAGGCTAGTTGCTTCACAAATGAGAGAAATGAGAAAATCTGACCTAGTTATCTGCCAACCCACACAGGCCTTCTCTTCCAATCTAGGGAGCATGAGAATTAGGCTGTTAATGCTAACTTCTTCCTCAGTATAACAAAGGCTGCCATTTATTGAGAATCTTTTGGGACTAGACTATATACATTAAATCCACATGGTTTAGTAAACATAAAATCTCCATTTTATGGGTGAAGAGTTTAGGCTTAAGCTCACCCAGGGTCATCCAGTCAAAAAGTGATAGGCCTGGAATTTTAATTTGAAGAGAAGGCATGTTGTTTACCTGTATAAACAGATAGGCAAAGTTGAGTAGAGCTGGTAGTGACAAATGTAAGAAGCCCATAGACACTCATACTCCCCATTCTAGAAGAAACTTTGATATGCAGAGCATTAAGGCTGGAAGGGAATTTAGAATTTGGGTCAGTTGATTCCTTCATTTTGCAGATCTTAGGGATTCTTAAGGACACAGAACTAGCTGATAGCAGGTACAGCCAGGATGGGACATTTAGGGAACAGCTCCTAAATCCCAGTTCAGTGCTCTATTTATCATGGTCTATCTTAGCACATCTAGATCATCTAAAGGCACCTGGAAGATCTGGTAAAATCTTTAGACATGATGGAAGATTATGGGAAGATAGTAGAATAGGTAGCTCCAGGACAGTCCTTCAACCCAAACAACTATTAAACAGGCAGCAACTGTCTAAAACAACTATTTTTAAATTCCAGAGGCCAGAAGAATATGGTACAGCATTTCAGAGAAGAGCAGGAGGAAAAGGCCTATAAATTTTGGTAAAGTAATTTGCTACGTAAATTACTATCTTCATGCCGCAGTTCTTGTGGCAGGCCAGCGTGGAGTCCACCCGTGGCTAGCTGCTGGTGACAAAAAGGGACATAATCTTCTTCTCCAAGAACAGGGATAAGCATGGCTGATCACTGATCTTGGCTTCTGATTGATGAATTCAGGTCACTGGGGGCCCAGCTCTGAGGGCAGCTACTGTTTCAAAGTGTCCTGATAAAGGCAGAAACACTCATTGTTTCAACTGCCTTGGACAAAGGTGGTGGCAGCCATTGTTTCAAACTGTTCTAGACAGGGGTGGTAGAGACTTAAAGATGTAAGGTTTCCTCAGGGATGTGGGGGACATTTAGCTGAAGGGCTGCCTTTGCTAGGTGGGCCAGGAAAGCTCAGCTTTGGGGAGTCATGGGAAAGCTATTGTTATTCTTCCTGATCCCCTGCTCAAGGCACTTTGGAGCCTATTTGTGCCCCATTTGTGGGTCCTTGGCCCTGTTTTGGTTGGGAAAGCCTGGCTTGGAAAGTCCTCCCAGGCATGCCCCCCTCCCAAAATTTTCCCTCCAGGGAAAAACAGCTTGAGACAATAAGAGGACTGCAAAAAACTATAGAGGTAGACAGTCTGGGACAAAGGCCTACTGGCTTCAGATTCCCAGGAGAGGTAGGTCTGTTTCCTGGGAAACAGAGGGGACAACCAAACTCTTATAAACAGGGGAACACCAAAACAGCTAGAAAGCAAGGGCTGGGAAAAGACAGAGGACCAGTAAGACAGAGAAAACCTTGCATACTGCATTCTCTTTGGGTAGACCTTCTTGATAAGAGGGCTGAAGCTCAAGAAAATCTATCTTATCACCAGCTAGTTACAAAACCAAGAAGTAGACATCTCAGGGAATAACTCCCAGAGTTAAGATTTTAAAGTATTAAAGTATGCAGTGTGCAACAAAAGAGTACAAAACAAAGAAGCAGGAAATGATGGCCCATGTTTTGATATCCAAAAAACATCAATGAAAAAAACAAGAATGTGTACATACTGAACAAAGTCTTTTAAAAAAACCTTAAAAATGCTTAAGGAGATGAAAAAGTAGAGAGAAAGAACTACAGGATATCAGGAAAATAATGAATGAATAATATGAGAATCTAAAGAGATAGAAATTTTAAAAAGGAACTAAACAGAACTACTGGAGTTGAAGACAATAACGGAAATGAAAAATACCCAAGAGCGTTTCGAGAGCAGATTGGAGCAAAGAGAAAAAAGAAAATTTAGAGAAGAAATAGCCTAGGAGAGCTATGGAACACTGTATTAGTTAGCCTAAGGGGTGCTGATGCAAAATACCAGAAATCAGTTGGTTTTTATAAAGGGTATTTATTTGGGGTAGAAGCGTACAGTTACCAGGCCATAAAGCATAAGTTACTTCCCTCACCATGTGTTGGAGCAAAATGGCTGCCAACTTCTGTGAGGGTTCAGGCTTCCTGGGTTCCTCTCTTCCTGTAGCTTGCTTGTCTCTGGGCTCAGTTCCTCTGCTATCTCCACAAGGCCAGCTTTAGACTATCAGGCGAATGGTTTGTTTCTCTTCTCGGGGCCTTTTCTCTTTCCTCATGACCAAGCTCCTCTATGTGCTTGTTTCCCAGAGCTCCCAAAAACTCCAGCAACAAAACTCCAACTCAGTCCTCTGCTCTGCCATGTAGTTTTATCTGAAGGGGGAGGGGACTCAACGTCCTACTGACATGTCCCAATCAAAGCCCTAATCATAATTTAATCATGCCCAGGTACAGACCAGTTTACAAACATAATCCAATATCTACTTTTGGAATTCATAAACAATATCAAACTGCTACACATATACCCTCTGAATTTGAAAAAGACATTACAATATTCAAAAAAGCCTTATATCAGTAACAATGCTAAGTATAGAATCAAATCACAATTGGTTTAAAGAAATACAGTTTGTCTTGGGGCAAAGTCCTGTCTGCTAACGTACAAAATAATTTATCTGCTTCCAGTACACAAATGGACAGACAAAGGATACACATTTTCATTATCAAAAGGAGAAATTGGGAGGGAAACATGAGTCATGGGTCCTCTACAGTTCAGGAAACCTACAGGGCATCGTCCATTTGATTTCAAAGTCTGAGAGTCATTCTTAAGATGATGGTTTCTTCTCTCTGGGGCCTCATGGGGTCCCACCCTTTCCACAGGCTTGCCCAATGGCCATTTCCTTGGTTCCACCCTCATCAAGCATCTGGGTATCAACAAGCTCTAGACCTCACCCTCCAAGAGCATTGGGGTGATTGCCACACCTTACCCAATCTTTGGGTTAGAGTTATCACCCCCCTAGTACAGTGAAGCAAAGACAACATCTTCCCTAGCCTTTGTCATACAGGCTCAACCCTCTCAAAGCAACGAGTTGACCACCTGGCCTTCCCTAATCCATGGGGGACAGGTCCATCCTTCTCAGAGCTTTGGGGTGCTGACCTTAACCACCCTAATCCTTGAGGAATGTGCTCCACCCACTCTGTACCCTGGGGTGGCAAAACTCTCCCAGAACATCAGGTGGGAACATCCACCCTCTTCAACTGCTGGGGCAAACTCACCCTCTCTGTACACATGGGTGTGGTTCTTCTCTTGGCCCAAGGCAATGTCTTAATTCCAGTTTTCAGCTTCCATGGCTTTCCTCTTAAAGGTGTTTCTCCTTCAATCTCTCCTTTCCATGTCCTTTTTAGTCCAAGCTGACAAGTGGTTTTGTTCATACAGCTCTCTCAAAAAGCTTGGTGGTTTAGCATGCAAGAAGCAGGGGTCCAAGCCATCAGACAGTAATACTTTCCACAAGTCTTTTCTAGATTACTGCATCTTCAATCCTGATTTACAAGTTCCAAGTTTAGTTAAGTCCTCAAATGGGGCACTATCATCTGGGAGCTTGATTTCCAGAGGCTTGGAATTTCCAGAATAGTTTCTGTTTTCTTTGTGCCCAACAGTTCAGTTCTCATCTTATCTCACTCATCTAGCATTTTGCTATAAACTGCAAGGAGAAGCCAAGCCGCATTCTCCGGGTTTTCTTTGGTAAGTTCTTCAGCCAAATGCCCAGTCTCGCCATTTTCAAATTCTGCCTTCCATAAAACATCAGGAGTCAATCTTGCTAGGTTCTCTGCAACTTTTAAACATAGATGGCCTTTCCTCCAGTTTCCAATAATAGTTTCAACATTTACTTCTAAGGCATCGTAAAAAGTCTCTTTAGCATCCATATCCCTACCAACAGTCTCTGCAAAGCAATCTTGGCCTTTTCTATCAAGCATCTCACAATTCCTCCAAAGAATACCCCTTACCCATTTATGAAATTGTTCCAGCATTTTAGTCATTGCAAAAGCAAGACCCCACCCTCCAGTACCAAATTCTGTATTAGTCAGCCAAAGGGGTGCTGATGCAAAATATCAGAAATTGCTTGGTTTTTATAAAGGATATTTATTTGGGGTAGAAGCTTACAGTTACCAGGCCATAGAGCATAAGTTACTTCCCTCACCAAAGTCTATTGCCATGTGTTGGAGCAAAATGGCTGCCAACGTCTGTGAGGGTTCAGGCTTCCTGGGTTCCTCTCTGCTATCTCCACAAGGCCAGCTCTTTTCCTCTCTGCTATCTCCACAAGGCCAGCTTTAGACTATCAGGCAAATGGCTTGTTTCTCTTCCTGGGACCTTTTCTCTTTCTTCATGATCAAGCTCCTCTATGTGCTTACTTCCCAGGGCTCCTGCTCAAAAACTCCAGCATCAAAACTCTAACTCAAAACTCAAACTCACACCTCTGTCCTGCCATGTGTTTTATCTGTGAGTGTTGGGCAGGGACTCAACGTCCTACTGATGTGGCCCAATCAATGCCCTAGTCATAATTTAATCACACCCAGTCATAGACCAGTTTACAAACATAGTCCAATATCTATTTTTGGAATTAATAAACAATATCAAACTGTTACAGACACCATCAAGCACCCCAATGTACATGTTATGGAAGTCCCAGAAGGAGAAAGGGGCAGAACAAATATTCAAAGAAATAATGAACTTCCCAAACTTAGCAAAACGTGTGAATATGCACATCAAAGAAGCTCAGAACACCAAACAGAAAAAAAAACAAACAAAAAAAAACCAAAAAAAAACCATACCCCATCATATATTGATAACTGTCAAATACAAATGACAAGGAGAGAGTTCTGAAAGCTGCAAGAGAAAAGCAACCTGTTATGTACAAGGGAGTCCCAGTTAGATTGAGTGCCAATTTCTTGTCAGATACCATGGAGGCAAGAAAGCAGTGGTACAAAATATTTAAGGTGCTGAAACAAAATAATCGCCAGCTAAGAATTTTGTATCTGGCAAGACTTTCTTTAAAAATTGAGTGAGTGATTAAGATATTCCCATATAAACAAATGCTTGATGGAGTTTGTCACTACAGGAACTGTCCTACAGGCAATAGTAAAGGAAGTTATTCAGACTCGAAGAGGCACTAAACAGTAGATCAAAGCAACATAAATAAAGACCTGTGGTAAAGGTAACCATTTAGGTATTGTTTGGTATGTGACTCCACTTTTTATTTCCTACAAATGCCAAAATGCAAATGCATAAAAAGTAATGATAAATATATATATTTTGGACATATAACGTACAAAGATATAAGAAGTAACAAGTGCAAAAAAATGGTGGGGCAGAGATGTATAGGAAAAGTGCACATGCATGCTATTGAAGTTAAGTTTGTATCAAACCAAATATAATTATAAAAACACTTAAAACACCAGAAATAGAAGGAAACTTCCTCAATGATAAAGGTCATATATGGAAAGGCCACAGGTAATATCCTACTTAATAGTGCAAGAATGAAAGTTTTTTATTCTTGGTTCTTATAATTAGGTCTTTGATTCATTTTGAGTTAATGTTAATATTTGGTGTGAGATAGGGGTCCTCTTTCATTTTTCTGCATATGGATATCTAGTTTTCCCAGCAATATTTGGTGAAAAGACTATTCTAACCCTGTTGAGTGGACTTGGCAGCCTTGTCAAAAATTAGTTGGCTAAAGATGTGAGGGTCTATTTCTAAATTCTGAATTAGATTCCATAGGTTGATATGTCTTTTCTTGTGCCAGTACCATCCTGTTTTGACCACTGTAGGTTTGTAATAAGTTTTTTTTTTTTTTTTAAAGCACCCTTTTTTTGTTGTTGTTGTTAATCTTTTTTTTTTTTTTTTTCCCCTGGGAGGTACCGGGGATCGAACCCTGGTCTCTCCATATGGTAGACGGACGCCGAACCTCTTGAGCCACATCCGTTTCCTGTAATAAGTTTTAAAGTGAGGAAGTGTGAGTCCTCCATATTTGTTCTTCTTTTTACAAGATGGTTTTGGCTATTCAGGGCCCCTTACCCTTCCAGATAAATTTGATGATTGTTTTTTTTTTTCATTTCTGCAAAGAAGGCTGTTGGAATTTTTATTGGGATTGCATTAAATCTGTAAATCATTTTGGGTAGAATTGCTATCTTAACAATATTTAGTCTTCCAATCTATAAGCATGGAATGGCCTTCCATTTATTTAGATCCTCTTTGATTTCTTTTAGCAAAGTTTTGTAGTTTTCTGTGTACAAGTCTTTCATATCCTGGTTAAATGTATTCCTAGATATTTGATTCATTTAGTTGCTAAAATAAATGGAAATTTTTTTTTCTTGATTTCCTCCTCAGATTGCTCATTACTAATGTATGGAAACACTACTGATTTTTACATGTTGATCATGCACCCCACTACTTTGTTGAAGTCATTTGTTAGCTCTAATAGCATTGTAGATTTTTCAGTTTCTATATATAGGATCATGTCATCTGCAAAACAGTGAAAGTTTTACTTCTTCCTTTCCAAATCTGATGCCTTTTATTTCTTTTTACTTGACTAACTGCTCTGGCTAAAACTTCAAGTTCAAGTGTTGAATGACAGTGCTGACAGTAGGCATCCTTGTCTTGTTCTGTATTTTTTTTTTTTTTTTTTAACCGGGAGGTCTCAGGGATTGAACCCTGATCCCTCCATATGGGAGATGGATGCCCAACCATTTGAGTCATGTCCGTACCCTTGTTCTATATTTTAGAGAGAAAGCTTTCAGCCTTTCACCACTGAGTATGGTGTTATCAGTGGGTTTTCATCTATGTCCTTTTTCATGTTGAGGAAATTACCTTCTATTCCTGTGTTTCTAAATTTTTTTTTTTTTAATCAAGAAAGGTTACTGGATTTTGTCACATGCCTTTTCTGCCTCAATTGAGATGATCATGTGGTTTTGTCACTTTGTTTTGTTAATGTGGTTTTCTTATGTTGTTTTAGTTCATTGGTTTTCTTAAGTTGAACCACTCTTGCATAGCTGTGATAAATCCTACTTGATCATGGTGTATAATTCTTTTGTGCTGTTGGATTCAATTTGTTGAGGATTTTTGCACCTATATTCATAAGAGAAATTTATCTGTACTTTTATTTTCTTGTTAGATATTTAACTAGCTTTGGTATAGTGTGACCCTAAAGAATGAGTTAGGGAGTGTTCCCCCTTGGATTCTTTGGAAGATTTTGAACAGGTTTGGTATTAATTCTTCTTGGAATGTTTGGTGGAATTCACTTATGAAGTCTTCTCATCCTAGGCTTTTCTTTGTTGGGAAGTTTTTGATGAGAGCTTCAATCTTTTTATTTGTAATGGGTCTGTTGAAGATATTCTGTTTTTTTCTAGAGTTTATGTAGGTTGCTTGCACGTTTCTAGGAATTTGTCCCTTTAATCTAGGTTGTCTAATTTGTTTGCATACAGTTGTTCATAGTGTCCTCTGGTGTTCTTTTTTATTTCTGCTGGGTCACTAGTACTGCCTCCCCCTTCTCATTTATGATTTTATTTTCATCCTCCCTTCTTTGTCAGTCTTGGTAAAGGTTTGTCAGTTTTATTAACCTTTGCAAAGAACCAACTTTTGGTTTTGTTAATGCTCTCTATTTTTTTTTCTCAATTTCATTTATTTCTGCTCTAATCTTTCTTATTTCTTTCCTTCTGCTTGATTTGGGGTTAGTTTGCTGTTTTTTTCCTAGTTTCTCCAGGTGTGCAGATAGGTCTTTGATTTTCGTTCTTTTTAAATCTAAACATTTATGGCCATAAATTTCCCCCTCAGCACTGCCTTCACTGCATCCCATAAGAATTGTTATGCTGTGTTCTTGTTTTCTTTCATCTCAAGATACTTACTGATCTCTCTTCTAATTTAATGATGTTAACATTAATTAAGAGTGTGTTATTTACCTTCCATATATTTGTGGATTTTCTAGTGCTCTGCCTATTATTGATTTCAAGCTTCATTCCATTGTGTTCAGAGAAGATGCTCTGTATAATTTCCATCTTTCAAAATTTATTGAGACTTGATTTGTAACCCAACACGTGCTTTATCCTGGAGAATGATCCATGTGCACTTGAGAGGAATGTGTATCCTGCTGTTGTGGGGTGTGGTGCTCTGTATATGTCTGTTAGGTCTAGTTCATTTATCATATTATTCAAATTGTCTGTGTCCTTATTGCTCTTCCCCCTAGATATTCTAGCTATTAATGAAAGTGGAGTATTGAATTCTACAACAGTTATTGTAGAGGTGTATTTCTCCCTGCAATTTTGCCATGTTTTCCTCATGTATTTTGGAGCACTGTGATTTGGTGCATAAATATATTTTTAAGATAGCACAAGCTGATTATCTTAGGTTAGAAGACAACCTAAGTTCTTCTAGAACTTAGAAGTTCTGTAGGTTAGAAGTCCAAAATGGGTATCACTGGGCTGAAATAAAGATATACACAGGGCTGCATTCCCTTTTTAGAGGCTCCCTGCCTTTTCCAACTTCTAGTATCCTCTCACATTTCTTGGCTTCCCTCTCCACCTACAAAGGCAATGATACTGCATCTCTATGGTCAATTTTACATAGTCACATCTCCCTCTGATTCTGAACTCCTTTCCCTCCCTCTTCTAATTTTAAGGAAACTTGTGATTATAGGGCCTAACCAGATAAAGTGAATAATTTCTTCACTTTAAGGTCATCTGATTAGCAACCTTAATTCTATCTGCAACCCTTCCCTTTTTATATACTGTAACATATTCACAGATTCTGGGGATAGGATATCTTAGGTGGATGCATTATTTTATCTACCACACATGGGTGTGCTTTTTAAATTTTTAATTAAAAAAAATTTTTATCAATGTTACAGATTACTCCATTAACGCAAGATAACTACAATAACAATAAATCTGCTTTGGTCTGTGCTTACACTCTCCCCTTATTTTTGTTTATTCCTCAATCTTCAGGGATTTGGGATAATGTCTGCTCTGACTGCTTCAGGCTGAGGAGTGATTTAGCTATCATGGGGCAGAGGAAAGGAATTGTATTGACTGCATTTAAAGATGCACCTTGTTTTAGGGATGGGACTTGTCCATCATTATCATTTTGTTAGTTGTCTGGATCAAGCCCAAAGAACTGGAGAGTAGGAGTTGGCCACAGCTCTTCTGGGATTCGGGGCTCAACTGGCATATGAACAACCTGAAGATTTAAGTCTCTGAGAAATATATTTAACAGGTACACTGAAAATTATAGGTTCAAATAAAAGGGGTAGAAGAATCATGATTAGGGGGATTATAAATGAGTGTAACTATGATATTGGGGAAATAGATTTTTATATATTCCAAAATAGGGCCTGCTGGGGGGGGGTTGGGTATTGATTCATGAGGCCATGTGACTTGCGTACAGTGTTTGAATGTCACTATGGCCCTCAAGACACTTTTCTTTGAGGCTTTGTTTACTGTGGCAGTTGGTAAAATTTGCCTGAGACCTGTATACGTATAACCTCCAGAATGATCTCCTGACTTACTTTGAAATTCTTAGTCATAACAATTCTGTTTTATTTACTACTTCTCCCTTTTGGTTAAGGTTTTTTCCAAATGCATTACTGATTGATAGGTGGTAATAATTCTTTAGTTCCAGTGAGGCTTATCCCTGTGAGTCATGTCCCATGTGGGGTGTGGGTAGAGGAAATGAGTTAATCTGCTGAGTTTGGCTTAGAGAGAGATCACATTTGAGAAACAAGGAGATTTTCAGGAGGAAACTCTTAGGTATTAATTATAATTAAGCTTAGTTTCATTATTACAGGAATAAGATTCATTAGGAATAAGGTTCACTAGTGCAAGCACTAAGATTAAGGGCGTGGCTAATTGTCCTGTTTTCTTTTATTAGACAAGGCTTATATATTCCGGAGTTTTTTTGCCATCTTATTTGAGAAAGTAGCCAGACTTTCCCAGGAGAGAAGTTTAATATTTTGTTAGCGACTATGTTGGTTTCTATTTACCCAGAAAACATACGCTTGACAAAAATACATTTATATCCCATAGAAGTTTGCTTTAAGTGTATTTGTTCCCCACATACCACCCCCACTATCAATACCCTGTACTAGTGATGTAGCTTTTTTATAGCTTTTGAAAGAACTTTCTTATATTTGTATTATTAGCCACCATCCTTGGCCAACCCAGGGTTCATACTGTTATACAGTCCCGTTTTATCCTCTAGCAATGTGTATGACCGAAAACTTCCCTTTTCAACCACGTTCACCCCATATTTTAGCATCATTAATTAAATCACATAGCTGGGCCACCATCACCTCCATCCATTAACAAACCACTACAATCAACCTAATTCTAAGTTCTATACAGATTAAGCATTGGTTCACCATTCTCTACTCTCATTCTATCTCTTGGTAACCTACCTTCCAGACTCTACCTCCATGAGTCTTCTCACTATACTTAGTTCATTATCAGCGAGGTCAAGTGATATTTGTCTTTTTGTGTCTGGCTTATTTCACTCAACATGAGGTCCTTGGGGTTCATCCATGTTCTCATGCATCAATACTTCATTTCTTCTTACACAGCTGAATAATATTCCATTGTATGTATATGCTACATTTTGTTCATTCGTTGATGGACACTTGGACTGCTTCCATCTTTTGGCAATTGTGCATAATGCTACTATGAACATTGCTGTGCATATATCTTTTTATGTCCCTGCTTTCAATTCTTCTAGGTAGTGGGATTGCTGGATCATATGGAAATTCTAAACTTAGCTTCCTGAGGAATCATCAACTGTCCTCCAAAGTGTCTGCACCATTCTACATTCCCAACAGCAGTGAATGAGTGTTCCTAATTCTCCACATCGTCTCCAAACTTGTAGTTTCCTGTTTGTTCTTTTTTAATAGCAACAGTCTAGTAGGTGTGAAATGGTATCTCATTGTAGTTTTGATTTGCATTTCCCTAATAGCTAGTGATGTTGAGCATCTTTTCATATAATTTTTAGCCATTTGTATTTCCTCTTCGGAAAAGTGTTTGTTCAATTTCTTACCCATTTTTAAAATGGGTTGTTTGTCTTTTTATTAATGAGTTGTAGGATTTCTTTACATCTGTTGGATATTGGACCATTATCAGATATGTAATTTCTAAATATTTTCTTCCATTGAGTAGGCTGCCTTTTCACTTTCTTGACAATCTCCTTTGAAGCACAAAAGTATTTAATTTTGAGGAGGTCCCATTTATCTATTTTTTCTTTCTTTGCTTATGCTTTGCATGTTTGCATTGCCTACCACAAGATCTCACAGATGCTTCCCTACATTATCTTCTAGGAGATTTATAATCCTGGCACTTATATTTAGGTCTTTGATCATTTTTTTTTTTTTTTTTAAGATTTATTCATTTACTTTTTATTTTTTAATGTTTTAAAATTTATCCCCCCTCCCCCCAGATGGTTCTCTCATTTGTCTGCTCATTGTTTGCTCACCTTCTCCAGGAGGCATGGGGAAATGAACCTGGGACCTCCCATGTGGGAGGGAGGCACTCTGTTCCCTTTGATCATTCTTGAGTTAATTTTCATATAGGGTGTGAGATAGGGCTCATCTTTCATTCTTTTGGATAAGGATATCCAATTCTCCCAGAACCATTTGTTGAAGAGATTATTCTGTCCCAGTTGAGTGGACTTGGTGACCTTGTTAAGTATGAGTTGTCTGTAGATGTGCAGGTCTATTTCTGAACTCTCAATTCAGTTCCATTGGTCAATATGCCTATCCTTGTGCCAATACCATGTGGTTTTGACCACTATAGCTTTGTAATATGCTTTAAAGTCAGGTAGTGTGAGTCCTCCAGCTTTGTTCTTCTTTGTCAATATGTTTTTTGGCTATTTGTGGCCCCATTACCCCTTCCAAATAAATTTGATAATTGGCTTTTTCATTTCTGCAAAATATGCATTTGGAATTTTTATTGGCATTGTGTTGAATCTGTAAATCAATTTAGGTAGAATTGACATCTTAATGATATTCAGTCTTCCAAAGTATGAGCCTGGAATGTCCTTCCATTTATTTAGGTTTTCTTTGATTTCTTTTAGCAATGCTGTATAGTTTTCTGCATACAAGATCTTTACATTCTCAGTTAAATTTATTCTTAGATATTTGATTATTTTGGTTGCTTTTGTAAATAAATTTTTTTCTTAATTTCTTCTGCAGATTGCTCATTCCTAGTATATGGAAACACTACTGATTTTTTGGTGTTGATCTTTTATCCTGCCACTTTGCTGAAGTTGTAGATTTAGCTCTAGTTGCTTTGTTGTAGATTTTTCAGAACTTTATATAGGATCATGTCATTGGCAAATACTGAAAGTTTTACTTCTTCCTTCCCAATTCAGATGGCTTTTATTTCTTTTTCTTGCCTAAGTGCTCTAGCAAGAATTTCTAACACAATGTGGAAGAAAATAGTGACAGTGGGCATCCTTGTCTTGTTCCAGATCTTAGAGGGAAAGCTTTTAGCCTTTCACCATTGAGTATAATGTTAGCTGTGGGTTTTTCATATATGCCCTTTATCATGTTGAGGAATCTGCCTTCTATTCTTATTTTTTTGAAGCGTTTTTTTTTTTTTTTATCAAGAAAGTATACTGAATTTCGTCAAATGTCTTTTCTGTATTGATAGAGATGATCATTAATTTTTCTCCTTCGATCTGTTAATGTGGTATGTTACATTAACTGATTTTCTTATGTTGAAACATAGTTGCATACCTGGGATGAAACCCACTTGATCATATTGTATAAATCAGTTAATGTGCTGTTGGATTGACTTTGCAAGTATTTTGTTGAGGATTTTTGCATGTAAGTTCATTAGAGAGATTGGTCTGTAATCTTTTTTTTGTAGCATCTTTATGTAGCTTTGGTATTAGGGTTATGTTGGCTTCATAGAATGAGTTAGGTAAAGTTCCCTGCTCTTCAATTTTTTGGAAGAGTTTGAGTATTATTGCTATTAATTCTTTTTGAAATGATTGGTAGAATTCACCTGTGAAGTCATCTGGTCCTGAACTTTTTCTGTTGGGAGGTTTTTTTTTTTTTTAGATTTTATTTATTTATTCATTTATCCCCCCCTTGCTGCTTGTGCTCGCTGGGTCAGCTAACCATGCCGTGCGGGCGGGCTTGCCTTCACCAGGAGGCCCCGGGAACCAAACCTGGGGCCTCCCATATGGTAAACGGGAGCCCTACTGATTGAGCCACAGCCGCTTCCCTGTTGGGAGGTTTTTGATGAATGATTCAATCTCATTACTTGAGATTGGTATGTTAAGGTCTTCTATTTCTTCTAGGGTCAGTATAGTTTGTTCATGTGTTTTGAGAAATTCATCCATTTCTTCTAAGTTGTCCAAGATGTTGGCATACAATTTTCCATAATATCTTCTTATCCTTTTTATTTCTGTGGGGTCAATGGTTATGTCCCCTCTCTCATTTCTGATTTTATTTATTTGCATCTTTTCTCTTTTCCTTTTTTAGCCTAGCTAAAGGTTTGCCAATTTTATTAATCTTCTAAAAAAAAAAAAACACAGCTTTTTGTTTTTTTAAAATCCTCTCTATTGTTTTTTTATTTTCAATTTCATTTAATTCTGCTTTTATCTTTATTTCCTTCCTTCTGCTTGCTTTGGGAGAACTTTGCTGTTCTTTTCCTAGTTCAAACAGATGTGCAGTTAGGTCTTTGATTTTAGCTCTTCTTTTTTAAAGTAGGTGTTTTGGGGCTATAAATTTCCCTCTTAGCACTGCCTTTGCTGCATCCCAGAAGTTTTGATATGCTCTCATTTTCATTCACCTCGAGATATTTACAGATTTCTCTTGCAGTTTCCTCCTTGACCTATTGATTGTTTGTGTGAGTTGTTTAACTTCCTTATACTTGTGAATTTTCCAGTTCTCCACCCATTACTGATTTCCAGCTTCTTTCTATTGTGATCAAAGTTCTTTGTATAATTTCAATATTTCAAGTTCATTGAGACTTATTCTATGACCTAACATGTGGTCTATCCTGAAGAATTATTCAAGAACACTCAATAAAAATGTGTATCCTGCTGTTCTGGTGTGCAATTTTCTGTATATGTCAGTTAGATCTAGTTCCTTTAATGTATTTTTCAAGATCTCTGTTTCTTTATTGATCCTCTCTCTAGATGTTCTGTCTATTGCTGGATGTGGTATATTGAAGTCTCCCACTATGATGGTAGAAGCATCTATTTTTCCCCTCAGTTTTGCCAGTGTTTGCCTTATATAATTTGGGGCATCCTGCTTAGATGTAGAAATATTTGAATATATTTTCTTCTTGCTAGATTGCCCCTTTTATTAATATATAGTGTCCTTCCTGTATCTTACAAGTTTTGCATCTAAAGTCTAATTTGCCTGATATTAGTTTAGCTACCCTAGCCCTTTTTTGATTACTGTTTGTGTGTAAAACTGTTTCCCAACGTTTCACTTGCAACCTATTTGTCCTTGTTTCCAAGGTGAGCCTCTGTAGACAGCATATAGATGGATCATATATATTTTTTAATCCATTCTGCCAATCT
The DNA here is from genome assembly GCA_026826555.1 of Tolypeutes matacus. Classification (NCBI taxonomy): domain Eukaryota; kingdom Metazoa; phylum Chordata; class Mammalia; order Cingulata; family Chlamyphoridae; genus Tolypeutes; species Tolypeutes matacus. The sequence goes on from JAKSZT010054001.1 coordinate 831,687, forward strand.
GTGTCTCTTAATTGGGGAGTTTAATCCATTAACATTTAATGTTATTACTGTAAAAGCAGTACTTACTTCAACCATATAATCTTTAGGCTTATATATGTCATATCTTATTTTTGTTTCTCTTCTTACTCTTTCAGTTACTCTTACTAAATATCTTCCTTTTTACACTCCTCTCCAACCTCTTTCTCTGTGTTTTCCTTTCAACCTGCAGAAATCCCTTTAATATTTCTTGAAGGGCAGGACTCTTACTGATAAATTCTATCAATTTCTTTTTATCTGTGAATATTTTAATCTTTCCCTCAGTTTTGAAGGACAATTTTGCAGGATACAGAATTTTTGGCTGGCAGTTCTTCTCTTTCAGCACCTTAACTATGTCATTCACTGCCTTCTTGCTTCCATGGTTCCAGATGAGAAATCAGCACTTAAGCTTATTAAGCATCTCCCTCTGGGACACTCAAAATGCATCTGTATGTTTTGTGCTGTCATTCAATTCCCCGAGTCCCTGCTCAATTTCCCCCCCATTTTTTCTCGAACTGTGTGATTTTGAATGTCTTATCTTCTAATTCACTCACTCTTTTCTCTGCCTGTTCATGTCTCCTATTATGTGTGATTGTAGAGTATTTTTAATTTCTTCTATTGTGCCTTTCACTAACATGTTACTTTTTACATATGTTTACAGTTTCTTCTATATCTTCCCCCAGTGCCTTCTTAATATCTTTTATCTCTTCTTTCATCTCCTTGAATTGATGTAGGAGATTTGTTTGGAAATCTTTGATTAGTTGTTCCACATTGTGTCTCTTCTAGATTTTTAGTTTGTTCCTTTGACTGGGTCATATCTTCCTGTTTCTTAGTATGGCTTGTAATTTTTTGCTGATGTCTATGCATCTGTTAATCTTGGTGGGTTTACTCTCTTAGTCAATTTCTCTCTCTCACCTAGGTTTTATTTTTATTTGGCTTTGTGTTAAGGCTCTTCTTTGACACTTGATTATTGCCTAGATTTAACTGAAAAGAAAAAATAAAAAAGAAGAAAAAGGAAAAGAGAAAAGAAAAGAAAAAAAAAAAACGGCCTCCCTCTCAGTCTACTGGGGCCCGGGTAGGTCTCTCCATGCCAGCTGCCTGTGCCAATCACCCAGCGGCTTGCCACTCCCCCTGTGCCTACCTGGGTACTCCTTTACCAGCCACCTGCACCGATTGCTTCACAGTCCTGGCACTCGCCTGTGCCCAGCTGGACACCCCCCCCACTGGCCACCTACTCCAATTGCCACATGGCCTTGCACCTACACCTATGCCTGGCAAGCCTGTCTGTCTTCCCACTGTTTCTGAATGAAAAGGGAAGTCTGCTGCTCCCTATTCTGCCACCTTAGATCCCCTCCCCCATTACCAGGTGAATAGTATTTATGATTGTTATTTCTTCTTGGTCAATTGCCCTTTATATTAATATATAGAGCCTTTCTTTGTTTCTTGCAATAGTTTTTGACTTAAAGTCTATTTATCTAATATTAGTAAAGCTTCCCCAACTCTCTTTTGGTTACTATTTGCGTGGATTATCTTTTTTCCATATGTTTACTTTTAACCTATTGTGTCTTTGGGTATAAGTTGAGTTTCTTGTAAACAACATATAGTTGGTTTGTGCTTATTGTTTCATTCTGCTAATCTTTGTCTTTTGGGGAGTTTAATCCTTTAATATTCAGTGTTATTACTATAAAGGCAGTACTTAAGCCCTTTTGTCATTTGGTTTTTATGTGTCTTATATCTTTGTTTGTCTCTCTCCTCCTTTACTGCAGCCTCCTTTTTTGTACTGTTGATCTTTCGTTATATATGACTGATCCCTTTCTCATTTGTTTCGTATATATTTTTAAATACTTTATGGTTTTCCTTGGGTTTGTGTTACACAACCTGCATCTATAACCCACTAACTTGAAAAGATGTCAACTTAACTTCAATAGCATACATGTTCTCTGCTCCCATATTCCTACATTTCCCCTCTTTGTTTTTATCCCACCTTACTTCTACATATTTTGTGGGTCTCATTATTAGGAAATATAACTCTTATTCAATTATTTTCTAACTCTTATAGGACTTAAAGGTTGAAGGTTAAAGTTATATATTGATGACATAGTACTATAGGAGTTTGCATTTACCCATTTAGTTACTTTTACTGAAGATCTGCACTTATTCTCATTGTTCCAAGCTTCACTCTCCAGTCTTTTCCTTTCTATCTGCAGAACTCCCTTTAATTGCCGTGGGGCAGGTCTTTTGTTGATGAACTATTTGTTTCTGTTTATGACTATTTCAAACACTCCCTCATTTTGAAGGAAATTTTTGTTGGGTAAAGAATTTTGGGCTGGCAGTTTTTAAATGTACCATATCAGTGCCTTCTCACCTCCATGGTTTCTGATGAGAAATTGACACTTAGTCTTATTTGATTATCCTGTCTTCTAGTTAGCTGGTTCTTTCTTCAAGCTGTTCAAATCTCCTGTTGTATGCCTCTAATGTATTTTTTTTTTTTTTAAGATTTTATTTATTTATTCATTTATCCCCCCCTTGCTGCTTGTGCTCACTGGGTCAGCTAACCACGCCGTGCGGGCGGGCCTGCCTTCACCAGGAGGCCCCGGCCTCCCATATGGTAAACGGGAGCCCTACTGATTGAGCCACAGCCGCTTCCCCTCTAATGTATTTTTAATCTCCATTTTGGTGTCTTTCATCCCCATAATTTCTTTTATGTTTTTTTTTTTAAACTTTCTTCTTTTTCCTAATACATTGTCTCCTTAATATCCTTTAGCTCTATATCCACCATTAGTTTATGTCTTTCCATGTTTTACTTCATCTCCTTGAATTGATTTAGGAGATTTGTTTGGATTTCTTTGGTTAGTTGTTCCAAAGTCTGTGACTTCTCTGAAGCTTTAGTATGTTTCTTTGAGCCATATCCTCCTGTTTTTTAGTATGGCTTATACTTTTTTGCCGATGTGTAGGCATCTGATTATTTGACTGTGCTCACTCTAAAAACCAGTTTCTCCCTCTTGCTTAGGATTTTATTGTAGATTGGCCATATGTTAAGGCTTTTCTTTGATGCTTTATCCAACTTATCCTAGACCTTTAGAGTAGCCTGTGTTTAACCATTCAGATTTTCTCTGGTCTTCTGCACATGATTTTTGCTTTGGATATGCAGTAAAACTTTTAAGTTTGCCCTTTTTTGTGCAATTTGTTTCATCTCCAGGAGAAGGCTTTTATTCCTCTGTTGCTTTGCTAGGAATCTTGATCTGTTCTGTTTGTTTTTGTGCAGAATTTTCTCCCCAAATCTTATGATTTGTTTATGTTCTCTCCCTTACTCCTTTCCCTCTTTTTATTACACTTTCTAGTTCTAGGATCTATTCCGCTTTAAAGCAGTTCAATCCACCACCCCTTGTTTTTTCTGTGAGGCTTTTTGTGTGTGTGTGCTTGCATTTATTTCCCTTTTAGGGTATCCTGTCCCAGGGAGCTAGGTTTGGTCAATTCTCAAAGGTCTGTTTTATCACTTATGTGATCCAGCAATCAGAGACTGGGCTGAGTTTGTGCATCTCTTTACTATCTTCTGTTGTGGTTTCTCATTTCCTGGGGGGTTTTTGTGTGAGTACAGGCTAGTCAGCAGCTTGTGTTCTGCCTTAGGTCTCTGTGTACTTGGGTCCTTTTGCCTGGATAGCCATGGGGTTCTAACTTGCATCTGTGAGTGGCTCTATGGTCTGTATGCACTGCAGGAGGTACCTGGGCCTTGGTGCTTCTGTACAACTCCCAAGTGCACAGGACGGAGTGAAGTGAAGGGATCCAGACTATTGGGCCTGGGTGATATCTCTCCTACCTTTTTCAGTGTTTTTTCCTTTTTCTTTGATTCAGCTTTTGTGGAGTCCTTTTCCAGTCTCTATCATCTTCCAGAATTCCAAGCAAGTGAGATTTGTCCTTGTACCAGTTGTATCAGTTGTTTCTAATGGGCGACTTTTCCAGGGGAATGTCTTACGTGGCTATGTCGATAACATCACTCTCTCTAGGGGTGAATTTTGATATATTGTTGTCCATGTGAGAAATGTTAATGACATTGCTGTAAACTGTATAATTCAACTTGACAATGTGGGGGAAAACCCATCATGCTAAAATTTTAATTTTAATTAGAATTAAATTTAATTAGAAATGTGGTTGAACATTAAAAACTCCATATACTTATATCTATAATAAATTAAATATTTATTAGTTTTGATATAATAGTGAAGTTTTATATTCCCTTTTCATTTCATATTTTCAGGCTATTGGTCATACCTGTGCATCCATGACATATTTCAGGAATGCAAAGATAATAAAATATGTAGGTGATATGAATTATCTGGTATGTTTTAGTCTGACACAATAAACATGGTCCCTGGTAGTCTGAGACATTAACATGTCCTCTAAATATTTGATAAAGATCACTTGCCTGCCAAAAGCATGCTCCAGAATGAGGTTCCAAAACAATCATATTGAGATCTGATGATTCCTTTGCTCTGGTCCCCAAAAGGGAGAGAGCATTTGCATCACAATGCTTGATATTCATAACTTAAGTACTACATAACTATAGAGGCAGTATGTTGGGCTGGTGTTCCCACAAACATCTTCAGCTTTGTGTATACTAGCATCATTTTAGAGTGCTAACATGCTGAGGCAAAACTTGCCAGATCAAAGTTTTGACCTTCGTTAAGAAATCCAGATCAGAGAAGAGGGAACACAAGCTCCCACGTTCTAGGTGGTGTGTTAGCAAAGTGGGGGAAAAGAGAGGGGCGCAAATTGAGGCTATTTCACAGAAATCTTCCAACCTTTGCTCCTGCATATTTTTGCAAGGTAAGCTTGACACCTGGGGCTCCACCTGCAATGGCATCACAGAGAAATTCTCTGGGAAGGCCTCAGTTTGACTTTCAGTGCATCCCACACATTCAGAGTTGGGGGTCTACCTTAGGGCAGGTGAGTGCTGAGTAAACTTTCATATGTGACTACAGTTAGGGTTGCCTTTATAACCCTCATAAGCAGCATATATTTTTCCAAAGCAATTGTTTTGAAAGGAATTGTTTTTTTGTGTCTAAGTTTTGGTTCATACACTTTATAATCATTTTAGGTGAAAAATGGGCTTACTTTTGAGAGTTAGCTGCACACCCATATTGCTTAAGAAGTAGAGTGACTTATTGGATGTTTATCAGGGTTTCTAGGGCTCCTTGTGGTGTCCATAAGCATGCACTCTGGAGACCTCTGATTACAGAGAGGGTAATCCACCAAGGGCCCCATCTTCTGGATTCTGGAATTCATCACTGCATTTTCTCCAAGACCACACTTCCCATAGGTTACTCCCAGCCAACAAGTGAGCATGGACACTGCTATGGCAGGCCTGTTCTTGGCTAAATTTGCCTTGAGGTCTCTTTAGTGGCCTTGCCAAACCTTCCTTCCACTGTGTGCCTCTCAAGCTTTTTTTCCTTTCTGCCTCTCTCACCATTCACACTTGCAGCATGGTCCGATGGCTGTCCCAGCCTTCTCTAGCTCCTTCCACCTTTTCTCTCACACAGGCATTTCCCTTGATAAATTCTTTGCATTCCTGTAATCCCGTTTTAGCATCTACTTCTTGGAGGTCCTAGGCTAACACACTCTACACCCTGGAACAACTTGCACCACTCAAAACCACTAGAACCTACTAGTATTTCAACCTTTGTGTCAACCCTGGGAAATCAGGCCTTTGCATCTATATCTACCTCAGAGATAACAGGTAGAAGCCATTTTCTGCTAAATGAGTAACTAGCTCATTCTGGGACAGTGGTTATTCTTTTGGCGTCCCAAACAGACGATATGCAGTTGGGTGCCATTTCCTCCTGTCAGTAGCATTGACAGTCTCCAACAAAAAAGTGTGACATCCATCAGCAATTGGTCTCAAATTCTCATTTTTAAATAGGTAACAGACTGACAGAATCTAGATTAGGACACACTTCTCCAGATTCCTAGTTCACAGTGCTCCTAAGACAACACATATTTCTACCTCATCAACCCTGCCCCAGCACCAGTTAAGCCAAACCATCTTGTTCCCAACCTGGGGCAAGACACCCAGTCCTGAGCTTCATGAGTTTAGACTGTTCAAGGGAAGCTTTTCATACCAGCCTGTCCAAGGTCTGAAATATATTTCTGCCATTTGAAAAGGACAAACTTGGTTTGAGAAAGATGACATTTGGGAATAAAGGTCTTGTTTTGTTGTTGTTGTTGTTGTTTATTTGTTTTACTTACACTTTGGTTCATGAGTGCGCACTTCACCCAAAGTCAGGCAATGCTTCCATTGACCAGTAGCTTATGTATTAAAAAAATTTTAAGGTCTTGGTTTTATAAGACTGTATAAAATTATGTGTTGAGAAGGAATTGTCTATGTCCTGAGTCTATGTTCCTTCTTCAGGCTAACTTTATTCCAGTTATTAATTTGCCATAATTAAATCCTGAGAAATCTAGATTCATGGAACCCAAAATGTGATTGGTGGAAGGTGATTGCTTGGGGTGCCCAGTATTTTCCCTATGAGGGATAGAGGGATGCAATCTTCCAATGGGATTCCCACACCCTAAGCTCTTAAAGACCCAATGATTATCACATTGGAGCAGCAGACCTTGGAGATTTGGGGATGAGCTGCCTATGAACACTCTCAAAAACCTCTTTATAGCTCAACATATGAACACACTTTGAAGAGGATAAAGCCCAAAGCAGTTTGATATAATAAGATTGTGCTATCATTGTGCTATTTTTGCCATTCTCTAGAACTGGCCTTATTATTACGATATGGCTGATACAAAATATAAATTCTAGAGGGAAAATAAGATAAAGTGGTAAGAAGACAAAATATATCTTTCCTTTATATTCTGTGCCTGGATGTCTATGGCTGTGGTCCATGGCATATGCTGAGATAAGAGGTGAGATCCTAAAGAGTTTTGTACCCACACATAAAATGTCACAAGATTCTGGCCTGTGGGAGTCCCTCAGGGAGGAATGTTTGAAGGTCAGCTCTTTACACTTTTACTCTGTTGTGCTGTCTGCGTGGCACAAATGTACCAGGACCTACAATGTGAGTTCAACTGATTTTCTCTTTTGTCTTTTTTTCTAGTGATTTTCTTAATCACTAATAATCTTAATAATGGTTAAGACTCCAATCATAATAAAGCTTATATGAAGCAAGAACCTCATTCCTGGCATTTACAATCAATCACAGAGAGAACCATTGGACTTCTTCCACCATTATTGTCTAAGATTAAACCAACCAGGAATGACTTAGAAGGATTATAAAGAGTTGCCGGTGTCTCTGCTAGCAATTCCTTCCAGTTACTGATATGTCAGAATCCAAGTTTCTGTTCATCCTCAATCCAGTGCTTCTCTCTGTGAATGAAGCTCCTTTGGGGATGTTGAGTTTCTTTATAGGATAGAAGGTGGAGGGAATGATAGAGAGCAAGTTGTGGATATTGCTTCTATTTCCTTCTCCATCACATGCTTTGATTCCAATAGCAACAGTTGGAAGTAGTTCTGGTAAATATAAGACTCTTTAACATGGAATATGAGTAAGGGAATGGAATTAATGACATGTCCTAAAATTATAAATCTCCAAGCAGTGGAGGAGCTGTTTCCATACTCTTGTGTCCCTATTTTGCACTTTTTCTGTACATATGTCAACCATGATTATCACAATCACTACAATATGCATTAGCATTTACTATTTGGTGCCTAAGTAAGAATGACATTGGTAAGAGCACATAGACCTACCTCCATCAATGTTCTATGCCAAAGTTGGCAGGCCCATTTCTGCCAGGTTTTGGAGTTGTTTGCATGGTCCTGTAATTTCTGCATGGAGACAGACCAGTTATAAAAGATGTATTCTCATGGCACTGCTCATCTGCCAGAAGCCAAGGGCTGCAGGGTTTTTTTCTTGATTGGCTGCATCCCTTTAATGAGGTCTTTTACTATCAAAGAAGTTGGTAGCTAAAGGAAAGTTACTGAGTGTGGCAGTTTGAAATTATTTTATGAATTCCCAAAACAGAAAGATTATGTGTCTGAACTAATCCATTCCTGTGGGCATGAGGGTCTTTCAATTGGACTACATTAGTGAGGCGTGACTCAGGTTGAGTCTCTGCCCACTTGCTAGGTCTGCTATAAACGGAGACACACACAGGAAAAGAGAGCTCTGCCATACATGATCTGGTCATGTGAGAGAGGGGACTTCAGGAAAACAGAGAAGCCCAGGGGAGAGGGGGTAGGGAACTTGGCAGAGATTGGTGGCCATCTTGATTCACCTCTTGGCTAGACAATGGATCAACAGTAGCTGAATTTGGTGAGAAAGCATCTCTTATGGTGCCCTGATTTTCATGCCCTCAGAACTGTAAGCTTTTACCCCAAATAAATCCCCTTTATAAAAGCCAACCCATTTCTGGTACTTTCTATTGGCAGCATTTGGCAAACTAAAACACTGGGTCTTTAGCTTGGACACATTTAGAGAATGAAAGTGGCTTGGATATCTCTCAGGGCACCCTCATGGCCCTACATGGTACTTGTAGGGACCAGGGGAGTAGATTAACCAAGCAATTATAGGGCAGAGGGAAATCTTGAGGAAGTGGGTATCGGTCCAGTGCTCCTGTGGGTCTTAGATTTTTCACTGTTCATCAAAAAATTGTGAAGTTTTCCTTGGTACAGAGTATGGGCTTCTGTTCAGAATAATGATAATGACAATAATTAATATTGATAGAGATTCCTGTGTGCCTGTTTCTAGCACATTATATGAAATCATGTAATCTTCATAAACAACTCTGTAAGGCAGGTGCTGTCATTAGCCACTTGAGGAAACAGAGTCAAGGTTAAACAACTTGTTCAAAGACACTGGGCTTATTGGACAGGAGCCTGCCTTCAAACCCAGGTAGGCTGGTTTCTGAGTCCTGGCTGGCTCTTGGCCTCACTGCTAGAATATTTCTTCCCCTCTCCCAGGGAGAAGTTCATACTCAGAGTTGTCAGGCCCTGAAGCAATTTCCTTTAAAAATAAATCTCTTACATTTGATTTGACACATGAAGGCCTGGATCATCGTGTGCGGTTCTATAGCCACACTTTGAGAGAAGGCAAATCTAGCTTGCTTAGAGGTACACAGCCAAGATGACAAAGGGGCTGAAAACCATGTAATATGTAGGATGTTTGGAAAAACAGAGAAAGAAATTAAATGACTAATGAGACGACAACTCAGAAGGAGTCTATAAAAATTGCCTTCAAATACCCAAGGGGCTCATGCCATATGGGCCAGGTTTACTTCAGTTTCCTCACAGGGAAGAACTGGGATGAATGGAAGAAAGCTACAGGAAACTCAAGTTCAGGCAATTATCAGGGATCTTTTTTATTTTGGAATTTTATGTGAATTTTATTAGATGAGAAAATACTCATGAAGAAAGCTATCAAATATATTTTTAAAGTAGAATAAATATGGGTGGATGAATGAATAAATGAATGGCTGGATAAATAGATATATGGATGATTAGAAACATATTGCAATCCTTATATAAAATTTTTGTACATGATTATAATTTTTTTAAAAAAACACCAAAATATCAATGGGTAAGACCGAAGGGGTTTTATTTCCTTGTTTTTTTATTTTCATATTGTAGAAAATGAACATTGCTTTACTTTTATAATGCCAAGGGAAACACATAAATATTAGTAATTTAAAAAATCAAAATGGGAATCCTGAGCTCAGACTGAGAGAAGCTGGCTATGATTGAGTGGAGGCCCCTAAACGTATTATTGTCAAGATGAAATGAATTCAGCCAGTTGGTGCCTCAATGCACACTGTTGGCTAAATTCATGGCTCAACCCCATGTCCTGCCTGCTCCCAAAGACAAAATATGGGTCTCTCAGGGCCCGCCATGGAGGGGAATCACTTTTGAATGCAGAATTATCTGAGGATGCAAGTCTGCTGTGAAAGGTGGTGAGTTTCCTGTTGTGCGTGTTGCCTGGCAGAGGATTCAGAATCGGCTGGGATGGAGATTGTAGGGCTTTGTGCATCAGGGTGAGGAGGTATACTAGGTGATCTCCAGGGTCATTTCCAACTTTAGTACTTTACAGCTGGGAGATTTTATCATTGCAAAAAGGAGCTAAGCCCAAAGGTGGTGCATGCCCTCCTGCTGAATCATCCTCTGTCAGCCACAGCTCCTTAGGTGCAGCTTCTGGGGGAAGGGGGCATGATGGAAAGAATGCTGGGTCCCAAGTTAGAAATGCCAGGTCCTGGCTCTGCCAACCAGATGTATGACCCTGGCCTGTTAAACTAACTCCCACACCTTTAATTCCCTTTACTTCAAAATTGGGGAAACAGGGTACCATCTTTTTGGAAAATTTTAAAATAGTAATTATTGTCCCCCAAAGTTTTCTGATTAGCCACCAGTGTTTTGGAAAATAAAATGAACCAAAGTTATTCTGCCCACAGCAGTCTGGCTAATGGAGAGACTTCAAGGAGCTCTAGAGATGATAATTTCGGCAAACTTTCTGAAAACTGTGATACCAAGTTTGCTAATTGTTCAGTGTCTCTCGATGTATCTTGTTATAGATGAGTGAAGGTCTTGTCAGCATTTCCCCCCCTTCTGTCTTCCTTTTACTCATTCTGCATTAATTCAATTCAGTTCTGTGTTTCAGAACTGTCTCTGTGGCTGGGGTAGTCTAGCTTCATTGAGCTCACAGAATGCAAAGCAATAATACTGCAGATTTAATGTAACACATTTATTATTCTTCTATGTAAAATCAACATTTATGGAAAGTGGCTATAAAAGACCAAGCTCTCATTTGTCCTGCCTGCAGAAAACTTTCATTCTCCTTATTTCTTTGTGTTAGCCAATTTGTGCTTTGCAAATTGTCATACTTTGTAGACAGCAGTAAGTTAATTCATAAATGTTTGGAGTCTGCTTTACAAGCCTAATCTATGGCAGACCACTGCTCAGAACACACTTCCCATGTTTCACAATGAATTTCCCCTAAATTGTTGTTATAATATCCTCTAAAGGCATGGGCGTGTGTGTTTCTGTGTGTGTGTTTGTGTCTGTGTGTAAAGGCTTCATTATCTAAAAAATTCATATACAGATTATATATCTATATTTCTCCACATCTATGTATAGTCAATGAGAAACTGATTCTTTCACTAGAGACAAAGAAGTCATTTTAATCAAATATTGACATTCGTTCCTTTCATTTGAAAACGATGCCAATGGATTTACAAATAATAATTCCCCTTTTACTGAAATCTTAGTAATGAGAAAGTAGCCATGTGAAAGCACTTAATCATCCTGCTCTCCAACACCTGAGGCCATGGGGAGAGTACACAGGACACAACTGAGTGTGGAGCCCAGGCCCTTTCCTAACACCCTACGGAAAATCTGGCCTTTACATTCTTAAGCACTACTCCAGTTCATTTCAATAAAAAGAGTTTAATTTGGTTTAAAAAACTTGCTTTCTCCCATGTATAGGGAAGAAGGATTAGGGCTGTGGGAAATAAACAGAGGTCCCCACCATCAAAAGGCAGGTGCAAATCTGAACTTCAGTTAATTAATTTTAATTTAGCCTTCATATCAACCGTTTGGAACTATAAAGCAAGCTCTTGGCTAGTTTCCAACAACCAAAGGATAAAAAAACTGAATGGAAAGGCTAAGAGATTAGCAAACTGTTTGCCATTTTGGGGTGACTTAAGTCTACTCTGAAAGAGCCTCTTGATTAAAATCAGTTAAAAGGAACCAAGCACTGACCCCACCTACCCAAAAGTGGTCCAAATAGAGCCCTAAAGCCCTCATGAGGCTTCATGAATATTCTGAGAACTTAAAATGCCAAAAGGAGGCCTGGGAGGAGAGAAGCGGACTTTGCCTCTAAATAATAGTGGCTCTCCTGTGGTTTTGCATAGCTGTCCAGGATTCCCTTTTCAAGTCCTTTATTGAAATTGCTCAGGTCTTTAACTGATCACCCATGGGGCCTCAAAAGCGTTAAGCTAATTACGCTTGCCTGAGATATGCTTGATGAGATGGGAAAAACATAAAGCCTTTGAAAGGGTGAAAAATCTGTAAGCATCTGCTGGTGGTGTCACTAAAAGAACAATAGGGGAGAAGAAAGGAGGCTGTTAGGCAGAGTGGAAAGGTACAGGGTTTCTTTAATTACTGGGCCAATGAGACCGTTATTGTTTGGAATATTGGGAGAGGCAAGCCAAGCCAATTTAGAGAGCTAAGCAACAGTGCTTGGTGAATAAGCAAAGCCAAAGAGCGACACCAAAAAAAAAAAAAAAAAAAAAGGAATTAGGCCAGCTTGGCCTAGAAAAGCACTTTTAATTAGAAATCACAGGTAGTTTATGAAAAGGAGAGAAAGCTCCTAAGCGGAGCTTAGTTTTCAGAACGAGATCTGCGTTTCTTTTCAGGGTAGCTGTGGTCTTATAAAGCGTTTGCAGAAGGAACCCTGGCCAAAGGCATCCTCGCTGGTGCTGTCTGCTAGGCAGCTGCTTCTGTTATACTTTGCAATTCAGGTGAACAGTCTGCGTTTAGCTTTTAAATCGATGCCCCAGGTGTTGATTCAATCTGGCAAACAGCTTATAGGCGCTGCTCTGAAGGCCCTGTTCAGCCTCTCCTTTTCTTTTCTATTTTAAAAATAACTAATTCTCTCAAATTCAGCTGAGAAAATGTTGGGTTTTGGAAGACAAACTGACTTAAATCAGAGAAGGGACCGTTAAATCAAAATTTATTTTTACTTTGAGTAGGGGAACTCCTGTGAGTTGAGCATTAGTTATGATCAAAATGGTGGTTTTATTTTTTCAGTCTTTGCTGAGGCAATGCTATTGGGTTTTCGTGTGTGAAGATGAGTAAAACTACTAAAATAATGGGGAGAATATTGCTTTTATTATTTTCTGCTCATCAAAATCAGGAAAGAATGACCACTTCAGTAGTGAACAAGCTTTTAGATATACAGCTCAAATGTAAACTTTTGACGCTCTTGGAGTATCTGGAGGCCACTTCCCAATGAACAAGAAATCCTTAGCTCTCCTGCACTGTCTTAATCTAGGCACCATGCTTTGCCTTCCCTCCTGCCACGGCCTCGTGGAGCAGCAGCACCGAGCTGTTGACTACAAGGAGGGCACTTGTAGGAAGAGGCTTTTAGGCACCTGGTTGCAGACATGATGGGGTTAGAGCGCGGAAGAGGTGCCCATCCTTACCAGCTACCTGAATGCCCACTGTCCCAGCTCATGGTCCTGGGTATCCTCGATGATGCTCAAGGGTCATCTCCTACCCCAGGCCTGGCGTGAGTCAGCTGGTTTGGACAAGGAAAGAGGGGCCTTGTCAGTGGCTCTCAAATTGTGTTCCCTGGGCCAGCAGCATCACCTGGGCACTCATTAGAAATGGAAAACACTTGCCTGCCTGCGGCTGCCTTCACATCTACTGAATCAGGAACTTGAGGGCTCACGCCCAGCAATCCATGCTTTCACATGGCTTCCAGGTGATTCTGATCCACGTTCAAGTTTGAGCCTCTCTACCCTTACTGATGGAGCTAGTGTTACTGGCAAACCGAACAGTATTAGGTAGCATGAAGGCATGAGCATCCTTCCTGGGCCACGAGCCTCCAAACTCTTGCTGCTTTCACTTTATACTATTTTCAGTCTTGTCTCTAGAATATGAGGATGTGAATTCTTAAGTGTAATATGGGAGGAAATACAGGCATACACACACACCCATTGGTAGTTTGGATTTAATGACTCTTAATATCCTAACAGAAACCAAAGCAATTGCAGGTACGGAAACTCCGGGGGCGTGGAGGTCAGTCATCTGCATTTCTAGCCATTTCTCAGGTGATGCGATGGTGCTGGTCCTAACATCGCATCAGTTACCATCATTTAAATGACTGTTTCCTTGAGGATAGGCTGGTCTTTGTATTCTGTTACTTCTATTTTATTTTTATTCAGTGCTCAAGCCCTAAGCCCAGTGCCCTGTAGGCATAAAAATGCTAAATAAATGTTATTTTTGTGTCTACACTTTTGAAAGTCCAGCTGATGTGACTGGGAATGAGTTTGCTCTCTGTGTCAATTTAGCCACCCTTTCATCTGTCCTTCCATCCAGCCATCTATCCATCTAGCCAATCTGCCATCACCTTTGCCTTGTTCAAACACCCCGGCCCCAACAAAAATAAGGCGGGGGGAAAAGCCTAAGAGAGTTTCAAAGAAGTGTTCTAAATCTGGATAAAAAATAAGAGTAGTGGTGCTATTCATAACATGGTCCATAGACCTGTAGCACCGCTGCCACCCAAGAGCTTGTGGGAAATGCAGATGCCCAGGCCCATCAAGCTCTGAAGTATCAGAATCCTGGGGGTGGGGACGCAGGATTCTGTTTCCACTCTAATTCTTATGCACTCCCGACTTGGAGAGCCACTGTGCTGGAGCCGTGTACCAACCCTGTTTGTGATCAGTTAGGAAACTAATAGAAAACCATTAAAGGCAAGCAGTTCCCTACCCTCATTTTGAGGTGTAACACAGTCAGGGAGAGCCAAATCGGAAAGTCTGTTGGTCGTGCATTTATATCTACTCCATTTCCAAAAAGTATTGGTTGGATCCTTATTTTAATCACTTTTCCCAAACCAAAACACAGAACTGGACTCTTTACCTTCCTTCCCTCTGTCCTTCCTTCGTATCGCTTTCATTTCTTTATATTTCCTTTTCTCCTCTACTCCTTCATTTCCCTAATGCCTCTAATTCCTCTTTTATTCTCATCTCCCAGAAATGCATAAATATTCTACTGGCACATACTGAGGCCAGAGTAATTAGATGTACTTGAATTAAAATCCAAATGTGCACTCAACAGATTTACATAGATTATAGAAGAATAAGTTTATGGTAATTCTCAGCTAGAACATGGAAAATATTGGAGCCCTTCCTTTCCCTAGAGATCTAAAACAAGCTTGGAATTTTCATCTTAGTTGAGAAGAAACCATGTCCAGAGGCTATGTATTAGCTTAGGTAATATATTGCTGCTGGAACAAATTACCACAGAATTAGTGGCTTCAGACAACACAAATTTATCACCTCATAGTTCTGGAGGCCAGAATTCTGAAATGGGTCTTATGGAGCTAAAAATCAAGGTCGGTGGAGCCGTGTTCCTTCTGAGGGCGCTAGGGAAAAATCCGTTTCCTTGCCTTCTGGAGGTCCCCTGTGTTTCTTGTCTCCTGGTATTTTCTGTCTTCAAGGATAATGGCAGTGTAAGCATCTTCAAGTCAGTCATGCGCGCTCTCCATCTCCCCTCTCCCACCTTTTCTGCTTCCATCAGCACATCCCTTCCCTGTCTCTACTTCTTGCTTCCCTTGTTAAGGACCCTTCTGATTACATGGGGCCCACGTGGATAATACAGGATCACCTTCCCATCTCAAGACCTTCAATCACATCTGCCAAGGTCCTTTTGCCATGTAACTTCACATATTCACAGGTTTTATATGGTGACTGGCCTGAGATTTTTATATTTAGTATTGGTGATAAAACAGTGAGATAGCTTTATATTTTCCTGGGCCATCAGAGGGAACTTTAAGTTATACTTATTATCTCTTCTTCAAGTAGTGAGAGTTTGGAAAAATGAAATATATATAGATATACACATTATATCATATTTCTATATTTATCTTGTCTATTATTTATCCTATTTAAGTAGATATAATCACCAGATTTTACACAACTTGTATTTTCTGATTGCATGAGGTTTTCTATAATACTTTGTTAATGGGCAAAATGAGTAACAGTGTTAAATAGACTATATTAATTTTCAAGAGTACTGCCTTATATTAAAGTATATGTCCATATCTTTAAATATTGTGAACCACGTATCTCTTAATCCTGAATATTAATATGTTGTGACCTAGGATTGTAAGTATATGAAACATGAAGGAATGGTGAAATAAACCATGTATAGTATTGAGGACTAAACCAAATATGACAAATGGAAAAGGAACATTCTCTTTTGAAATATATCTTTCAGAAGAAATATCCAGTTTTCCCTCCTTTCATTTCTATTTCTCTGTAGTTTATTTTTTTGGTTTCAGGTGAAAACTAAAGCTAATAAATGATGGCAACAGCTCTGAAAAATGAACAGACGTGCTTCTATATCAGAAATATAAGCTCTAACAAAGGGATAATACATATTGGTTAGAAACATGACTAAGTTATCTTGACAAGATTTCCTTTGAAGATTCACAATGAAATAAAGCAATCACATACAATCTACTGAACCCCTTGCTATTGTTAAAAGGCTTTCTTTACCTTCATTTTTCTTTCTTTTTTTTAAATCATTGCAGCAGCTGTCATAAAATAAATGTAGTGAAACATGCAAGCAGCAAGCTCCTTAATTGTTTCCATCTTGATTATAAAAACACACTGAAAGGTAAATCCTCACAGTGAAATAAATGAAAAAAATAATTAACATTCAAAGTACTCCTTATACCACCTGCTCTTTACATACTGATGCTGAAATGAGGGTACCTGATGTATAAAGAGTAATGAAAAGAAATTGAGTTTCCTTTTGAAGCAGAGAGAAAAGTAATGCTTAAAATTGAAATCCATTTCAGAGTGGATATACCTTTTGTGTACTTGATAGAGTCTGGAAGTTCCTTCAGTTGATAATTCAAGTGAAATGGTTAAGACTTAATGGAATGTAGTAAATATTTAATCCAATATATATGACAATAGTTTATGTCCATATATCAAAACAACAAAAACCTTTTATTTAAGTAGATGTGGAGCTTATGTGGTCTTTGAAAGCAGATATGCCAACCAATACCTGAGCTTAAGGATGGCCTATTCAAACTGTGTGTGTGTGTGTGTGTGTGTGTATGTGTATGTTAAATTTGGGGTTGACAGTATTTTGGTCTTTAGAACAAAATATATCAATATATTTACACATGTATAGGTATTACAATCCCCATTCTGTCACCTAAATGATCTTTCTGCGACAATGGCTTTGGCTAGGATCTTTAGATTATGGTCATAATGCAGTTCTCCTTGTAGTATAATCAGAGTGCTGAAAGATCAGTTTACTGGTAAGTAGGTGGAAACCCTATCCAAGTACAGTGGCAAAATGCATTTAAAGGATATTGAAATTTTTATTCTAAGGGAGAAAGAATCAAGCAAAATTCGACTGACCAAATAACAAAGGCTGACCAAATAACAAAGGCAAGTCAAAGGATGCCAGTGAGATTCTGAGGACAGGGTTGTGGCAATTTCTTGACTTTACCCATAGCCTGATTTCCTGGATGCATGCCTGGGTGTTAGGGAAAGTGAGGATGTACCTATGAATGGGGAGAAAGGTGAAACCTTGAGGCCCAGGCCATGCTGTTCTGGAACCCCTCAAAAGGCTAACATCAGATGGAACCATTTTCTCCCAGTCCAACAGCTAGGGAAGGGCATGGGACAGAGTAGAGGCAAGGCATTGTGGGAATAGAGCTGTGTTCCCAATGCCTGCAAACACTCCAATGTCATGCATATATATTTGTATGTGACAATAAAGACTGGATAATTTGAAAGTTCTTGCATGAAAATGAGGGGCTTCAGATTCAGGATAAGTTGGGCTATATGCACATAGAAGCTATAGACCTGGGGTTGGCATAGTAAAAGGCCAGATAGTAAGTATTTTAAACTTTGCAGTTATAATGTAACTTTATTTATGGACACTAAAATTTAAATTTCATATTTTTTCCAAGTGCCACAAATTATTACTCCTTTGTTTTGTTTTGCCCAACCATTTAAAAATGTGAAAACCACTCTTAGCTTACAGGATGTATAAAAAAAAAGCAGTGGGCCAGAATTGGCCTGTAGATCAGACCCTTCTACATGCTGCAAATCGTTCTTTAAAACACTGTTTCATTTGATCTTCTCAACAAATTCTGAGAATCAAGGTGAGGATCAGTCCATCTCTCTCATGGAAGAGAAAACAGGCTTCTGGTAGTTTAAGCAACTAACTCATGGTTATAGAGAGCCAATGTCAAAGCCAGAACTAAATATCAGATCTTCTGAGTATTGGCCCTGTGGAATATATGCAAGTGCACACACATGTACACACATATAGGTATGTAATTTGCTTTTATATATGGAATTCATGTTTCCCATGTTATTTTACTATTCCATACGCATCCTATATCAAAGGCCAACAGAGTATATGAATTGTAATATGTCTGTGGCCCTTATTAACTAGAGTTTATAAATTCACATGAAAGGCATAGAAATCAATGATGAATAAAGCCACCTGGCTGCGAGTGAGTTGCTGGCAAGCCCCCAGTATCCACACTCCTTAGTAAGGCTGCAGCTCCAGCCTTGGGCTTTCACTCCCAGCCCTTCTGCCTGGATAACTCCATCCCAGCCACAATGGCTTTCTTGCTATCTTTGATCACATCAAGCTCATTTGCAGCTCAGAACCTTTGCACTTGCTTTTCCATCTCAGCATGCTCTACCTTCAGAATTTTGCTTGGCTAAATCCCTCACCCTCTGTTTAAATACTGCCATCTTCAAAACCATCCGTAAATACTTTGTTTAAAATACTGTAACCACCACTTGCTGTCACTTATTCTATTCTAGTTTTCTTCATCTTACTTATCATGACCTGAAATTATCTATTCATTTATTGATTTTCTCCCTCATTGGGATGGTGGCAGGGGCTATTACTACCCTTAGACTTAGTCAACCAGGGGTTCCCCGGCCCTGAAGATTTGAAGTTTCGTCTCTGTTCTCTTCTGCCCTTGCACCTCCCCATGGGAAAATGTGTCTGGGAGGCCAAGGAGATAAGCTTACCATACTTTGAATTCCTACAATTTCAGAATTTCCAGCCCCATGACCTGAACTTCATATAGGACTTCGGAAAACCTCTTCTTTGGAGATGTCTTCCCAAGAATGAAAACCCCATGCCTGAGTTTTGGCTAAGAGGTGCTGCCTTCAAGAAGTATAGAGATTGAGCATGACATGGTGCCATGTAGAACCAGGCCCTTGTCTGAATTCTTGTTCTGAGCCTTGCAGGTGTTTGGAATGGGTCCTGAAGGGGCTTTGTCCTGATTACCTCTAGCTCTGGTTCTAAATAGTTTCTGGTACTTACTAGGTGCTCAATATCTGTTGAATGACTAAATGCATGAATACAAAAACAATTTATCACTCTTAGTTATACAATACAGTAGGTGTACCAATGTGCTGGCAAGGATCCCACTTGCTAGTTGTATTTCTGAGTTAGGGAAAAATTAACCTTACTTGATTTATCTCACCTATAATCAAGTTTTCCTTATCTAGGCTTGATGTCATTTACATTGTGAAAAATTATCGTATTTCATAAGTACTAAGGGATACTTTTCCACATTTTAACATCTCTGAAATAGTGAGTTGTTGTAAAGATTTTGTTGGTCAGAAGACATGGTGATTAAATTAATTGTATCTGTACATGCACAAACATGAAAAACAAAAGTACCCAGACATGGAGAATGGGTTTCAAGAATTGGATGAAAATCCATGGGAGGGTAGAGAGGTGATAATCAAAAGTCTCCAAGTAGAAGCAAAAAATGTAGTTTAGTTCTGCAAAATAGCAGGCAGGCTTAAGCACAGTGCCAATTCCTTTTCTTTTATGGATTCTCTAAAATTCTGTACCATCAAAGTTTTAAGAACATAGAGGATAATATTGGGTAGAAAAACAGACATTGGTGACTCGTATGGAAGTGGGAATCTGTATCTGATGAAGTTTTAACAATGCCTTAAGTATTTCCCTTATAATTTTCTTTTTATGTATTCTCAGAAGTGATATATGATGAAGTTTTATATGTAATTTAGTAAAAAAGAGTTCTTTCAATAAGTTTAAAATAAAAATCCTAAATGTAAAGCCATGCCTTACTTTAATTGGCAGGATTTAAAAGCTTTTTTGATACATAAGATGATGGGGCCTCTTAAAACTGAGGCATTTTAGCAGATGAAGTGCAGTGTATTTAGAATAGCCTTTTGGTACAAAGGTATGATTATAGCAAGTGAACTACAATCTCAGAGATGCAATTACAGGCTATTGCCTTACCTCTGTACTGCCTTGGTATTTTATCACCGCTGCTTACACTTGTCCAACATTGATAAACACAGTGAGATGTAGACAAGGGAAAAAAGACAGTTTACCTTCATTATACTGTTAAGAAAAATTGCCTAAGACTTGGGAATGGGCAAAAGAGAGCCCCGGGTGTTGTTCAGCATGTCCTCTGAGATTATCTCATTCTATAAGGATGCCATTCCTTTGACGGACTTTCCATCTGTCTACGTATTCTACACAACTCTATGGGTACAAGTTAACTTGTAGAAAACTTGCAGTGATGAAAATAAGACTTGTGCATAGCAATACAAATGACTTCTGTCTGAAGGAGACATTTTATTGCCTTGTATGATATTAACCAGTTTTGAAAATTTCAGTACTCCTAAATTGCGTGTGTGTGTGTCTATGTTGGGATATATGAAGTATTTGTGACTATGTTTATTGTGTGTATGCATGAGTGTGTGTATTTCAAACTCTCCTTTGAACAAGTTTTAACATCTTACTAGTTCCCTTATTAATTAATGATTTAAGAAAATCTTTACATGTATTCATTTTATAGTTTTATGAATATCATGATTTTACTTTTCTGAAATCTATGATTTAGCAGATCTTGGGGGAGGAAGGTTAATGTAATAAACACATCACCAACTGTTTATATTCACTATCGTTAGAGAAGGCTAATTTCTGTAAGGTCTAAGGAAAGTATTGGGGTTTGAATCATAGTCTCCACAAAAGAGGGGCAAATTCCAGCTACAAAATATGATCAGGAATGAAGGAGCATAATAGAAGAAAATCATCTGAAAATGTAACTGCTATAGAAAACTAATTTATAGTGCTGCTAATCTGAAAAAAATTACAGCATTACTAAAGTTGTCTTAATTTGAAAATACGAGATACAAAGAGTTTCTCAAAATGGAAAGTTCCAATTAGTTAATTTCTCAAGTTCAAATCCATATATTTTGCATGAATCAAAAATATGCCCAAAAAACGACTTTCTGTAGCAAAGATCAGAGGCTGGAGCATGAAAATCGGAATGGCTCAGAACCCATGTGTAGCTAGCTGCATTGCCAGTGCAAGTGCCACTTCCTAAGCAGAGGGGAATGGGCTCTGTCAGCAGGTAAGAATCCTGCCACTAGTGGAAAACACCAAGGGCTGTCCAGTGGTGCTTTGAAGAATTAATGAATCCCTAATGAACTTGACTGGTAGGAGCAGAAGAGAAAGCAGCTCACTAACTATGCGTTCAATGAAAGATGAAACAGTAGTCAGAGGAGCTTCAAGAAAATGTTTCCAATGTGGACTAAGAAAGATGGTGATAGAAATCCAGCCGGGTTCTGAGTAAAGTTTGTGAGTAAACCTCATTTGAGCTAAAAGCCAGTTTTTCCCATTCATAGTATCTTCAGGACATAACTAGCTGTCTAACTATTAGACCTGATATAAAACACTGTTAATTTGGCCCTTTTTGTCTGATCTAGGGCACCTCTGCATTTTTACCAGCAGAAGACAAATTAAACCAGGCAAAAGCTAAGATTTTGACTTTCTCAGCATATTGATGACCATTTTCTGCCATGTCTTTCCCCCTTGTTTCATCAGGAACATGATTCTGCAGAGTTGGCCTTCAGAGCAAATTCATAAAATTGGAGAACTTCATAACTGCATTATTGAGTTCACGCCCCTCATTTTATTACCTCAGAGAAAGGGATTCAGAGCAGTTAGATTTGCCAGGAGTCACATAGCCAGAGATGAAAGCCACAGCTCTCTCTGCACAATGTCACATGATTGTGCTGATCAGAGGCCAAAACATGAGGCTAACATCATGAAATATTCGTTGTTGGTTTGCTTTTTACTCTCTACTTGCATGACTGCCTACGTCCATCATTTTCTAAGACAACCTTAGACCACAGTATACCTTATTTCTCCATCAACATTTTGGGTTATTATTCCACACTATACATGTTAATTGACTGAAGAAAAATAATTGAGACCAAACATATGTATTTGCCCTGGTTTGCAAGGGCTGCTATAACAAATACCGCAGACTGGTTGGCTTAAATAACAGGAATTTGCTGTCTCACAGTTTTGGAGGTTAGAAGTCTAAAATTAAGGTGTCAGCAGGGCCACGCTATCTCTGAAGCTTGTAGCATCCTGGGGGTGGCTTGCTGGCATGGCTCAAGCTCTACCTCCATGACATAGCCAGCTGTCTCCTGTCTCCTCTTGTGTCCAGTGTCCTCTGCTTATTGGCTTAAGGCCCACCCTGATTCAGTTTGACTTTACCTTAACTAAAAGGATCTTCAAAGATTTTATTTACAAATGACTTCACATTAACAGCACCACGTTTAGGACCCAAACATGTCTTTGTGGGTTACATGATTTGGTCCATGGCAGCAGTCTACACTTGGAGAAAAAGTCTAGTATATATTTATAGCAAAACATCATGGAAATTATGTGATATAATAATGACACACTGTTGGTAGAGTTAAGATTTAGAAATATTCAGAAATATTTTAATCTGGCTTTATATTTCATGCTAAAAATGAGGTCTCTTTTAGAGGAGTTCTCCTATAATATTACTTTCCTATTTGGTTATTAACCTAAATAATGCTATTCCACTGGATTTCATATGTGCTGCAAGTCCTGCTGGGAAAGTGTATAACTGGACTCATTTAGGAAGAGGCAATGTGGCTATATGAGAAAAGCTGCCATATGTGAAACCTCACTTTATGCCTGTTGAAATTTTTGTAATTTAGTTCTCCCAGGGAAATGTCCATTGTACTATTGTGTAATTTTATCAGCATGAACTTCTGCTGAATATTTTTCCTTTTTTTCAAAAACCATATTTTTGTGAAGCTGGCTTCAAAGCTTAATGTTGCAACATCTGTGCCCATATACCGGGGAGCCATGGAAGACGTGTCCTGAAGATTATCTACATCTTCTAATCTTATAAAATGCTACAAAATGAGAAAAAAAGGATATACATTTTCCTAGCCTGGCATTATTTTTTTGAGAAAGGAACCACTTTCTCCCTCCTTAGGAGATTCTCACAATAAAAGAGAACCAATATTTCTGAAGCTATAAAAATATCTCTACAAATATAATAGACTACTCATTTGTTTTGTTCCTAGATAAGGGTAATTCTTAGTACATATGAACAACTTTCCATTAAGAGACATTGTGATTAAACGTAAAGCCTGAAGCTATATTCTCAAATGTTTCTAAATAGGGCTCTTTAATAATAATATGAATCAATGGAAAGCAAAAAATACTACTTTGAGTTTACTTTTTGCTACTTTTCTTCCATGGGTCTCCCCACAGCTCAGGCAACTTTCTTTAAAAATAGAAATTATGGCTGACTCAGGCTTTCTGAAGCAGAAGATCAGGATCTTGGCCAAGAGAAAGGAATTTATGAATGAAGAGAAATGCCTTTCACCCCATCCTTCATTCCTTGCTCTGTTGGGATAGAATAAAATACACAGCAATGTTAAGAGTTTAGAGCCATATAATCACTACCTGCAGGAGACAATGCTGCAAATCAAATGTGCAGAATAATTTGGTGTTGAAGAATGGTTTAGAACATGGAAGTTTTTATGGATTCAGTTAGGAAGGACAGTGAGTGGATTTAGGGAATTCCCAAATCCTTTGCATTCTCTTCTTGATTTTGTCATCAATTTAACAAATTATGAAAAATACTTAACACTTATTGAATGCTTTCTATGTATTCAGGTAATGTTGTAGTTTGCTTTAAATATCTTAACTCCTTGCATTTTCACCTTATGTGATTGGTACTTTTGTTATCACCATTTCACAGGTGAGGAAATGGAGGCACCCGAAGATTAAATAATTTGCCCAAGGTCACCCAGCTTGCCAGTGGTGGAGCAGCCTACATCTTCACCGCCACCTCATATTGCCTCCCTTTCTTTAGTTACTCTTCTTCTGCGCAACAGGAGAATAGCTTTTACCTCTTACCTTGAAGCAAAGAATGAGATAATAAAGGCAAAGCGTTTTAAATTATTTCAAATTTAAAGACCAGAAAGATTCAAAGCAAGGCCAAGTTAAGTATCTGTGCTAAAAAAGGGAATGGGAAACATGGTTAGTGGTTAATTCAAGCCCACAGGCTTTTGGTTTCCAACAGTGAAAAGTCAAATTTTAACCAAGAAATTCAACTTCAAAGTTACGGGTAGCTAACCCTTCAGTAATCAGAAGAGCATTAAGGCAGGCCACTGGCAGAAGGGTAACTTCAAAGTCTGTTGAACCCAAACTTTGCCCTTATGGGTCAAGTTTAAGAGGGTAATTAGTGAATCAGTACATTTACCATTTGCATTTCTTGAGGCACAATACACAAGCCAAATAATTTCTGCCACAGATAAATTAAGCAAACAGACGTGACACTGTGTATTTTACGTTTTAGAAGTACACTGGAAGGGAGAACTACCGGGTGTCTCAATCTGAAATGGGAGTTGTAGCAATTCTACATGTGCACTATAAAATATGTCAGGAATGTGGCATCCTAAGTCTGAACTAGAATTTGCAGCAGAGTAAAGGTTCTTAGAATCATAGGCACAGAAAAACATTGTGCTTTAAATGCAGTAGGGGACAAAAGTGTCAAAATCACTAACATGGCTTAACAATTAAATTGTGTCAATGCCCCCGCCAGGAAGAGTTCATAATTTCGAGGATGTAGTTACTATTGACCTGATTTTCAATTGAGATCATGTCTGTGTCTTAATTAAGAAACAAAATTGATCACTGTGTTCTATAAACAAGGCCTGTCAAATTATTATTCTGAAATTGCTTTGCAAATACACATTTGTTTAAGAGTAGCCTGATTTATGATATAGTGCAGTAGACAAATTATTGCATGAGCTTCTTTTAAGAGATTGCTTTATATTTATAATTGAATTCTTAAGTTATTAAGTAAATACTAAATTTCTCTAAGTTTTTTTTAAAAGAGATTTTTAAAAAGATTTTTATCTTCATTCCAATATATTGGCTTCTTGTCCCACATGCTGTTTTAAAATTATTTACTAAGTGTCCATACCCCCTATGTCTTCAGAAATCATTATAATGCTCACTTAGGTTTTAAACAGTATTCAATAATATAGCAGTTCAATATTAATGGATGAAGTTTGTAATTTAGAAGGATCATATAATGAACATACTTTATATAAATTGCTTCTTTGTTACCACGTGAAGGAAGATAGACTTAAATCAATATAAAAAGGTTAAACTATTTGTTTTAAAGACGTTTCAGGTTTTGTATGACTTTTCCCCTTTAGTCCATAATTTTGATTTCTTAGTGTTTTCTCTATACTACAATTTTAAAAATTAAATTTAAATGAATAATAAAAGCATCTTCATACTATTGGAAAGGGGAAATGGTCTTAGGAGTATCTTCTTTTGCTACTTCTTTATTTTATTCTACTTTCAAAAATAGATTCAGGATTAAAGAAACTTTCATTTCCCCCCTTTCCAGACTGCAATTGCATGAGGATAACTCTGAAGAGGTTGAATTCTAGGCAGGAATCCAAAGAAACTCTTTATTCTTGAAGGTTTAATTCAAGAGTAGTCCTACCTTTTTCATCTTTTTCTTCTTGGTCATCTGCTGTTGGAATCTCTTCTGATTGCTCAACAATTGTGGCATCCTCTTGGTTTGATGACAGCTCTAAATAAAATATCACCGAAGAATACAAAGTAATGTGTGAGTTGGGATCACTAATAAAACACATTGACTTGAGCATTGAAAGTTAAAGTTCTTTTTTTTTTTTTTTTCAGTTTCAACAGGCACACAAAGCAGAATACTATATCCGTTCTCCAGTAATCATTGCCTAAAACACATGTGCAAACCACTCACACACAATTATATATAGAAGTCATGGTTTGTTTTGTTTTCTATTAACAATATATTCCAGTATTAGTACCTTCTGTTTCCATATATGAGCTCTGGGACTCTGTCTCAATTTTTATTTCATTCTTTGTTGAATCATTCTCTTGTCCTGTTAAGAAAAATGATTGAAAAAATAAATGTGAACTGTATAACCATACCTTTATCCTTGGTTTGAAAAAGCAAAAACTTCAGAAACCATGCTTTAATCATGTGCAGAAGCAGACAACAGGTTTGAACCAAAGTGGAGGGTAAAGATACATTTTTTTTTTCAAATCAAGCATAAAATTATTAAAAATAGCCAGATACTTTGTGCAATACCTCTTCTTGGAATTGAGTGGTGTAATTTAGTGTTAGCTTCTCAGTAAACTGGAGAAATATGGATGCAACTTGGTGGTTTAGAAATTTTAAATTATTTTTGGATTGCATGGGTTAATTACATTTAATTTCCCTTTATGGTATAGACATTCCCTACATTGAATATTTCTAGAAAAAAATATTGTTTCTACAGTATAGACTTGTTTTTCCAAAAACACTACTTGTACTTTCATTCCTCCATCAACAGAGCATAAAATACCTTGAGTAATGTGAGCACAAAGGAATTGGTTGGCATTACAGCTCAATCATTCTCTTAAGACACCTACTAAATATAGCAAAGGTCAGGAGAGAATTCAGCCAACTCTTGATTACTCTGAGGCTGATTATCTAGTAATGGTTCCTCCCCCCGCCCCACGCACACCCCCTGGTTTCTTTGCTAACCTCCCCTGTAGAGTTTAGAACATTTAAGTGCTCATTAAGAAAGGAAATTGAAATCTGTCCATTTTGCCTCTTGCTAATGAAATATTTTGTGCTGAAGATATTTAACTGTTGAATTTTAAAAAAATATTAAGCAATCCAGAGCTGGGGTTGGTTATAGACACAAAGGGGCTACAGAGGAGCTTGGGCTCTTTGGCTGGGTACATGCCTGTGGCAGATTATGCAGTTGTTCCAAGGTTTTCCTACCCTTTCTGTAAGAGGATTATAGTTCCCTGCTTTTGGCTTTGGGACCTGCAGTGTCCCCTGGGGGATGGGAACATATTCCCACCCCATTGACACCAGGATTGTATATATGACTTGGTTTAGAAAATGGCACAGAACAGATATAAAGCATAGTGTCTTTGAGCAGAAGCTTCAATATCTGTTGCATGTTATCTCCAGCTCTGTTGCTCCTATTAGAGTATGCTCCTGTAGCCTAGATCCGGGAATGAAGACACATGGAGCAGAGCCACAGCCAACCTTGGTTATTATAGTGAGACTTTGGGGATTATTTGTTCTGCAGCAAAGATGACAACCCCTTATCTTTATAGCTTCCTCTTTATACAGCTATTCTTAATTGACCTCTATAGTACCTTCCCTCGGTTCATTCTCTGCTAGTGTGATCCAGACTTAAAAAAAATTGTCATATCTAACTTCTCCAGAGCTCAATTTAAATCAAAAGGGTCTGATAAAATAATTACTACTAGTGCATATTTATCTGAGCATTGGAGCTAGAAACCTCAGGCTGTCTTTGATGACTTTCATGACTCCCCAAATCTAGTGAAATACCAAGTCTTGATGATTCTACAAAAATGTTTCTCATTCCCTGCTTTCCATTCCTACTTCCTTTTCCCTCATTCAGGGATTCTTCATCTCTCTCTTGGACCAATATCTACCATTTTGTTCTTCTGTAATCTGTCTTGTGAATTGCTGTCAGAAATAGCTTTTAAACCATGGATTTGATCAAGATATTTCTCCTGCAAATAAAACTCCAATTCCTCCTGAGTGCCTAGAAGAGTGCTGTTCAAAATGTGGTCCATGGACAAGTGGCATTGACATTGCCTGGAAGCATTTTAAAAATGCAGAATATCAGGCCCATCTGAGACCTACAGAATCAGAGTCTGCATTTTAAGAA
This sequence comes from Tolypeutes matacus, assembly GCA_026826555.1. Taxonomy (NCBI): domain Eukaryota; kingdom Metazoa; phylum Chordata; class Mammalia; order Cingulata; family Chlamyphoridae; genus Tolypeutes; species Tolypeutes matacus. The sequence goes on from JAKSZT010054001.1 coordinate 859,560, forward strand.
GATCTCCAAGTGATTTGTATGTATATTAAAGTTGAAGAAGCACTAGTCTAGAGAATATAAGTGTACTTTCAAATTATTGGTCCCATACGAAATGCCAGGTTTTACCTAAAAGCTTCACATACATTATCTCCATTCATCACATCAGTCCTGTAAAGTAAGTAAAACAATCCACATTTTGCTTTCAAAAGTCATAACCAGGTCTATCTGACTTTAAGTCCCCTTTTCCTTTTTGTTTTGACTGAAAATGTCTTTCGTTTGCTTTTAAATTTAAGTATAACTTGCATACAATAAAACACACAAATTAAGTGCACAGCTTTATTGCTTTTTACATGTATATATGTGCCTCCCTGTGCAATCAGTACCAAAATTAAGAGCATTTTTGATGTAAGTGGCAACCTCCAGATGATATCTGCTTCCCTGCCCACCCACAGGTAAAACGTAACTGTTCGTCTGTTTTTGAAATTCATATAAACAGAACTGTACATTGTGTGTGTGTCTGACTTTTTAAATACAGCATTTTATCTGTGAGATCAAACCCAGTTGTTGCATGTGGCCATTGTTCATTCTTTTCCATTGATGTCTACAGTTCCACTGTCTGAATATATTATGTCATGTGGGCATTGAATTGTTTTTTGTTTCAGTTGTGAAACACACCCCTAAAAACATTATTGCAGTTGTCTTTTGGTTGCCAAATCACACGGGTATAAACGCAGAAGTGAAATTGCTAAGTAATAGGGGACACTGATGTTTAGCTTTACTGGATTCTGCCCATCAGTGTTCTAAAGGATTTGTTCCATTTTACACTCCCACAAGAATTGAATGAGAATTCCACTTGTCCTCTTTATTCTTTACACCATGGCATGCTACTGTGGTCACAAAGTTCTTTAATATGGAGCAGAAAGCCATGCAAAATCTTTTTCCATCCTTATCGCTTGTGGTCCTATATAAAGAGATGCTACCCTGTGACTTAGTTTGCCAGGGTTGCTAGGTCACACACATACTATGCAATGGGTTGGCTTCTACACCAGGAATTTATTGTCTTGTGGTTTTGGAGGCTACAGCATCAAGATATTGGCAGGCTTGGTTTTTCTTGGTGTCTTTCCTATAGAATTGTCCCGGAGTCTTGCATTTTCCTGAAGTGTCCCAGCAATCCTCTGTCACTAGCAGTCACTTTCTCCTTGTGTCTGCTCCTCTGAGTTCTATTAACTTCTGGTTTCTCCTTCAGTGTCCAGTTCCATTTGTAAAGACTCCAGCCACGTGGAGTAAAGCCTACCCTAATTCAATTTGGCCTCATCTAAATATAGGATCAAAGATCCTATTTACAGATGAGTTCACACCCTAAATAATATTTTCAAAGATCATATTTACAAACAGATTCACACCCACAAAATGGGGGTTAGGACTTGCATATGTCTCTGTGGGGGGCGTGACTTAGCCCCCAGCACCCTGCGACTGGCCATTCCTTGTGCAATATATTGAAAAAGTGGCACTAATTGGCAGACATGGCAGGGGCTGGGAATATCTTAAAAAGACAGATGCAGTGCTTGTCCCCACAATGCAGACAGTTGCAGGAACACAGGCATTAAATTAGGAAAAAAGTCATTCTTGTTAAGATGTGAAGCTTTTGGAAAAATTCACTTTTACTACATTTTTAGGTGACAGGAAACTGAGAAGGATAGCTTATTTATTGGAAAACAAAATCAAGACTAAAATAATCTGAATTATTTTGAAATTCAGATGAAATTTAACAAGGATAAATGTAAAAATCTAAAATCACATTTATAAACTCAACTTCAAGAAATTTGAAGGAAATCATCCCCCTTTCTGACAAAACTAGTCCCCTGCAAAGATTTTGCATTCTGGATCTACTCTAGATGAACAATGGATCACCACCACAAGTTTAGCTGGATGGAGAGAAGGTTTCTGTTATCACCTTATCGAATGTGAGGGGAATATTCTCAGTTTATTTCCTGGCAAACATCTTGCCTGGACAGCTATTTCAGTTCTCCAAACAAACAGGGGACTATTAGAAATTGAAACACACTATGAGGAGAATTATGCTAAGTGATAAAATAGTTTTACAAAAGATTTATTCAGGAATAAAAAATATCTTTGTGTTTGTACTAAATATAAGAAGTGAAAGAACTGATGAATAAGGAATATGAAACGATCGGATGAAAAGGGAGTTGGCTGAGACAATAAGGAAAATATACAAGTCTAAAAACCCAGAGACAATATTGACATCGCCAATGGATGTCGTAAAAAGAGAACATAATAGATAAATTGTTTTAGAGGTCAAACCTTTGAGGTAAAGCTGACAAGGAAGCAAAGGCAGTGAGAAAAATGAAATGGGTGTTTATGACGGGTTCTGAGGACAGAATAGAGAGATGGAATTTCTGAGGATTATATGAAGAATAAGTAGCTTTTTATCTATATGATGGGAACCATTAAATAACACCCTATGAGATTTAAAAAGATTGTAGAAGTTAGAATATAATTTCATTTTTTGGTGACTACACACAAATTCTGTTTATATAGTGGGACAAAGCCTGGAAGGGTATATCTCAGATGTTAACAGTCATTACCTTTGCATTGTTGGTGGGATTTTAATTTACAGGATTTTTATTTTGTTAATCTGCATTTTATAACAATTGCTTATTCTATAATTTAATAATTATAATTAAACAAGTTTTTAAATGTTCTGGCTAAAAGGTGTTTGTGTATCTAGTCAAATCCAGTGACTTTTTCTCAGTTCCTAATAAGTATGTGCTCTAGAAAACATGTGACAAATAGAACTGTTGAACAAATTTCTTTTTTTTTTTTTTTTTTGTCTTTTACCAAATCACCTGCCATTCCCTGTGCTCTGTATACAATTTACTATTTATAGTTTAAAAACATTATATTCTGCCTCTGTACCCCCTTAGCATAAGTTCCAGTGGATGAAATATCCATTTTTCCTCCTTTCCTTACTTGTGGAAATTCTCCTCATCTTTCAAAACGCAGCCATCAATTTCCCTTTGCTACATAACATTCTCTGAATCACTAGAACAAACTGATCATTTTCATATCTGCTTATTGAGCTCTTTTGCCCATTCTTCTATCAATTAATTCTTTTCATCTTACTGTAAATATAGTTGTATCTTACCACATTATGAATGCCATGAAGATAGAATTGTATTTTATTCATACTGCGCTTCCCAGCACCTACTAATAAATCAATAAATGTCTACTTAATTAGCCCTGTATTTATAGCCCTCATCAAATTCTGTAAATAGTGATCAGGGATGGTATCTTGCTTTCTATCGCATCCTTTAGCAACTAGGAAACTGCTCTATGCCAGAAAGCACTCCACTATATTTGTTACAGAGAACCCTGGTGAGTGGGAGTAAGGAGAACTAGATGTTAGGCAAGGCACAAGCTCTTTGGGCTTCAATTTCATCATCTATTTTTTTTTAAAGGTGGTTGAGCTAGATAATCCCTTTGGTTCCTTCTTTTTCATTATATGAGGCTTTGTCTCCTGGTGAAGTGTCCAGTCCCTTTGACAAACTATTGGGTGGATGATATTGAGCAGGGCCTTCACTGAAGGTCCCAATTATGGTGTGAGCCTCGTGTTCCATCACCGTTGACATGGGGAACTGAGCAGCGCGCCTCCTCTCAGGTCGTTGCTGGGACCTTCAGCTCATGGTTGGTGATCTGGCTTATGCTGGTCAGGGAAGGGAGAGCAGGGCATTCAGGGAGTAGAAGCAGCCGGTCTGGAGGGAAGCATGTCTCCTAGCCCCAGCATCCCACCTGATACATTTTCAGAGGAATTCAGTTAGGAATGTGAGGCTCACAGTGTGACGGGTTCTGGGGCGCTGCTAATAAGGTGGGACTGCCCAGATGAGATGTTGTTGAACATGAAGGGTTTTCCAGGACTAGTGTGGCCTGACGGTTCCCTTTGAGGAAGAGAGACCCCTTTCGAACCTTTTTTTGTGACTGTTTCTCTCCTCTGCTGTCCCTCAGATCTGTCCTCCTTGTGTTCTATAGTTTTTGGCAATCTTTTCTTGAAATTGAAGTAAATATATTTTTTCTTTCCCATTTATTTTTTCTGAAATAAAGCTAGTAAAAAATTTATGGAAGAAATCCAACTTTAAATTCAGAAACGATCCTATTTGCTCTCTCCTGATCCCAGCTGTGATGTGGCACATTATACAAAGATGGGCTGTGTGGGAGCTCCTTGCCCCACGCTGTGTGTTAATTCTGACTCTTGGAGCCGCCAGCCTGTCGCTGTCGCCCTTTCTCTTCAATGCACTCACACATCCCGCTTTCCAACTTGCTTCTTGGCCCCTTGGGGGCAGCTTTCAGTTTAACTCTCTATCTTCAGTTTTAGTGAATTCCTCCCACCGTCTTCTGCCCTAATCTCTCTTGGCAGAGGGAACGAAAGAACACAAAGGACCCCACAGTTTGTTTATATTTTTTTCATACAGTGAATTCAAGCATCCATAGTAATGGAGGGGACTATTAGAATAGATAATCCAGAAATTCATTCACTTTTCTTTAGAAATAGATCACATGATTGTTTCTTAATGCCCTGGTAATTAAGTTTGGCTCAAGCTAATGCTTTAAAATTAATTTACATAAAAATTGGTCTAGGGACATCAGTCTGGAATTAAATATTTTCTAGAGTATAAGCCAAAACTCATTTTGTATATGAATTGTTTGTGAATAATACTAACAACAATATAGTTTTATTGTTTGCATGTTGTTAGATGCTCAGATCTTTGATACTTGTCTTAAAGTAGGGTTCTTAACCTTTTTTGTTTCATGGAACACATTGCCAATCAGGTGAAAACCACGGACCCCTTACTAAGTCCACACTATACTGTGTATTATTTAATAAATATTTCACACCTGCACCAACAATGTCTCTACAAGAATGTTTTTTTGAATTTCAATTCAAGCCCAAGGACCCCTTGTTAAGAACCCTGTCTTAAAGACAGAATGGAAGTTGTGTCTTTTGTTAATCTTTAAACTTGATTGCTGCTGATATACAAATTTTTACTTTTACCAAGTCTAAAGATACCCTATATTAGGAACAAAAATTAAGCCTAGATTAGTATGAATTTGATTATCCTCTAGATATCATTTTTTTTCTCCTAGGGTAAAATAAAATTAACTTTCCTAAGGTAAATTATTTTTCCTGTAGTTGCAAAAGAAACAATTTCTTTGGATAATTTTACAACTAAAGGATAGCCATTCTTAATATTGTGAATTACCATCTTGTGTTTGTGTGTTTGTACACACATACACATATACAGCCATAGACATACATATATAAATATATCTAGGGATCAAAGTATGTTTCCTGCCTTTCACATTTCATATTTTGTAAACATCTTCCACTATGATTACAATTTCCTCAGAAATTTGTATATATACCATGTATAATATTGTATAATTTTCTAAGTCATGGATGAACTTCTGAATGTTTCCTTTTCTATTTTTATTTTTTGCTATTAAACACAGTATTGCAATGAATATTTTTGTGAATAAATATCTTTGTACTCTTGGTGGGTGCTACTTTAAGATAAATTCCTAGAAGTATAATTCTTGGATCAAAGTTTATGAACATCGTACTTTTCATTAGATTTTTGCCAAACTTGCTGACGAGGAAGACTGTGCCCTTTGGTCTCTCACCAGTCCTCCTACTCGTCCTGTGTGTTTTCAGTCCTACTTAAACTTCTCTGATACTCAAACAGAGATGGTGCTTCAATCAAGTTTTATTTGCATTTCTTTAAAAAGATAGGGCATCTTTTCATATTTATAATGACTGCATTTCTTCTGTAAGTTAACAATTTTGATTCCTTTGCCCATTTTTCTCTTGGGTTGCTTATTTTTACTTTTTCTTACAGGTTTATGAGGTTTGTTTAATAAGAAATTTAGTTCTTTGTCACATTCGGTGAGGATATTTTTCCCAGTAGTTATTCTTTAGAATGTAATTATAATCTTTAAATATCATACCAACATTTATAAATTCAGATTTAGCCACTATCTTCCTTTACAACATATATTGACACAGGCATGCACATACATATATTTCAGATATAAATGTATGGTATGTATTTTATGAAATATATGTTTACAGTCATTTATGTGTGGGTATGTATAGTCATAGTTTAAACAGCAGTCCTATTTCAATATTTAAAAATTAAAAAAAAACTTTTGCTTCTTTTAGTACAGTACTTTTATATTTATATTTTTATTTTTTATTTCTGTTCCTTCTGGAATTTATGTCAGTGTAAGGAATGGGGTTGGCATTCAGCTTTATTTTTCCAAATGGCCAACTAGTTGTCCTAACGCCATTTACTGAGTCATCTATCTTTGAGATGTCAGCCTGAATATGTACTGAAATCCCAGTTCTACTTTAGTCTATTTCTGAGCTCTTTATTCTGTTTCATTGATCAGCCTGTCTATTCCTACAGCAGGACCACACTGCTAATGACATTTTTCAAACATTCCATACCATTTTCAGTCTATTTGTTCTGTCATTGACTGATTATATTGTATCTGTGAATTCCCCATTGCATTTCCAACAGATTTTTATTTGTAAAGTATCTTGCCATATCATCTTGACACATAAAGACCATTCACTATTATATATAATCAGGGATTTGTGTTTTTATCAATATATTAAAATATTTCTCACTTGAATCATTTTGCTAAAATTCTACATGGATAATTATAAAGTAGTTTCTCATGTTTTTTTTTTGTTTGTTTGTTTGTTTTTCTTTTTTAATTTTCTCTTCCCAAATACATGTTTCCATTTTTAAGCCTTTACTATTATTATTTTGAATTTAATTTCAATCTGAGTGTTTTTCACATTTATTAAAGTACTCTAATTACATTTACTGTTTTAACTACCTGCTTGTGTTCTGTCATTTTATGCATTGTATTCCTGTAACATTGCTATTTACTTTTTATTTGTATAACTGAATATACTCATGGTTGGTGTCATCTTTTGGGGAAGCCTATAATTCTATTTGTAAATGTTGTAAAATCTTTCAAAGATATTCCTTAACCTAATTTGTACTCTAAGAATCCATATAATAGGAATTTTAGTTATGGAGTTGATTTGCCTTTATGGAATAAAGTCAGCTTTAGGTACAGTGCAATGCTTCCCTGCCTCCTACCATAACCTTTATTTTATAAATTCTACCATTGGTACTTCTTTCCTCCCTTTCTCACTCCTTTCTTCTTTTAACTATTTTATTAAAAATAGTTTTTGCTTCCTTCTTATTTTAACTATTTTATTTAAAATGCAATATATATAAATAAAAGTGCACAAAAATATAGAGCTCAATTAAATATCCAAAAGAAATACAGAACAAACTAGATATCATTATAATATCCATGCAGCCCAGAAGCCACTCATTCTGTACCTCCTCCCTAGTCACCAATATTTAATCAACACCCAGACTCCCTAGATTTTCGTTATTTTTTACCACCTGACCATGCCTCTCTAAATATCACAGTTAATTTTTCCTGCTTTTTAAACTTGATGTAAATCAAATTGTACAATATACATGCTTTTGTACCTCCTTTAGTTTATCACTATCTTTGTGAGAGTCATCCATGTTTTTGCATGTTGGCAGCTTGTTCATTTTTATTGTTGCAATGTTTTTTATGAGACCTCTGGGTCATCCTTATCTTTGTTCCACTGTATGAGACTTTTCTTTTACTACTGGCTGCTCTTGAGATTTTTCTTTGTGTCTGCTGTTGAGTAGGTGGATTATGATGGGCATGGGTATAATTTCCTTTATTCTGCTCATGCTTGAAGATCATGTAACTTCTTGGATATTTGGGTTTATTATTTTCAACAAATTTTGAAAAAATTCAGCCATTTTTACTCCAAATATTTTTTCCCTTCCCACCCTAACTTCAGAGATTCCAAGTACATGCATATTAGGCCACTGGAAGTATTTTCACAACTCGATGATACTCATCATTTTCTTCAGGCTATTTTCTCTCTCTGTTTCATTTTCGATAGTTTCGATTACTACATCTTTAATTTCACTAATCTTTTCTTCTATAATATCTAATATGCCAATAACCTTTTCAGGTATAATTTTTATCTCGTTTGTGGTTTTCACCTTAAGTTCAATTTGGGTGTTTTTATAGCTTCTATGTCTCTACTTAACATGGTCAAGCCTTCCTTTAGCTTCTTGCAGGTATGGAATACAGTTATACTTTTAAAAATTATTCTTAGAGAAGTTGTGGGTTTACAGAACAATTATGTGTAAAATACAGGATTCCCATGTACCATCCTATTAACACCTTTCATTAGGGTGGTACATTTGTTACAACTAATGAAAGCACATTTTTAAAAATAATTGTACTATTAATTAATTATATCATTTTGTCATTTCTGGGTTGGTTTCTATTAATATTTTCCTTCTTATCTAGGTCATACTTTACTGTTTCTTGTCAAGAATTGTGAAGAGACTGAGATTTTACCCTACTTGCAAGTTAACAAGTTAGCCTGTCACAATTCCATGGATGCTGACAGAACACATAAGAATCCTGGGTCAGAGACAGACCAGTTTATTGTTCAATGCAATAGCCATAGACAGAACATCTGTGCCTGTTCCCTGAGCCCCAATTCCCACAGGATGATGTGAAAAGGGCGAGGTGATACCCATACACACAGTGGATTGTATTAGAAGAGAAGAATCTTGAGCTTAGAGAACCTTATTTTTTAAAATATATATTTTTTATTAGAGAAATTGTGAGCTTACAAAACAATCGTGCATAATGTGTAGAATTTCCATACATTACCCTTCCACCAACACCTTAGATTGTTATGAAACATTTGTTACAGATGATGAAAGAACATCATCAGACTATCACCACTAACTGTGGTCCATAGCTATTTAAATTTTAATATATATTTTCCATAAACCCCCTTTCATATTTTTTTCTTTTTTAGTTCTTTGTCTTTTCTTAAAATTTTTTTTGTTTTTCACTTTTCTTTTATTTTTGCTATGGTATTTTTTAATAACAGATTTATTGAGATATAACTTATATTCCATAAAATCCATCCTTCAGAAGTGTACAGTTCAGTGATTTTTAGTGTATTCATTGGATTGTGCAACTATTGCCACTATCTAATTTTAGAATATTTTCAATTAAATGAGGAACTGTACCAAGAAGCTTTTAAAATGAGCACCTGTCACCAATAATGAAGACTTAATAATTTTAAAGGCCAGAATCTAGTCCTCTACAACAAATCGAAGTCCTGAGATTTTGAAGTTGATGATCCAAAAATAGGCAGGGGAAATGCCTCCAGTAATGGAAGCAGCTCCGGGTTGCTGCTCGCTTGGAAGGGTTCTTCCCTTTCTGGAATTTAGTTTGCTCAGACTTCTTTGTGTCTTTAATTAACAATATGATGGGCAGGTTAGCACTTTCCAGAGGGCCCAGAGACCTGTGCCAATCCGCCTGGGCTATACCCCTTATTATTAACACCATGTGTTAGTATTGTACATTTGTTACATTTCATTAGAGAAAATTCTCATAATGGTACTTTGAGCCACAGTCTATCTTCCACCACATAGAGAACCTGAAGTTTTTTATTGTAAAAGCATGTGTGCTCTTTGCTCCAGAGGGAGACAGTTTATCTTCCAAGGTTGTTTGCTATACAAACATCCTTGAAAAGATTGGCCAGGACAAAAAGCAGTCAGTGCCTCTGCTCACAAGACATATAGAAACTCAGAGATGCATGGAAAATTGTCTTTAAATACTTCTTTGCATACCTTATAATTGTGGATTTTACTTTGTTGATATGAGATATATTTATATTCCCATAAATATTCTTGAGCTTCATTTTGGGATGCAGTAAGTAAGTTACTCAAAATTAGGGTTATTCAGAGAAACAAAACAGGCTACATGCATGTGTGTATGTATGTAAAGAGGTTTTTCATAAGGAATTGGCTCACAGGATGGTGGGGGCTTGAAATTTCAGTAAAAGTGATGCTGAAATTTTGAGTCCAAATTTCTTAGGGGAAGCTGGAAGGCTGGTAACTCAGGGAAGAGTGGTGGGTATTTTCTTAAGGCAACATTTCTTCTTCTCCTGGGAACCCTCAGATCTTTGCACTTAAGGTCTCTTACTGGAAGAGGCCCACCCATATCCTGAAGGTAATCTCCTTTACTTAAATTCTACTGATTTTAGATGCTAATCTCATCTACAAGTATCTCCACTGCAACATCTAGGCCAGTACTGACCAACCACCTGGGCACTATAACCTAGCCAAGTTGACGTAAAATTATTCATCACAGAGCACAAGAGCAATATTTAGTCTATTGCTTGTTTTTCACTACTACTGAGGCATAAACCTTTGATTCCTCTATGAATTTTCAGTTTTTCCATTCTGACTGATGGGAACAGCTGCTCTTCCCAGTCTCGGTATCATTTTCTCAAATCCTTTGGTGTTCTTTACCCAGCCTTGGTAGTTCTTTATATACATGCACTGATCAGTACTCAGCTGTAGACTCAAGGGTTCTCTCTATAGATCTCCAGAGCTTTTCCTCTGGGCAGCTGTCTCCTTTCCCATGCTGTGTCCTGTGAACTCTAGTTGTAGTGCCCCCCCCCAGACTCCCAGCTCTGTCTCTTCAACTCAGGGAATCCACTCAACTCTGCTTTGGTTCCTCTTTCTGTGACACTGATGGGAAATTTTCTTCAGTCAGCCTGGACAATCACAGGGCTTACCTAATTTCCCAACTCCCAGGGATCACTGAGATTTACCATTCAGTGGAATTAGTCACATTCATAACTCTGTGCACCAAAATCCATTAGAAAAACTACCCCATTATCCTAAACAGAAATCCTCACCCATTATGCTCACCATTCCCCAAACCTCCCTGTAAACTATATTCTACTTCCTGTCCTTATGCATTTTTGTATTCTAACTATTTCATGTAAGTGGAATCATACAATATCCATCCCTTTGTGTCTGACTTATTTTGCTAAACATTATGTCTTCAAGATTCATCTATGTAGTGGCATGTATCAGAACTTCATTACTTTCTATGGCTGAGCAATATTCCACTGTTACGTGTATGCCACATTTTGTTTATCCATTCATCCCCTGATGGATATTTGGGTTTCTTCCACCTTTTGGCTATTGTAAATAACATTGCTATGAACATTGGTGAAAAATATATGTTTGAGTCCCTGCTTTCAATTCTTTTGGGCATATGCCTAGAAGTGGGATTGCTAGGTTATATGGTAGTTCCATGTTTTACTTTTTGAGGGAATGCCAAACTATTTTCCACAGTGGCTGCACCATTTTACATTTCCATCTACAATGTGGTAAAGTTCCTATTTCTCTGCATCCATGCCAGCATTTATTTACCTTTTTCTGAAAAACAGTATCTGTTCTAGGGGGGGTGAGGTGGTATTTTGTGGTTTTGCATTTCCCTACTGGCTAATAATGTTAAGCATCTTTTCACGTGTTTATTGGCCATTTGGAGGCCTGTGAAGAGATGTCTAAGTCCTTTGCCCATTTTTTAAAGTGGGTTGTTTGTCTGTCTGTTTTGGGTTATAGGAGTTCCTTATATATTTTGGATATTATTCTCTTGTCAGATATATAGTTTCCAAATATTTTTCTCCCATTTTGTTGCTTGTCTTCTCACTTTCTTGATAAAGTCCTTTGCACAAACATTGTTAATTTTGATGAAGTCCAGTTTATTTATTTTTTCTTTTGTTGCTGTTGATTAAATTTTAAGTATTCTGTTTGGAGTTCAAAGAAATTTTTGACATAGGGCCTGATGTCATTCATGGATGTAGGAAATTTCCCACAATAATATCCCCCAAAATTGCTACTACCCAAATCTCTCTCCTCTCTCTAGGATACCAATTACATGCAATAGATTTTATCGTTATGTCCTCCATATCTGTTCCCTCTTCTTAGTGTTTGCCATACTTTTTTTCTGTACTGGTTTTATTTTGGATATTTTCTTCTGACCTAACTTCTAGTTCACCCCTTCTCTTTCACCTGTCTAATATGTTGTTAAATCCATAAATCCGTCCATTGAATTCTTAATTTCAGTTATGGCATTTTCAAGTTCTAGACTTTCTTTCCTTCCTTAGACTTTCTTTCTTCCTTCTATTCTTTTTTAATTTTTTGAATTTCCAATTCTCAACTAAAATTCTCAATCTTGCTTTTATCGCTTTATAAGTAGTTAGTATATTTATTTTATACTTTGTGTTTATAATTCTAATATCTTCAGCCCTATGTGCTTATTTCTCTTGTTATTTTGTTGTTGTTGTTTGCTTGTTTTTCTTATATTGCTTCCTCATTTTTCTATTTGTGCGTGTGTGTTAAAGAGAAGGTGCTGGGCATTATATCTTACAAATTGATTATACAAATGTTTTGAGACCTACAACACTCTGTTCTTTAGCTAGTAAATATATCCATTTTATTCCTCAGTTGTCTGGGGGAGGAAGAGTGGAGCAGAAATCTGGGCAGGTCTTACTTCAATTTGGGGGTTGAGATGATTTTGATTTAGAACTGGACAGCATTCTGTTGGGAGGCTGATCTACTGCAGGTTCACTCTTGTTAGGGTATATGTCTCTGGGTTCCAGACCAAAATACAGAGGGTTTACCAGAGACCCTTTGCTCTTTTCTGTAATGGGACTCAGACCACTTTTGCAAAATAGCAAGCACTCTAAGGTGAAAACAGTTTCAAATGGTGGGCTTAAAGCTCTGGATTTCTGTCTTCTCCCAAAACCTACATTTCATTATCTTGTTAGTTCTATGATGCCTTTAAACAGACTTTGAACTTTCTCTGTCCAGGTTGTCTAGTCTTAATGGTAGGACTGATAAAAATTATTTGAGTAACCTTACTGATAGCAGACATTTATCCTTCCTTTTCTTTCTTACTTTTAAACAATATATACTATAATTTTCCAAGGAAAAAATAAACATTTTGGTAAGATATTTTGATACCAAATCTGAAAGAATTCTTTAAACCTTCCCATACATTTAGTCTCCTACCAAATAGTCATTTCCAATTGTGTCTTTCTCCATCTTGAATTTTGCCTTCCATTCTCTATTTATTGCTTTTACAGAGGTATTCTGTTAGCTTATTCACAAAGGATACTTGGGTGGCATATTTTCTTAATCTTTGGTAACATGTTTGCATTTCCTACATGCTTTGAGTCTCACTTTATCACTGGTCTTCAGAAAGTCCATGAAGCTACGTTAAGTTTCTGTTCTCATTTGAGGTTTCATTGTCTTTGCCTATAAATACAACATGTACTCTCTTGTTTTAGGCAGAGGAACTGGTTTGCATTAGGAAGACTTTTTTTCTGTTATCTTTCTAAAGTTTGGTTCATTTCTGTTTGTTCTACTCTCTTTGTTTGGTATTCCAATGATATGTAGATTTAGTCTCCTGGATCTATTCTCCATATGTTTCACATTTATTCTCATTTGATCATATCTTCATTTCAGTAGTTGTAAACACAATGTACTTTCCGGGCAGGAAACAAAAATAAATGAAGCCAGCCTGGTGTAAAAATAGTGAGTGATGACAGTTGTAGAGAGTAAAAATCCCATCTAAAGGTGGCAGCTACGATTCAGCAGGTGTTCATCTCTAATAAAATATTACCCGAATTCCATTTTTTTTTTTTTTAGAAAAGCTCAAATGTTTTTTTAAAATGTAATATTTCCTAGCAGAAAAATCTGAAAAGGGATCTCATAACTTACCATTGGTATTATCTTGTTCACATACAGAATGATCTTTAACTTCATCTTTTTTTGTAATATTGTCATCCTTTGCAGAATCTAAAGCAACAAATAAGCAAACCTTTAGTTAGCATTTTAACTGGGAAATAGCAGTTTTCAGCACTAATGTGATAGATCTCTGAGGCAGGGTAGTCTTTATTTTTAACAAATAACCATTAAGATACTTAAATCTTTTTATCAATAAATAAGCTTTTCTTAAAATGGTATTACTTGAAGTAGCTGCACAAAGCTGGGGCATTCTTTTAGCAATAAAGGAAATAAAAGAAGGCTTTATGCATCAGTGGAAATCTTAGGAGAATTGTGCAAAAGGATATGAAAGGAAGGCAAAATAGAGAAGATTAAAGGAATATCAAATTTAATGTTCTTAAAGCTTCCATTACTGCAGTTCAAATATAGGAACCTTGTGTCCTTGAAAAAGCCAGCTAGAGGGCCTTGAAATCCAGTGGTAATTAGATTCATCTTCCTTAGGAACTGTACTCCTAGAACAATAGCAACTGGAGGAAACAAAACTTCTGTATAATTTCATCCTGTCCCTCGTAGAGTACATTTAAATGTAGAATCAGCATAGGCTCATCTTTTCTGCTATATAATATACTTTACAGGAAATAACATGCCTTAAAATATTCTGATGCCTATGCATTCTTGAAAAGCTAGAAAGGGTCCCTTGTTGAATGTTTGACGCCTCTCTGGAGGCTCCTTAAAAAGCCATCACATCTTGTTTATGTGGGAGGGTGTGGGAAGTGTGGGGAGTGGGGCATATGGGAATCCCTATGTTTTTTGTGTAACATTTATGTAATCTAAGTATCTTTAAAAAAATAAATATATTTAAAAAAAATTTTTTTTAAAAGCCATCACAAGGAGTGTGTGAGTGGGTCAGTAGAAGACAGAAAATGGGTCTGTCATTCATTCCACAAGTATTTATTAAGGGCCTACTATATGTTAGATACTGCTGAGACAATAGTGAACAAAACATCAAATCTCTGCCCTCTTAGAGCTTACAATCTAGTGGGTATTTTTCATGTAGCGGAAAGGGTGGCAATCCAAGGTGTCTAAAAGTCGTAAGTTAATTTTGTCTGCACGATGCTATGGAGAAAGCCGAGGTAGTTGGCCGACTTCTCTATTACATACAAATGGGTTCTATACTGAGTTCATATTTGGCAGTTGAGTTCTAACTCCCTAACAAAGCTGATTCAGATGGAGTCTGTAGTAAATCATTCTTTCTTTGTTTTCCTACTTTTCTATCTTCCTACTCTCCAGTCCAAAACTTGGAAACAACAATAAACAATATGGTTTGGAATATTATGAGGACATTGTTTCTTGAAGCTGCCACAAGCAACATTTGATGGACAAGTGAGAAACCTGGGTAGTGAACATATGATTCAAATTTAATAAGCAGTGGAGCAAGTATATACCCAAAGTGTGTGGTTTTAATTAACTGCAAATAATTCCCCCAAGGCAAATGTTTCATTATCTGCACAGCTTCTTATTTCTTTCTGAGACTGACAATAAGTTAAAACGTCCAAATTTGGAAGCAAAACCGAGCATTGACACATTTTCCAAACTGTTATCTCACTCATGTCAAATTGTTTTAAACCAGATCCCATTAAAATATGCCTTTTTCATTTTGGAGCTAATGTTTGGTTTTTTAAAAAAATCCTTTGAATACTCTTTTTTTTCACATTAACATTGCAGATGAACAATATTGAAAAGTTACTATCTGGGATCAAGCTAAATTTTAATTTTGAAAGGGTTTTAGTTTTATTTGTTTATAGAAAACGGTATCATTTGATATGTGGTCTTGTACAACACTTATTTCTCCCAACATAAACTTTTTATGATTACCCAGGATTTTGCATGTAGAGGAAATTTATTCTTTACACTGAACAATAATTTATTCTTTCAAACTCAAACACTATTTTTCATGCACCAAGTATTATATGAAATGCCTTTTAGAAAGTGACTTACACTGGGCTTAAAAGTTTATGGTCTAATGATTTGCATAGGATAGGTGAAAGCACTTAAAAATTAAATTACTTGATTGTACCTATTTTGTCACCAAAATCTAGTTAGCAAATTAATTGACACTTTAGTTTCAATTTCCATGGGGATTTTCTTTGACATTTCTAATGTGCCTTCTGATCTTATCTGCTCTAATCTAGATACTGCATTTCATTAATCTGAGGCACCATCAATAGTTATTTGTACTATCATTTTATATAAAGTTAAGGAGGAAAGGCTGCCAAATGGACTATATTATATTATCAATTCTAAGATGTCATGATTTTAGAAATAAAGTATATGAAAAATATGCATCTTAAATGGACAAACTATGCTGTTTGAGTATCTTTTATGTGTCTACACAAACAAATACACATATCTTTATGTGATAATGAGGATTTCACATCAACATGACCCATCAATAATTTGAAAGGAATTAATCTGATTGTCTCAACTTTTAACATAGCCAAAACCACAAGCTTGTTTTGACTTGAACCTTTTATCCAGAAATGGTTCCACCTCCACATATACCAATAAAGTAGGATGAAAAGTATAAGTTCATGGCAGTGTTAGCAAATAACCAAGTGGTTATGGAAAATTGTTTTCACTGTAGATTCCCCACTGAAAGAGCTATTTGAATTTCCAGCCTCATAAGCTTTTTTAAAGCTGGATTTGATCCTGAATGTTTAAAATCATGGTTCTGTTTACATTACACTTAGTTGCTGGTTTCAAAATGACAGGGCAGCTTTTCAGCTCAGGAGGTGTTGAAAACTGTACTGTATATGTATATGAAATCATAATTCATTATTCATATGAGAGACAGAAAGAGTATATATCCAATATATATGGTCACTAAAAAGCTTATTATTTCTATGTAAATTCTATAAACTATCATCACAAATGTATATACTAAATTCTTACAGCACCTTGGCTTCACATTTTTTATTCTAAAAATTATCCTTTAGTAATGTTTAAAAAAATATAAGATAGTTATCTAATTCTGAGATTCAGTCAATGTTATTTTAATAGCAAAGAACTAGTGTTAAATTTATATGTAGATTCTGTCTTTCAAAGTCTTTAAGGTCAATGTCCTATTGGAGATTTTTTTTTCAAATGCAAATATTAAATCAAATATTCAAGCCAAAGGTCTAAAGATATATTTTCTTTTAAGAGTAATAAAAAGAAAAAAAGAAAAATTTTCATAAAATGTCCCCTCCTTTAGAAAGTTTAAAAAGGTTTAAAAGAATATTTAAAATACAGCAAAATAAAATAAAACAGTAATTTCAAAAAGAGGGTCACTTTTAATGTTGTCAATTACATATATCTTCACAGAATAAGTACACGTATGGATTTAAACTGTGATGAAACTATTGAATGTTTAGTAAACATAGGAATTATAAATCTAAATAAGTGCCATTTCCAAGATTTCCCTTTGAACAAAAGTTCTTAATCCTAGGGGATTCCTGGATATACTCTAAGGGTCCATAAACCCTTTGAAATTATATGCAAAATGTATGCATGTATTCATATGTTCATTTTTCTGGGAGGAGATAGCTTCCATCATATTCTCATAGGGATCCATGATCCCAGCCAGATTAAAAAAAACTAAAAATTTTTATTCTAATGCCAGTGACACTGCTACTTTAGAAAACATTACCTACAGGGCTTGTTGCCTACTACATGAATTCATCAATGATGGCAAATCTTGAATTCTTAAGATAGATTTGACTTGAGGAAATGGCCAAAAATATATAGAGATATGTTTAGTGAATGAGCCGACAAAAAACACCTTATATTGCTCTCCAATTTTATTGTAAAGTATAAAACTGATGATTAGCTGTCTTTGAAGACAGTTTCAAAACCAGAAGGTCTATAAAAATCACACAATAAGAGAAATAGCCCCTATCTATTACTTAAAGTGGTGGCAGGAGGTGATTTTGGTGTAAAAGTTCTGAAAGATTGGGGAAAAAAAAAAAGTGCTATAGCTTAAGAGATTTATACACAAACACCTACACATAAAATAATATTTCTCCATAATATGTAAACTTCTATACACACTACATGAGTACTTTAGCTCGATGCAAAAGTTGCACAATAATATAATCTCTTGGATTTTCTTTGGTTCTTTTAAACTGATTTGATTATACCAATCAAAACATTTATCCCGAGTCGCTCATTTGAATCTCTGGTTTATTATGTGAAATAATTACAACAAAGTAGTTTTTCCTCTTTCCTCCATCTGAACAGTATGTTAACAATAATAAATTAGAGAATCTCCAGCAGACTCTCATGGTCTCATTGAACTTTTACAGTGACTTTTTTTAATATGAGGAAAATATATCCTGTAAGACGCTCCTAGAGTATGCCAATAAACTGTGCTTGGTCCCAGTGAAACTGGATATACAAGGCTGAACTATATTTACCTGAAAGGCAACCAGGTCTACAGGACAGGACATTGAGCTGGGAGCCAGAGGGCCCAACTGAGCTGTGGTGGGTCATTTGTCTTCATTATGCTCTCATTAACCTCCATTAAAAGGTAGCCAATCATTCCCAGAGTTGTGAAATCAAGGTACATGAGGTATGGCTGTGAAAACCACCATCATGTATAACTATCCTTGTTTCTATTAGAAGACATTTTCCAAATTCCAAACACTAACTTTTTTAAGACTGCCCAAGTGATGGAAGTCATATTCTTCTGCTATTATTATGGTGAGAGCTTGGGGTTGTGATTCTAGATTTACAACTACAAGCTGCTTCATAACTCTAGGAAATCCCATTTGCCTTATTCAGTTTCTGCGCTTAGAAACTGAGGGTTTGGGGCCAATCTCTCTAAGACACTTTACAATGCTAATCAGCTGATTTGTTCCCACAACACTTCTCTGTAAATGTTCCCACTCCTCCCTCATTATTTGCCTGCAGTGGATAGTTGTCGCACTGAGATTTTTACTTTCTACTTATAAAATAACAGTTAATAGCAGGGGAAGTACCCTGAAGTGACAGTACCGCCAAGGCCATCTTTAAATCAGTGACTTGATGAAGAAGTATCACAATATAAAAGAGAACAGCTGGATATGATGCTGGGTTGGTCTTGATGGAAAAAGAAATGCTTAATTACCCTTTCCATCAAGTTAATTTTTCCCTCTTGGCAATGTAAACAAAGGCAAATCTGCTCTTATTTTCAATTGTCCATGACTTGCCTGTTTCAGAATCCTTGACCTCTCTCCTTCCAAATCCTTTCTGATCTTGCCTCCTTTTCCTCTTGCTAAACCTCACACCACAGGCTCTCATGATATCATTTATTAAAAAGCTGACCAGATCACAAGCATTAAAAGTAAATAGCTATGGTATTAAATGCAAACTGGCTAGAAATTCTATTACAAAGTTAACCTGTAAATCAGGGAGAGTGCAAGGTTTTGTTCACACTTTGCTTTAATTTGATCTGGTCATGGAAGGTCATTGTGCTTGTTGTAGTGAGAGGACCTTCCCTCTTAGGGGAAATGGTGAGGCTTTTGTGGTCCTAACTCAGAGCAGTCTCAGCCTAGCAACAGGTCATTACTTGTCAGTTTCTTTCATGTAGAGGTTGATGCAGTGGACAGGATCTGTCCCCAGATTTACATTTCTGGGTTTGGGTAGTTTTCAGCCAGACTCTGGGGGAGTATGGCAGAGATGCCATAACCTCATGCTGCTGAGATGCAGATTTTCCTAGAGTCTTCAAGAACCAAGTCATAAGCCACCTTGTTGAAGTGCAACTTACATCTTTTTTCCCCAAATGATGGAAAGGGACACGTTTGGAGACTAAAATAAGCATCTGTGCCCTTTGTGGGAGTTACTAATTTCATGTGAGCTCCATAGACCTGGATACCTCTTTGTTCCATATACCTAGAAGAATCCACAAATTCCCATCCAATTGAAAATATATATGTATGAAGGACTGATATGGGCCTTCATACTCCAAGGTTTTTACTTTCATCAGGTTGTGTTTTTTTAACTGTTTTTCTAAGCCATTAAATATAATTCTACAACATGAATTATGTATGCAGTGGTTCATTATGTGGATCTGCCACAAGCTATTTTACCATTGCTTCTGTTATTGGACATTCAAACTGAATCCAATTTTTGGCTACTCTAAAAAATCCTGCCTTGTTGTTGTAGGGAAGGCCCCAAGACTGGATTCACTCCTCTCCTCCTTCTCTTACTCCTTCCCAGGCCTCTCTCAATTCTGAGGTCCTTCAATACAGAAGCAAAAGTAGAACCAGCTCCTATCAGCTGTGCCCTGTAGCAGATGTGCCCACCCCTATCCCCTTGGGCTATCCCTGAGGCGGTTGTGGATGGTTCCAGTAGATGACCTCTGTTTCTGAGACTCTCTGAGGGTTTTCTTGCCTTGGATGGGACAGAAGTATCCAGGAGTTAATGCCTCCAAAGCAGGCCCCAACCCTCAAAGGATTCTGGAGAAAAATACCCCAGTTTCCTTACCCCCTCAGTGGGATAATTCTGAATGTGTTCTATCCATCTCTTAGAGGACTGGACCGCCGGTTCCCCTTGGCAGTACCCTACTCGTTAACTTACCCTCTGTTGGCCCCTCCCTTCCCTACCTCTCTTTCCCACTTCCTCACCTGTGCTTTTAGGGACCACCTCCCAAATAAATTATTAGCACCTACAACCCTCCTCAGGATTTGCTTTTGGAGAACCCAAAGTAAGACATCCTAGAGAACCACTAAGCTGTCTCTCACCGTATAGTGGTAAAAATGTGGATGCTCACCCTCTTCTGACATGTTCTGCTGCTCTCTTTATGCCAGGCTGTCTCTCCCTAGGGGAAGTTGGGACAAGTGCCTTCAGGAACCCTGGTGCCTCCTGACATGCCCAAGGTCTGCTTTGGAAGGTCCCCTTACACAGAGGCTGTCACGTTTCACACCATATGACGCCTAGCCTGACCACGGATGGATGACGAGGGTGTGCCGTGGGTAGCCACAGACCGGCTGACCAGCATCAGCTATTAAGGTGGCCTGACATGAAAGTTCCACCCACCTGGAGAGAACGGATATTAGATAATGATGAAAAGGGCAATTAAATCCCCTTTCTTGGAGTTTTTGGAGGTGAAATATACAAAAGATTTCAAAGCAGAGAGTGGTTTGAAGGCCGAGATTCACTGAAAGAGAAGGGAAAAAATGTAAGTCATGAATGGGGTGGAACAAAGAAAGGTTAAAGGTTGAAAGATGCTAGACCAAGGAACTTGAGAGCGTTAGAGGGAAACCGTCTGTTCATGCAGAATCAAACAAGTTCAGTAAATTTCATTTTCAAATATGATCCTCATGGGGAAAAATTAGGTGACATCTGGTATTACAGGAAATGGGGTTTATAGAGGCATTTGTATGATGAGGACAATGTTTTGTCTCATTAACTGAGAAAAATGTGTTAAAACAAAATACTGTAAAATGTTATTTTATGAGGACCTTGGGAAGTAAACTAAGCATTAACCTGAGAGTATTATTTTCTGTTCCCAGGACGATTTTTATTTTAATCCATTGCTATTTTTAGTTTAGTTTTAAATATAAGTTCTATAAACCATTATAATAGATATTCCTAATGCAATGACTGACATAGGCATTTATGCACATGCCTGTTTGGATCATTTATTTAACTTTTGTATGTTAGCTATTCATATTGGTATCCCTGCTGCACATCAGAACAAAGTCTTATTTCGAAATGGATTTGGAAGTGGACTCTTCCCTAAATACAAAATTCCTTTCCTCATCCAAATTTTTTGGGATCAGTTTTTAACTCATCTTTAAACTGCATCAAATCATTAATATTTATAGAGTATGAACAAAATAGTGATAATGGAATCTAGGGTTGATATTCAAAATAATTTTTGATAATGGTGTTGGCCAATTAGAATGCACATGTCCATAGAACAGGGCAAGGTCCTGGAGCCCCCCGGTATGCTTGGGATAGCAGGGTTGGGTGGAGGAGTTACTTGGGAAAAGATAAGTCACTCTTTGTCAAACACCATGTAAATATTTCAGCACTATATATATATATTTTTTTTTTTAATTAATTTTAAACAAACTTTAGATAACATAAATGTTACATAAAAAATATAGGGGGTTCCCTTATCCCCCTCCCACACTTTCCCACATTAGCAACATCCTTCATTAGTGTGGTGTAGTTGTTACAATTTATGAACACATATCGAAGCATTGCCACTAATCGTGGATTATAGTTTACATTATAGTTTACACTCTGTCCCGTGCAATTTTGTAAATTACGACAAAATATTTAATAACCTGTATCTGTCATTGCAACATCATGCAGGACCATTCCAATGTCCCAAAAATGCCCCCATATTACACCTATTTTTTGCTCTCTCTCCCCTCAGAGCCTCTGGTGACCACTGCCTTTATATCAAAGATACAAGTTCTTCCATTGCTAGAATAACAATAAGTCTACAGTAGAATAATAGTAAGTCTACTTTAGTCCTCTGTTCATTCCCCAATCCTGAGGATTCTGGGATGGTGATGCTCTCCGCCTCTACTTGAGAGGAGGCTTAGATCCTATGGGGCAGATGGATGGAATTATCTTGCTGGCAGTTGTAAACTCTCTCTGTTCCTTGGAATGGGCATTGTCCATCATCCTCACCTTGTTAGTTGTCCTGGGTGAGGCCAATGAACTGGAAAGTAGGTGTTGTAACCCTGCTGAGATTCAGGGCCGAAATGGCAAATGAATGGACCAAAGATTTAAGTCTCTTGGATATATATTTATCAAGTATAGTACTAACTATAGGTTCAAATAGAAGGGGGCAGAAGAGCTATGTGTAGGGAAACCACAAATGAGTCCAACTCTGTCACACTGGGGAGCATAAATCCCAAGGTAAGGCCCACTGGCAGGGTATATTTAGGTATTTTAATAATCAGTGCAGTGGTACCAGTATGTACTGGCAGAATATCATCTCTACTTATCAGTTGTGCTGGTTTTGGACTTTACATAAATTGAATTATACACATATACTGGGTCTGTATTATTTTGCCTCAACATTATGTTTGTGAAATTCATTCATGACGTTGCATTGGAAAGTGAATTTTAATTGTACTAGGAAGGCTGGTCATATCAATAGATACTATGGTAAATCTCATTTGAAGAATGAAATTTTTTTTCTTTTCTCATATAGTAAACATTTGCTGCCCCCACCCCCATCCTCACCGCTGTCCCCCAACTTATTATTTCCTTACTACAATGGTTCTTAAAGGTTAGTGTGCATCAGAATTACTTGGAGGGCTTCTTAATACACAGATTGCTGAGCCCTACCTCCAGAGTTGCTGATTTTCTTTGTCTAAAGTAGGGCCTTTGAAGTTCTAACAAGTTTTCAGGTGTTTTAATTTCCCAGCTACTAAAACAAATACCAAACTATGGATTGGCTTAACAATGAGAATTTACTGGCTCTTGGTTTAAGAGGCTAGAAGGCTTGCTCCCTCCCAGGGTCAGTATCTTCTGGATGGCCAGCAATCTCTGGGGATCCTTGGCTTTTCCATCACATGGCGATGCAAATGGCAACATTATCTCCTTTGCCCTCCAGGATCCATTGACTTCCAGTTTCTGGCTGTTCCCCTAACTCTTCCTGTATCCAATTTCCTTTGCTTTTAAGGACTTCAGCCATATTAGATTAAGGCTTGCCCTCATTCAGCTTGCATATTGGATTAAGGCTCACGCTCATTCAGTTTGTGCATGCCTTTAATAGCATCTTCAAAGGTCCTATTTACAAAGGGGTTCACAGCCACAGAACCACATGTGGCTATTGAGTACTTGCAATGTGGTGATTCTAAATTGACATGTTCTTTAAGTGTAAAATACACACAAGGTTTCAGAGACTCAGTATACAAAATAATTGTAAAATTTTATATTGATTACATGCAGGTATCAATTTTTATATTGATTACACTTTGAAATTACTATATTTTTGATATATTGGTTTAAATAAAATATATTATTGACACTACTTTCACCTGCTTTTTCTTTTTTAATGTGGTTATTAGAAAGTTTAAAATTATATATGGGTGTATGGGGTTCTCATTTATGGCTTGCATTTATTTATATTGAACAGTGCTGTGCTAGAGGATTTGGTGTTAGCCTGATTTATAAAAATAATATATGTAAAATATATAATTATATAAATTTGTTTTTTTGATATAAAAATATATAAAAATTCGGGGATGGATGTGGCTCAAATGGTTGGGCATCCGTCTCCCATGTGGAGGGACCCGGGTTTGATCCCTGGGACCTCCGGGTTAAAAAAAAAATATATATATATATATATATATATATATATATATAAATTATTTATTTGAAGGCCAGAATTATGAAGATAAGACTTTGCTGCTTGCCAAAGGGTGGTCCATCAGAAACTAGAAATTCTAATTTGGCTAATAGAGAAGCTAATGCTTCTCTACAAATGCTCATAGGTATGTCTTGGTAGAAGAAGTGTCTATATAGGTATGATCATAGAAGATGTGCTGAGAAGGAATTAGAGGGAGTCAATATGTAAGGAAGAAAGAGAATAATAAATTTGTAACAACTACCATATTAAAAATCTAACACCCAAACAATATCAAATTGTTGTTTTTGCTCTATGTTGGTTTGACCACATTTGACCCAGGGACCTCCATAATCACAGGATTCTACCTTAGCAACTAACTATTGAGTGAATGGATGGATCAATCTTTTTAAGCCAAATGGGCCTATTTATTGTATCTAAAATAGGTCTTTTGATGTCCTACTTCTAACCATTCGTGGATGTTCTTCCCAGCTAGACTAGCTTCTCACTTGACTACATTTGCCCATATTTCCTAGAAAACCTCAGGCCAAAAATGTTTCTTAACCCCAAGCTTCCTTTAAATCTTCCTTTCTTGGCACTTATCATGCTTTGACTGGTGTTGTTGTTAGGTAGCTCACATCCTAGTTATATGGCCTCTGACCAGTTACTTAATGCTCTGTGCTTAACTTCTCTTGTCTGTAAAGTGGGGGTGATAATTGTATTTATATCATAGGTGAGAGTGGAATGAGTGAAAGCGTGTAAAGTTCTCAGACTAGAACCTAATATATAATAAGAAGTACATAAAAAGTAGCCACTATTGTTATAAATGATATTAAATATCATATCATGCCCACATATCATGTTGTTCCATATAGATTGTAAGTTTCTTGAAGGGAAAGAACTATATTTTCATCTTCACATTTCATGTCTTACAAAGGGTTAAAATTCAATAAATATTGATGGCTGTGCTGGTTAGGCTCATGTGTCAACTCAGCCAGGTAATGGTGCTCAGTTGTTTGGTCAAGCAAGCACTGGGATAATTGAAACACAAGGGTATTTCATGGACTTTAATCATAAGTGAGTTGATTGCATAGATGGCTGGTTACATCTACAATCAACAAGGAGATTGCCTCAGCAATGAGTTATGTCTCATCCAATCAGTTGAAGGCCTTAAAAGGGGAACTGATTTCAGCATTCAGGGAGAGAATTCTCAGCTCTACTTCAGACAGCCAGTGCTTCCAGGGAACCCATTAAGGACCTTCATCAGAGTCCCTGGTTTGCAGCCTGCCCTGTGGAATTTGGATTTATTCATCCCAGGGTCAAGTGAGAGCATTTTATAAAATCTCATACTATTTACAGATGTCTCCCATGGTTCTGTTTCCCTAGAGAACCCTGACTAATACAATGGCCTTAAGAGACACCAACAAAATCAACTATCTTTGGTAAACTAGATCATGTAGTAATCACTAAGGAAATAATGATGAAGCTTAAGTTATGGGAGAAATGGACAAAAGGTAAGTAGGAACAAAAATTGGATAGTTATAAACAGCAGTAAATGCTATGAAGTAACAAACAAGGGGCTGACATGGAGGGTTAGTGGAGATGAACCCTACATAAAAAGATGAGCAGGAAGGCCATGATAAGATTGAAGCACAGTGGGATGGGGGAATAGTATGAGCTATGGCTGGAGAGAATGGGAAGGTCCTAATGTGTGCACCTTACCAGTCATAGTTACACGGTCACATTTTGCTCTTGAGGGCAGTACGAATATATTATAGGAATTCAAGTAGGAGTGGGCTGTGATCTGTTTAGCTTTATAAGCTGTCACCTTTTACCTGACTTAGGAAAATAAATCATATTCAAGTGTGATATATTAGTATAACCATGAGCTTTGACCTATGTAAGGTTAGCTGTCTCATATAGGGTTCAAATATGTAGACTTGACCTTGGCCCTATTAAAACAAGCTGTCTGCATAAAACATGAGTGTGGGAAACCCCATTACCAAATATAATAAAATATCTGCCACTAAGAAAACGAATGAGCAAATTCATGAATCAGAGTTCTGTTTGAGCCTCTATTGTGACATATTCTCATTTATTAGCTTAAGTAAAAACCCTATTGCTTCATTACAAGTATCATTTTTGATGGAACCACTTCAAATATGATTTTGCAATAAGAAAGGATATAAGTAACTAAAACAAAATAAAAAACTGTAGAGTGAGTCTGCTATAAAACACAGAGCATGCAAAATCTAAATATATTATCATTTACTTCTAGGAATCACTGACTTTGAAAAATAGCAGACAACTTGAAACATGCTATTTTCTTGAAAAGAGGTGAAAAAAATCAAATATTTACCACTCATTTTGTCCCTGCTATATTAGGGGACATTCAACCAAGTTTTATGTGGGTATGGGTGTATGTGTGAGTGTGAGTGTGCTTCTCTCAATACCAAGTAGCCTCATGGCATAAGGAAAAAACAAACACAGGAACAGAAGCTCTTGAAAAAGGCCTGATCTGAAGTCTTTTCTTTAGCCATCAATACTGGCATAGCCCTGGGCTGCCAGAATCTTGGTTGCCCCATTTGTAAAATTGGTGGAAGAAGAATAATAATACCACTACCCATCCCTGGCAGATACTAGGAAGCTGCTTAACAAACCCATTTCCCTTCTATTAGTCACACAAGAAGGAGAAAGTTGGGGGATTCAGGAAGTTCTCTTTTGCAGTCAGTGCTCTGTGCCTGAGTTCTGGCAAAGGGAAAGACATGGTCCATAAAAACCTCCTGTGCAATCCGTCAACCCTCTTATTTCTCTCCTCACCTTTTGTAACGATGTTAAGACTCAGGACCGCTTTGAGGATCACAGGCTGAAAACCACAAGCCTCCATCATCATGAGTCCCTGAATGACTATGTGGAGGTGAACCTCTCCCTGTCAATTTCATGTGCATAGAAACATGAATTTCTGTTGGATAAGGGAATTTGAAAGTTTTGTTACAGAAGCTAGCATTACCAAACATATGTCCCAAAGAGCCATTGAAGGAGATGGAATTTGGTCATTATAAAACATATTTTTTCTTGTGATTATTATCAAGTAGCTTTATAAACAAATTCTCTAGACCAGTTTGTACCAGGGCTTCTGGGTAGAGGGAAGCTCCAGGAAGCAGGAAGTCTCAGGAATGAGTGGAGATGGCTGCTCATTTTTCTGAAACCATGAAGAGAGTTGCTTAGAGTTGTCTCAAGTCCTCAACCATCTACCCAGAAGAGGTCAAGAGAAATGTTTGTCTCATTATATGTTTAGAGTAGAATTATTCGGTAACATTTAGTAATTGATCCTGCCTCAAAATATAGTTGGCTTAGATAACATTTATGAATGGTTTAGGTAAATTGAATCAGTATAACTACTTTGCATGCTTTTTGAACTTTTATATCTTTATTAGTCTCCTAGTATCAGTAAAGCATCATATATTGTTGGTCAAGTAAGCTGAGAGAAATGTCCCTTTGCACAGATATGTGTTGAGTCTCCAGATACGCTGGCTGTGTGTGCATGTGTGTTCTTTTCTTGTAATATCTTTATCTGGTTTTAGTATTAGGGTGATGTTGACTTCATAAAATGTGTTGGGTGATTTTCTCTCCTCTTCAATTTTTTGGAAGAATTTAAACAGGATTGGTGTTAATTCTTTTTGAAATGCTTGGTAGACTTCACCTGTGAAAGCCATCTGGTCCTGGACTTTTCTTTGTTGCGGGACTTTTGATGATGGATTCAATCTCTTTAAATGTGAATGGTTTGTTAAATTCTTGTATTTCTTGTAGCATCGTTTGCGTAGGTCGTTTGTGCATTTCTAGGAATTTAACCATTTCTTCTAGGTTGTCTAGTTTGTTGGCATACAGTTTCTCATAATATCCTTTTATGATTCTTTTTATTTCTGTGGGGTCATTTGTAACTTTCCCCCTTTCATTTCTGATTGTATTTATGTGCCTCTTCTCTCTTTTTTTCTCTCTGTTACTCTAGCTAGGGGTTTTTCAATTTTATTGATCTTCTCAAAAAACCAGCTTTTGGTTTTGTTGACTTTCTCTATTGATTTTTTGTTCTCAATTTCATTTATTTCTGCTCTAATCTTTTATTATTTCTTTCCTTCTGCTTGCTTTGGGATTGGTTTGCTGTTCTTCTTCTAGTTTCTCTAGAAACTAGATCTTAAATCTTTGAGTTTAGCTCTTTCTTCTTTTTAAAATAGGCTTTTAGGGCTATAAATTTCCCTCTCAAGACTGCCTTTGCTGTATCCCATAAGTTTTGATAAGTTGTGTTCTCATTTTCATTTGTCTCAATATATTTACTTATTTCACTTGCAATTTCTTCTTTGACCCACTCTTTATTTAGGAGTGTGTTGTTCAGCCTCCATACATTTGTGAATTTACTTTTTTCCAATCAGTTATTGATTTCCAGTTTCATTCCATTGTGATCTGAGAAGGTACTTTGTATAATTTCAATCTTTTTATATTTACTGAGAGCTGCTTTGTGCCCTAACATGTGGTCTCTCCTGGAGAAGGATACATGGGCACTTGAGAAGAATGTATAACGTACTGAGTTTGGATACAGTGTTCTGTACATGTCTGTTAAGTCTAACTCACTTATCACATTGTTCAAGTTCTCTGTTTCCTTGTTGATCTTCTGTCTAGTTGTTCTAGCTAATGATGTGAGTGAGGTGTTGAAGTCTCCAATGATTATATGTAGAGATGTCTATTTTTCCCTTCAGTTTTCCTAGAGTTTCTCTCATGTATTTTAGGGCACCTTGGTTAGGTGCATAGATATTATGAGTGTTACACCTTCATGGTGGCTTGTCCATTTTATTAATATACAATGGTATTCTGTATATCTTATAACTTTTTTTGCATTTAAGGTCTGTTTTGTCTGATATTAGTATAGCTACCCCTGCTCTTTTTTGGTTACTATTTGCATGGAGTATCTCTTTCCAACCTTTTACTTTCAGCTGTTTTGTATCCCTGAGTCTAAGGTGGGTTTCTTATAAGCAGCATATGGATGGCTCATGTTTTTTTATCCATTCTATCAGCCTGTACCTTTTGAATGGGGAGTTTAATCCATTCATACTCAATGATATTACTTTAAATGCACTATTTACTTACACCATTTTATTCTTTGGTTTTCATATGTCTATCATATTTTTGTCGTCTTTTTACTTTTTTGGTTATCTCTTCTGCTATTCTTTCTTCTATACTCTGCTCCAAGCCTCTCTTTCTTGTCTTTTTATTTCAGGTTCCAAGGCTTCCTTTAATATTTCCTGCAAAGGTGGATTCTTTTTTGAAAACTCTTAATTTCTGTTTGTTTTTGAATATTTTATACTCACCTTCATATTTGAAGGAAAATTTCGGGGATAAAGAATTCTCGGCTGACAGTTTTTCTCTTTCAGTTTCCTAATTATATCATACCACTGTCTTCTCACCTCCATGATTTCTGAAGAGAAATCTGCACTAAGTCTTACTGGGCATCCCTTGTATGTGATGGTTTGCTTCTCCCTTGCTGCTCTGAGAATTTTCTCTTTTTCTTTGACATTTCACATTCTGAGTAGTATGTGTCTTGGAGTGGGTCTGTTTGGATTTATTCTGATTGGGGTACGGTGAGCTTCTTGGACATGTAAGTTCATTTCTTTTGTGAGAGTTGGGAAATTTTCAATTTTATTTCCTCAAATACTCTTCCTGCCCCCTTTCCCTTCTCTTCTCCTTCTGGAACTCTCATGACGCATATATTGTTGCATTTCATGTTGTCATTCAACTCTCTGCATCCCTGCTCAATTTTTCCCATTCTTTTCTCTCTCTGTTCTTTTCTCTCTTCAATTTTAGCTGTTCTGTCTTTTGTATCACTTATTCTTCTTTTATTTCGAGTCCGCTGTTCTATGCCTCTAGTGTGTTTTTGATTTCGCCTATTGTGTCTTTCATTCCCATGAGCTGTATTACTTTTCTGCTCAGCATTTAAATTCTTCTGTGTGCTTACTCAATGTCTTTTTTTTTTTTTTTTAAGATTTATTTATTTATTTTATTTACTTTTTATCCATTTTTACCCCCCCCCCCATTTTTGCTGTTTTGTGTGTGTGTGTCCATTTGCTGGGCATTTCTCTATGTCAGTTTCCTGCCCTCTCTTCTCATCCTTCTCCTCCTTTCTTCACCAGGATTCGATCCTGGGAAACTCCGATGTGGGAGAGAGGTGTCCTACCACCTGTGCCACCTTGGTTCCTGATTTTTTGGCATGTCTCACCTTGGCTCTCCCTTGTCATTCTCCTGTTATGTCACCATCTTGCTGCGTGGCTCGGTGGGGCCTGACAGCACACCCGAGCACAGAGCCTGATGGCACACCCGCTCGGGCCTGATGGTGTACCCACACACGCGGCCTGGGGGGCTCACCTGCTTGTGGGGCCTGGCGGCACACCCGCTTGTGGGGCCTGACGGTGCTCATGTGCACGGGGCCTGATGGCACTCCTGTGTGTGGGGCCTGGGGCGCTCACCCACTCGCGGTGCCTGGTGGCCCGCGTGTCTTCTATATTTTCCTTTATTTTTACTGGGAGGTCCCGGGGATCGAATCCAGGTCCCACCATATGAGAGACAGATGCCCAACCATTTGAGCCACATCCACCCCCCCTCAATGTCTTCTTGATGTCATTTATCTCTTTAGCTATATTGTCTTTCAACTCATTAATTTGATTTTGGAAATTTGTGCGCATTTAGCTGACTAGTTCTCTCAAATCCTATGTCTCTTCTGGGGCTCTGATATTTTCCTTTTCTTTGGCCATGTCTTCTATTTTCTTAGTATGGCTCGTAATTTTTTTGCTGAAGTCTAGGCATCTGATTAGGATGTAGTTTACTCAGATGCTCAATTTCTTTCTCTTTTGTAGGGATTTAGTGGCAGGAGGGTGTGTGTTGCCACTGCTCTTTGGTTCTTGGCTCAACCTGGATTGTTAGGATTGTCCCTTCTGGTTGCTAAAAACTGGGCACTGGACCCAGTAATTGGTTGTAGACTCACTTCCTATGGCCTTGGGGAGGGAGGTTATAGCGGCTGGAAAAAGCCTCTCCTACTTATTTTTAATTTTCCCATGTGTACTTCCTTCATCTGCCAGGAGATGACGCTCTTTGGCAGTTATCAGTTCAATGCCTGGTCAGAGTGTATTTGTTGCAACACAGACAAGATCAATTTGATAGAGCTTCCTTTCTGGAGGCTAGGAGCCTTGTCATTCAAACTTTCTCTGAGACAGTTCTCCAGCCTTCTCTGGCAGCCCTTTCCCTTAATAAGTCCCAGTTAGTAGAGAAGGAGATTGGGAGGGTTATATATCTTTAGGACCTTGATGGCTCCCAAGGCAAACAATGGTGCAGCCCCACCCAACCTGGAGGGCTCCTGGGACACAATAGACCAAATTTGTGAGTCAAAAGTTGAATCAGCCTTAGGCTGTGTCCCTCTCTCTCTCCTTTCCTGGGGCATCCTCAACAATTGGTCCAGGCTACAGGAGCAGGAGATATTGAGCATCGGATTTCTGGATTTCTCCAGTCGTGTGCTGGCTCCCAGGGCAAACTACAGTGTGGTTGTACCTCGCCTGGAAGGGCTGGTAGGATACAGCAGACCAAATTTGTGTGTCAGAAGCTGAGTCAGCTTTAGGCTATGTCCCTCTCTCTTCCCTTTCCTGGGGTTGTAGATCCCTGGAACTCCCTTTGTCTGTAGCCACAGGCCCAGGCCCAAGAATTCTAAAGTGTCTTTAGTGTGGGGGATGGTGCCTGCAGCAGCAGCCACTGATTTAAACTCACAGTTCTGTCATAGGGATTTCCCTCCTTTGTCCCTCTCTCCTCTAGGCAGTGTCTAGCCTTTGCCTGGTGTCCTAAACCCTAGAAGATCTTTTTCTAGGCTGTTTCAGCCTGTCCTCTAGCTATTTTTCTGGAGGAGAAGAGAGTCCTGTATCTTTCTAGTCTTCCATCTTTCTGGAAGTCT
The DNA here is from genome assembly GCA_026826555.1 of Tolypeutes matacus. Classification (NCBI taxonomy): domain Eukaryota; kingdom Metazoa; phylum Chordata; class Mammalia; order Cingulata; family Chlamyphoridae; genus Tolypeutes; species Tolypeutes matacus. The sequence goes on from JAKSZT010054001.1 coordinate 891,625, forward strand.
CCCTAACTCTTGAATGTCTCCTCCTGCTGTGAGTATAATAAGTTTTGAAGTCAAAAAATGTGAATCCTTAATTTCATTCTTCTTTTTCAAGATGGTTTGGGCTATTCGGGGCTCCTTCCCTTCCAAATAAATTTGATGATTACCTTTTCCTTATCTGCAAGATAACTTGTTGTAATTTTGATTGGGATTGCCTGAAATCTGTAAATCATTTTGGGTAGAATTGACATCTTAACAATATTTAGTATTCCAATCCATAAGCATACACTGTCCTTCCATTTAGATCTTCTTTGGTTTCTTTTAGCAAAGTTTTGTAGTTTTCTGTGTATAATTCTTTTACATCTTTGGTTAAATTTACTCCTAGATATTTGATTATTTTAGTTGCAATTGTAATAGAAATCTTTTTCTTGTTTTCCTCCTCAGATTGCTCATTACTAGCATATAGAAACACTGCTGATTTTTGTGTGTTGATCTTGTACTCTGCCACTTTATTGAATGTGTTTATTAGCTCCAATAGCTTTGTTGTAGATTTTTTGAGACTTTATATTTGAGATCATGCTATCTTCACATAGTGAATGTTTTACTACTTCTTTCAATCTTAAATGTCTTTTACTTATTTTTCTTGCCAAATTGCCCTCACTAGAACTTCCAGTACAATATTGAATAATAGTGGTGACAGTGGGCATTCTTGTCTTGAGGGAAAGCTTTCTGTTTTTCACCATTTTGAATAGTCATGAGTTTTTCATATATGCCCCTTATCATGTTGAGGAAGTTTCCTTCTATTCCTAGTTTCCTCAGTGTTTTTATCAAGAAAGGATGCTAGATTTTGTCAAATGCCTTTTCTGCATGAATTGAGATGATCATGTGGTTTTTCCCTTTGCTCTATTAATGTGGTGTGTTAAATTAATTGCTTTTTTAAATGTTGAACCACCCTCACATATCTGGGATAAAACCCGCCTTATCTTGGTGTTTGATTCTTTTCATATGCTGTTGGATTTGATTTGCAAGTAATTTGTTGAAAGTTTTTTTTGTATCTATATTAATGAGAGAAATTGGTCTGTATTTTTCTTTTCTTGTAGCATCTTTATCTTGCTTTGGTATTTGTGTGATGTTGTCTTCATAAATGTGTTAGGTAGTATTCTCTCTTCAAATTTTTAGAAGAGTTTGAGCAGGATTGGTATTAATTCTTCTTGGAAATATTGGTAGAATTCACCTGTGAAGCCAGTCTGGTATAGGCTTTTCTTTTGTGGGAGGTTTTTGATGACTAGTTCAGTCTCTTTGCTTATATTTCATGTGTTGAGATCTTTTATTCTTTTTAGAGTCAGTGTAGGTTGTTCGTGTGTTTTTTTTTTTTTTAATTTGTCCATTTCATCTAGTTTGTCTAATTTGATGGCATATTGTTGTTTATATAGTTTCCTCCCATGATCCTTTTATTTCTGTGGGGTCAGTAGTGATGTCCCCCCTCTCATTTCTGGTTTTATTTGCATCTTCTCACTTTTTTTCTTTGTCATTCTAGCTAAATAGACCACAGTTTGTTTATCCATTCATCTGTTGATAGACACCTGGGTTGTTTCCAACTTTTGGCAATTGTGAATAATGTTGTTATGAACATTGGTGTGCAGATGTTTGTTCATGTCACTGCTCTAGGTTCTTCTGGGTATATACCCAATAGTAGTATTGCTGGGTCATGTGGCAAGTCTATATTCAACTTCTTTAGGAACTGCCAAACAGTCCTCCACAGTGGCTGTACCATTCTGCATTCCCACTAACAGTGAAAAAGTGTTCCTATCTCTCCACATCCTTTCTAACACTTGTAGTTCTCTGTCTTTTTAATAGTGGCCATTTTGATAGGTGTGAAATTATATCTCATTGTAGTTTTGATTTGCATTTTCCTAATCATTAGACATGTTGAGCATTTCTTCATGTGTGTTTTTGCCATTTGTATTTCTTCTTTTGACAAATGTCTTTTCAATTTTTTTGCCCATTTTTTAATTCGGTAGTTTGTCTTTTTATTGTTGAGTTGTAACATCTCTTTTTATATCCTGGATATTAAACCCTTATTAAATAAGTGATTTCCAAATATTTTTTCCCATTGAGTTGGCTGCCTTTTCACCCTTTTGACAAAGTCCTATGAGGTGCAAAAGTGTTGAATTTTGAGGAGGTCTCATTTATCTATTTTTTCTTTTGTTGCACATGTTTTGGGTGTAAAGTCCAAGGAACCAACACCTACTACAAGGTCTTGAAGATGTTTCCCTACATTTTCTTCTAGTAGTTTTATGGTCTTGGATTTTATATTTAGATCTTTGATTCATTTTGAGTTGATTCTTGTATAGGGGGTGAGATATGTTTCCTTATTGATCTCCTATCTAGATGTTCTATCTACTGGTAAGAGTAGTTTATCGAAGTCTCCAACTATTATTGTAGAGGTTTCTACTTCTCACTTCAGTTTTGCCAGTGTTTACCTCATATATTTTAGGGCCATGGTGGTTAGGTACATATTTATCATTGTTATTTCTTCTATATAGTGTCCTTCTTTGTCTCTTATAACAGCTTTTGACTTAACGTCATTTTGTCTGTTATTAGTAAACTACCCCAGCTCTGTTTTGGTTATTATTTGCATAGAATATTTTTTCCATCTTTTCACTTTCAACCTATTTGTGTCTTTGAGCCTCAAGGAAGTCTCTTGTAAACAACATGTAGTTGGATCGTGTTGTTTTATCCATTCTTTCAATCTGTGTCTTTTGATGATGGGGAGTTTAATTCTTTAACATTCATTGTTGTTATTGCAAAGACAGTTCTTACTTCAGCCATTTTGTCCTTTGTTTTTTATATATCTTTTTTTGTCTCTCTTATCCTTTTCTGTAAAGTTGATCTTTTGTGATATTAGACTGATACCTTTCTCATTTCTGTATATTTTTAAAATACATTCTTTGTGGTTACCCTGGGTGTTGTATTACACAAATTATGTCTATAACCTACTAATTTAAAAAGGTACAAAATTAGCTTCAATAGCATACACATTCTCTGCTCCCATATCCCTCTGTTTCCCCTGTTCATGTTGTTTTTGACCCACATTACCCCTTTTTATTTTACGTGTCCTTTGTCAGGAAATATGACTTTTCCTTGTTCTATTGTATTCTGACTTTTATAGGAATTAAAGAGCAGAGTTGTATATTAAGGATTCAGTATGATTGGGTTTTGCATTTTCCCTTTTAGTTACCTTAGTGAAGACATTCAGTTCTTCACACTACACCAAGCCACTCTGTCATGTCTTTTCCTTTCAACCTGAAGTCATCCCTTTAACAATTTTTTTTAGGACAGGTCTTTTGTTGATGAACTCTCTCAGTTTCTGTTTATCAGTGAATATTTTAAACTCTCCATCATTTGAAGGACAGTTTTGCCAAGTAAAGAATTTTGGTCTGACAGGTGTTTTCTTTCAGTGCCTTAAATATATCATATCATTGTCTTCTCACATTTATAATTTTTGATTAGAAATTGGCATTTAGTCTTATAAAGGATCCCCTGTATGAGACAAATTGCTTTTTTCTTGCTGCTTTTTTAGAATTCTCCCTTTATTTTTGGCATCTGACATTCTGATTAGTGTGCATTTCAGAATAGGTCTACTAGATTTTTTTCTTTTTGGAGTACATTGCACTTCTTGGACATGTATATTTATGTTTTTCATCAGATTTGGGAAATCCAGGGATATCATTTCCTCAAATATTCTTTCTGCTCCTTTTCCCTTTTATTTTCCTTCTGGGACATCCATGATGAATATGTTGGTAGACTTCATTTTGTCGCTCAAATCCCTGAAACACTTTTCAAAATTTTTTGATCCTTTATCTCATCTTCTGAATGTATGATTTTGATTGTCCTGTCTTATAGTTCAATGATTCTTTATTCTGCCTGTTCAAATCTGCTGTTGTATACCTCTAGTGTACTTTTAGTCTCCTTTATGGTGCCTCTCATCCTCACGATTTCTTTTATGTTTCTTTTTAAACTTTCTAATTTTTCTTTATGTACACACATTTTCTTCTTAATATCCTTTAGCTCTATATCCACCATTAGTTTATTACTATTCATATTCTCCTTGAATTAATTTAGGAGATTTGTTTGAACTTCTTTGATTAGTTGTTCCAAATTCTTTTTATCCTCTGAATTTTTAATTTGTTCCCTTGACTGAGCCATATCCTGATTCTTAGATAGACTTGTAATTTTTTGCTGATGTATAAGCATCTGGTTATTTTGATGTGTTAACTTTGAAGGTCAGTTTCTCCCTCTTGCCTAAGGTTTTATTGTTGATTGGCTTTGTGTTAACACTCTTCTTGGACACTTGTTCCAACTTATTCTCAACTTTTAGAATAGCCCACATTTAACTGTTCAGATTTTCTGAGGTTTTCTGCACCTGATTTTTGCCCTGGATATTGGTACAATTTTTAATATTACCTTTTTATGGCAATTGTTTCACCTCCAGGAGAAAGTTTCATTTCCTCTATTCCTTCTCTGGAAATCTTGTCCTGTTCAGTTTGTTTTCATGCAAAATTTCTCCTCAGCTCCTGTCACTTTTTTATCTTCTCTCGCTCACTCAGTTTCTCCTTTCATTATACTTTCCAGTTCTGGGACCCATCCCAGTCTTACAGCAGTTTAGTCACCCCTCCTTTTTTTTCTGTGAGTCTTTTGTGCCACTGGTTTCTTCCCCCATAGGTGTCCCACCCCAGGGAACCATGTGGGGTCAATCCAGAAAAGTCCATTAGGTGGTCCAGCAAACAAAGACTGGATTTAGTGTGTTTACTTCTTGCCAATAGTTCCACTGAAGTCACTTTTTCCCTAGGGGCACTTTTGTATGTGGAACTCCTCAGCCATTTGTGTTCCACCCTGGGTCTCTTCAGATTTGAGTCCCTATGCCTGGGTATGCAGGCATACCTTGCTGCTGTGAGTGGCCATATGATCTTCACCCATGGTAGAAGGGACTCAGGCTGTGCTGCCTCTGTGGAACTCCAAACATGTACAGGACCAAGTGAAGAAGAATAATCCAGATTGGTGGGTCCAGGGTGCAAATCTACCTGATTTTGGTGTCCTTTTTCTTTGATTCGGTGATTTTGGAGTCCTTGTTTGGTCTCTATTGTACTTGAGAGAGCCAAGAAACTTGGACTACTTTTATTAGTTGATTCTGAGGGGAAACTTCTAGGGAATGTCTTACGTTGCTGTATTGTCACTCCTCTAAATATGTTAACTCTTAATTTTCACAGCCCCAGGATATAAATATCATTATCCCCATACTGAAGATGAAAAAATATTGAGGCACAAGCTAAGAAAGTTACCTAAGGTTACACAGCAGTGGTGGTATGAATCCTAACTAAATTGAGGATCTTAAAATCTACGAGGCATGCTACCAAAAACTTACCAAGGCCACTGAATTTGAAACTAATCCAGGGATGCCCATATAAATTTAGGTCCCAAATAGTATATTGTCCAGTCTGTGATGACTTTTGTTTCCCAAGCCTAATATTCTAGATCTTTAAAAACACATTCCAAAAGATCATATAACTGAACTGTTAAAAATATATACCCCTTTGGATATAAAGCCCAAATCCCTTTGAATGATACCCATGGTCCAATCTGTATAGTCTTGTTCAGTCACACTTAAATTATAAGGAATGAGTATATATGTATAATTAGGACCACTTCCAACTGCCATTTAAGAATATTTTAAACTATACTAATTAAAATCTAGGTACACTTACTTTTTATAAGACATTTATATGAAGTTTTTGTTTTTGTTCTCTTAAACTCTGGCTTGAATTTACCTTTGTGTTTCTGTATCATGACATTTTGGGGAATATTTACTTCTGAAATAGATTTCTGAAAGAGAATTTCCCTTATTAGGAGCCTTAAATATAGGAATAAGTATTTTGGGAAAGTAGACAAGATATTAGGAGAATTATGAGTGACTCTTTTCCTATGATAATTTCTATCTCCAATTCAACTATTATGGACAAAATTCCAGATAAATTTTTATTTACAATTTCTAGAATCTTGTGAAGTCAATAATTTGATACATGACTCTTAATTAAACTCCCCTAAGAAACTGTTAAATAATCAACAGAGTCATAAAGCTGTTCTATACACATTATTTTATTCCTTTCAAATAAATTAAAGAAATATTGAGAACCTACTAAGTATAAGTCACTGTGTTGGGCTCTGAAGAGAGTATGGAAATGAATGACTTCTGGTCCTCACCCTGAAGATATTTACACTATACTAAGTTAGATGCTATATATAAAATAATATAAAGCATGACAGTTTAAAAAATTTTACAAATTTATAAGATTTTACAAAATTTTCCAAATTTATAAGAAACAGGTGAAGAGATATTTTATTAGTGTATGGGATGAAATGTAATGAGGAAGGAGAGAAATTAAGAGGTTAAAATGTGCATGCCCTCCATTCCCCACATTATCTAGTACAATTCTTATCACTGAAAGGTTTTCTCAGATAATTTGTGATAGAAGGAAGTAGGGAGGGAGGCAAGGTAGGAAAGGGAGAAAGGATCAATGTAAGTTTAAGATATTGGAAGTGAGCCTTGAAAAATTTTAATATATAGAATATAAGCTAAGGTAGATGTAACAGACCTGGCAGAATTTCACAGGTAAGTGGAATTTAGGAAATAGCAAGTGAGTTGGGCTACAGAGCAGGGTATATATGGCTTATAAGAAAGCATAGAACCAGACTATACAGATTGGATCATGAGTAACATGCAAAGGGATTTGGACTTTAATCCAAAGGAGTATATAGTTGGACATTTATGTGTATTCCTTTCATAGTAAACCCTGGGGATGGTGCCAAGGCCAGGATGTGGACCAAGGGGTCTACATTACATCTTCTTTCTTTGCTGCCTCAATCTCACTGCCCTGCTCACCTCGCATGGACCTTGGCTTTTCCCATGCTGTCTCTCTGGCTGCTCTGGACCTTGCTGTGAGCTGCCTTCCTCAGGCACAAAAGGAAGGACCGTTGGTCCAAACACATGGCTTGGGAGGCATCACAGTAGGATAGAAAGAGCATGGGCTTTGGGCTCAGACATATTTGGTTCGCAAATTCCAGTTTTATCTTTTGGGTAACTGGACCATTTACTCAAACTTTCTGAGCCTCAGTTACCTGCAAAATTGGATGATAATACTAATCTTTTAAAAGTAATAATGAGAACACTTTACACCCACAGAACTGTCAAAAATTAGAGCAAAGATAACAAGTGCTGATGGAAATATGAATTGTTATAGCCGTTTGGGAAAGCACTTTGGCAGTATCTATTAAAATACAGGGAGGGGGAAATAATCTTCGCAACTCAGAAAAAACTGCCTTTTTACTCCACAAAAGGAATCTCTTTGAGGTTTGGGTTTACATGAGAAGTATTAAAGACTATGTCCCCTACACTCATGCCTTCTGGTTCATTCCTTCTGATTAAAGTTTTAATGACTTTAAAACAAAACAAAACAAAACAAAAACACGCATATGCTTCAAAGCCAGAACTCACACTCCTGGAATCTTTCCCATACAAATGAAAGTACCAGTTCAGAAAGATATATAGGTAAGGCTGTCTATTGCAGCATTGTTTGTATGGCAATAAAATGGAAAGAAAGTGCTTGCTCAACATAGGAGAATGGTTGAATAAATTATGGTATATCCAAACTATGAAATATCTTGCGAGCTTTAAAATGGATAGATTAGATCTACACAAAATGACTTGGAGGGATTTCCACTAAATTTTGCTGTGTGTAACATGGCAAGATGCAGAAAAGAATGTAGGATATGATTCCATATTTATGAAATAAGCATATGTCTATATATTTAATAATGGATAACATTTTTGAGCCCTCTACTATGACCTAACCCTCCTTGGAGAGTTTTAAATGGATGGAATCATTTTTAATAATCAATATCCTGTGACATAGATGCTATTATGATCCCAATTTACATATGAGGAAACTGAGGCACAGAGAGACTAATTTTCCCAGGATCATGCAGGTCAGGGTAGAGCTGGAATTTTGGACCGTAAGAAGTTGGTAGTAGAGACTAGGCTCTGTCAGAATAATTGGAAAGTGGGAAGGAAGCTAACAATAAAAAAGGGGGAAACCACATTAAAGTCATACATTATATTATCTACTTATATAAAAGGTTGTGTGTGCACATACTCAGAAAGAGATGCATGAAAGAATAGTTCCCAAATGTGAATGGTAGTTATCTTGGGGGTAAGACTGCACATATTTTTACTCTACACCTTTTACTGTCCACTACAATGAACCTATGTTATAAAGAATCACAAAAAGGAATAAACTATCTTAGGGGAAAAATATTTATATGCATTTCCATTTGTTATCTTATAGAAATGATCATGGACATTTACAAAGTTGAAAGGATGTTCATGACCAGTAATAAACTTAAAACTGAAACCAAAGGCAGGACTCAAATTGGAGGAATGGAAAAGTAAATTATGGATATTGCTTCAATGGAATACACAATTAAATAATGTTAGACTGTCAACCAAAATGGAAAGAATTTCACAATCTGGTGTTAAGTTTAAAAGACAGTTTTCAAACTGTAGTATGCGTTGCAGACTACCCTAATAAGATCTCTGGAGATGTATGTGACTGCCTAGCAAAGGCCTGGAAGCTTATATATCAGCATATTATACCGGTTTATTTCTGGGGACTGAGATTATGGGTGATATTTTTTTTTTACTTCTTTTGTTTAATCTGTTTTCCAACAATAAGTAAGCATTACTTTTAAAATAGGAAAGAAATAGAAGCAACAAAAATGTTTTAACCTTTTCCCTAATAAATCAACTTTTAGGAATTTATTCTGAGGAATTTATCATGCATACACACACAGATTTATCTAAAATATAGGCACTGCTTTTCCCCATTATTTATAATAGAGAAAAAACTGTGAATAACTAGATAATCTAAGAATAGGACACTGGCTATGTAAATTGTGGGACAGCCATAGGATAAAATATTATGCCTCCAATAAAAATCATGTCTGTGAGGGATATTTAAAGACATGGTAAATATTCATGGTATACTGCTAACTGAAAAAAACTGAATAAAAATATTTTTTACAGTATGATCCCTCAAGGAAAAATGAAGGTGATTACATGCTTTTATTTTTTAAATGTTTCTTCATTTAAAAATAATAAGTATATAATATTCTTATAAGAAGAAACATTAGGAATTGTTATATTTTAAAATAAAATAGAATACTAACTTTTTTGAGGATTATGGAAACTCATGCAAGTATTAGCTCTGGGAGTCAACACCTAAATGGCTCTCTAGTAACATACTCCCAATCACCACCTCCCAATCTTCTCCTGCGCCGCCCCCCCACCTGCCCCCGGTATCATTCTGTCTTTCCTTCTCTGAGTCTTGGGCTCCCCTTTTTACAATGAAGAATATATTGTATATACGTGTTGTATTAGTCAGCCAAAGGGGTGCTAATGTGAAATACCAAAAATGGGTTGGTCTTTATAAAGGGTATTTATGGGGTAGAATTCCACAGATACCAGACCATAAAGCGTTAAGTTTCTTCTCTCACCAAAGTCCATTGCCACGTGTTGCAGCAAGACAGCTGCAGAAGTTTGCCAGAGTTCAGGCTTCTTGGGTTCCTCTTTTCCCGGGGCTATGTTTCTCTCTGGGCTTAGCTCTTCTGGTTCCTCCACAAGGTCAGCTGTAGACTATCAGGCGAACGGCTCACTTCTCTTCTTCTGGGGCCTTCTTTCCAACATCAAAACTCCATCATCAGAACTGCTTCTCAAAAACTGCTTCAACTCTGTTCTTGCCATGCCTTTTATATTTGATTCCCCACCCACCAAGGGGTGGGGCTCAATGCCCTAATCATAACTTAATCATGCCCAGATTAACAGATCAGTTTACAAGCCTGATCCAATTATATTTTTGGAATTCATAATTACATTAAATTGGCCAATGGCTACACGTGTAAAACACTGAGTACCAGAGTCACTCCATATACCATAGTTCTTTCCCCTTTACTGAACTTCCATAGGGCAGCAGCTTTCATTTCATACTTTAGACCCTTAAAATCTGAGTGACAACTCAGGTGCACTAAAGCGCATTTGGAAATCTATCAGTGCAGATCTGGGACTCAGGACAGCTCTGCCCCAGCAAAGCTGGTGAGATGAAGTAGATGCATGGTTGACATCAAGAATAGAAAAAAAGGCTATCGAAGATTAGGCTGGAGAAGGCTAAGGGAAATTTCTTCGAAGTCCTGATGTTTTGATTTTCTTCCCTTCAGTGAATTAGGCAAGGAATTTAAATGGTACTTGGAGCAATTGTGAGCCAACACCACTTTCCCAGGCTTTCAATAATCAATAGCTTGGAATGTTTACATTTATCTTTTACATTGGATCTGCTTCCTTATACATAATCTTTTTTTTTTTCCCCTCTCTTTGTCAAGGCTGACTCTTGCCTCCCCCCCCATTCTACAATAATTCTGACCTTTAGGAGGTCTGAAACTAGAATAGGGCTTAAGAAATTCTTTGCCAGGTATCCCCGTTCATTAATGCCAAACAGCAATGATGTGACTTACACAGAGCTCCAAAGAAATAGAAACTTGGTTGTGCACCTAAGTGTTAACTGAGTTTGATATTAATGAGCATATGATCTGGTCTAGCTGAGCTTCAAATTCAAATAAGATATGATTAAATAATAAGGCAGGGGACTCAGGATTGTTTAAACAGCAACTTTTTTTTTTTTTTTTTTTTTTTTTGTATGGTGGCTTGATCTTGGGTTGGATGGGAATGAGCTCTTAAGAGTGTTGAGACAAGTAGAGCAGGAAGTGCTCTTTGAGTAAAGGAGATTTACTGTCTTACATCATCACCACCATCATCAGCACCACCATAATCATGGCTTTGCAGCATCTTCAACTAGAGTACTTCGTTTCCTATATGGATTTTACCTCTGTGCTCATATGTCAACTTTGGTTGCTTGTATATTTGTTAACTTAAACAGCCTTAACATTAGTTCTTATGATTTGTTTTTAAAGACTTAAAATGAAAATCACCATTGAATCAATAATTAGAGCATTTTTACCAGTAGTGGAGGAAATCTCTCAGTAGATCAGTAGAACTCCTGTTACCTCACAGATATTTCCTAGGGCAGCTTTACCTGTGAGTTAATTTCAATTCAGTCCTGCTTGTACTTGGCACAAGCCCCACAAAGATGAATTCTTCACCATCCCTCTGCCTCACATTTCATACTCCCAGCTCAATTCCTGCCCACCAGAGAACTGTACTGAGTCCCTGGGAACAGGTATCTTCGGTGCTGTGATCCATAAGCCAGTCAGTTATACTTCCTCCTGTTAGCGGCTTGCACTGTTAGCCGTTTTTTGGGGTAAATTGGCAACAAGCACCCACTCTTTGTTCCCAGTGGGAAATGTGTCTGGAACATTTGAAAAAAACCACTGGCTCAGAAAATACACCAGATTATGATACTTCCCTTTAAAATTCTTCAACTTTCACATACCTGTTTTAATAAAAAAAAAAAAATCTTATCTCCTAAACAAAGTGATATTAGCCAGTTCAAATTTGGCTTGTTTTTCATCCTTGCATTCTAGAAGACAATAGTTCCTTGTGAAAGCTAAAGTTAAAGCAAATACAGCCCACCAACAAACAAAGCTGAAAATAACTGAACGGATCTCCGTAACAGTAAAAGAGTAATTATTGGTCACTTCTTATTAAATACATAGGAAAGAGGAAAAACAGGCCAATCTATGATATCAGTGATTCCAAAGTCCAAGAAGAAGATCCTGGGTCAGGATCAAAGTCTGAAAACAAAGGCAAAAGAGCAAGGACTCCTTCATGGACCTTTGTCAGCAAAAATCATCTGCCACTTAAACTGGGAAGTGTAATAAGCATTTCTATAAGTGATCTTATAACTGCAGAGCTCATAAATAGTCCAGATGTTACCAAGAAGAGAGATTTCTGCATGAAAGCTAATAATGGGGAATGTTTGAAATGAATCCTTGACATTTATGACTGCCTTTTAACCTCACCCTGACCTCAATCTTGGAGGATTTCAATGGCAAATACTTTTTTTTTTTTTCCCATTCTAAACCGTGTATCAGTCAAGACAGCAGTTCCATAAGCATTAAACACTTGGACTTAGCTTTGAATTGATAATCAATTAAAAACAGTCTTCTGTACGTAAGATTTCAGAAGGAAAGAACAAAAAAAATCATATCCTAGATGTTCCATTTTTAAATGAAACTGATTTGCATACTAATGTGGATTTCAGAGCACTTATTTTCCCCAAAGGAAGAGGTTAATGGATATTAATTTCAGTAAAATCCTAAAAACTTCACATTTAGTCTTATGAAGGAACTGCATTTGTGTTACATGACAGAACTCCTCATCAGAGTTACCACTATTAAAAGTTTTGTATAAAAAAAAAATCCTAAAATAATTCTAAGGAATTCATCCTGGCATGAGCAATTAATGGTGTGAGATCCTAAAAGCATCGAGAAACATCACAAACAGCCTGTTTCTGTAAAGATGTGATATCTCCAAATCAAACAACTCAACAGGAAAAGTCTCAGTTTGAAGTCTTCAAATTAGATTCTCTCTTGCTTGATTCCTAAACTCTGCCATTTGACTTCATGACACTTTTCAACATTTATCACAAGACAAACGATCAGAATGTCCAAAATATTCTGCCTAAGATAAATACCACTTACTATCCTTTCACTGATGTTATCAGTTTTATTTCCTTCTCTATGACCTTAGGGTTTCTTATCAGAAACTATATTAGTATCAGGCATTGATTACATTTTTAGATATATTAAATGGTTTCCAAACCAGGGATGTCAGAACACACATATCCGAGTAGTATGAAGATAAGTCCCAAGGGATTCATTTAAAAAGTGCCAATGAGCAGGAAAAGGACCACCAAAAACCCAAAAGTGTGGTGGATTCTGTGTTGGGCTGTGCAGATTCTCCTTCAGGAATAAAGAACTTATTGCCCATCTTTGGGGCATTCTTCTGGCACACAGCACTCATCCATCACCGGCTTCCAAGACTGCCTCAGCTGGAGAGTCAGATCACCAAAGTCACACTTGCTTCCCAGGGCAGCTGGTATCAATAGGAGGCTTTAATGGCCTGTCTCTCCCACCCCAACAGGGGACGGTATGGAAGGGTCCTGCCATCTTCAGACCTCCCCATTAGGTGTTCTGAGGCTTTCATTGAGAATGCATTTCAGCTCAACTTTTCACTCTACCAGGTTCTGCTTCCTTCCTTTTTCCTTTCACCAGCGTTGATCCTAAGAGCCCTATCTAGTAGACCTTCTGCTCCCCAATCTCCATCTCATAGTCTGTGTTCTAGGGAACCCAACGTAATCAGGTTCCAGTAACCCATCTAAGCAATTTATATGTATTATTGTATTCTGTGAAGTGGATACTACTACTCCTCCTATTTTACAGAAGAGAAAAGTGAAAAAGTAAAAGAGTAATTATCTGTCACTTCTTATTAATTACTTGTCAAAAGGCACATAAATGGCAAGTGGCAGGACCAGGATTCAAGTGCCCCATCTAGCCCAGAGCTCATGGTCCTCACTACACAGGACACACCATTTAGACAAAAACCACTTACCAGGCAATGTGATGTGGACTTGATGATGCAAATAACTGAATATTAACATGCCAAATCCACTTTGATTTTCTAAAAAACAGTCCAAGGAGTAGCAAATATCATGGCCAAGTCTGGACCTCTTTGCCTATTGCTCTGAATTGAAGAAATGAGCACTTATCCAAAAGTTCCAAGATGTCCAGTTATACAAATACAGTAATCTAGGCCATAACTCACAGAGGGATTTTAGTCATTACCAATATCAGATTTAAAATATTACCTTTTTGTATGGGGACTTGTAAGTGGATCAGGGAGGAGAAAAAAAGAAAGGACTATTTTCATTTCCTTTAGACAATTTTTAAAAAATCTCTGGCATCTCCATAGCAATGCCCTTACTATTTCTCCCTCAAATTTTCTCCTAAGAAAGTAAACTTTCACTTTTATCTTTTTTCTGGGGATTCTTGAGTCAGCAACATTTCGTCATAGAAACTGTGTACAGAATGGGTATGATACTCTTGCCAAGGCTATGTTTCTAAGAATGCTTTTCAAACATTTCTTCCTTCTTATGTTTTGCATATTGGAGCTCTCTGGAAAGTGGGCCACATATGTTACCCTTACAAACGTATTCCTGATGAGGACCAACTAATTCTGGTGTTTCAAATAAACATCTTCTCTAAACATAATTTCTCTGATCATTCTCTTAATTCATAAGCAGTTACTTTACTGAGGAACAAATGTAAATGTGCATATTAATTCTGAAAAAACAGAATGGGTGGGATATTTGATTGTGTTGGAAATGGAGAAGCTTAAAGAGAATTAGTTAAATTTGCTGGCTGCTTCATTTGCCCTGTCAATGAAACCCAAATGGTCATCTTTTAAGAGTTTGTGGTTTTTAGATAGAGTAAGTGGTTTCATACCTTCATCTTTACAGACATCAGCTGCCTCTTCTGAAGCAGGGCTGGGCACAGTAGCAGTGGTGACACCATCTATAAAGCAGAAAAAGAAACACTGCCTCAGTCAGTACTGTCCAGCTGGGGCTCTCCTGTCCGCCATGCCTCTCTCTCCACTCCAAAGTAAGCATAAGCCCTGTTTCATGCAATGCTAGACAGTCCGTGGTGGAGCTAGTGGCTTGTGATTCTCTCTTATAGTAAGAGAAACCTCCAGTTAAGGCAAAACCCAGTGGACTACAAACTTTTTTGGGGGGAGGGGATACAAAACACTTTGTTGGTACCATTATACTTTGGCATTTTGCTTCTTCCACACTTCTCAAAGAATTGTACGTTATTTTTCTTGGTAACAGGTTGTGAAAGAAGGCACAGCCTTGCAAGTTTCTACAAAGTGCTAGAGTGATGTTTTTTTAAGTTTGATTTTCTTAGCATAGCACTTCTGATCCATTATATCAGCCTGTTCAACTTCAGGGAGCATGTCTGACTGCTATCAGTACAGGGCCCAGGAGAAGGTGGTCATTCAGAGATTCATCACCCAGGTGCAGAATAAGGACCAAAGAATTCGGAGTTCTCTGTCCCCCTCACAGCACCAATTAGCCTCCTTAGAGTTGATCTTTCTTCTCAGTAACATTAGCACCACAGTGACTCTCCTCAGGTTTGGCCTCCAAGATAACAGACAATTTGCTAACATTAAAATAGTAAATTTAAGATGGGAAGGATGATTAAAATTACCACTTGAAATGATGAATGCCTGACAATTGGAGAGGAATGAATGTATGTTTTTTTTTCCCCCGCAGTAACACAGTCATGGGATTGATGATAACGTATATGCATGACAACTAACACAAATTTAGAGGCAAATCATGTATTTTCCATCATATTATTTGTCTGTAATGTGTATAAATGTTACTTTTAGGTCATGTATCTGTTGGAACAGAGAATAACATTTTTAAAGATTTATTTTATTTATTTCTCCCCACTCCATTGTGGTTTGCATTTGCTGTGTCTGTTTGTTGTGTGCTGGTCTTCTTTTTAGGAGGCACCGGGAACCAAACCCAGGACCTCCGATGTGGGAGGGAGGCGCCTAATCGCCTGAGCCATCTCTGCTGCCTGCCTTGTTGTGTCTCTCACTATGTTTTCCTCGCATCTCTTGTTGTGTCAGCTCACCGCACCTGCCCGTCACGTCAGCTTGCTGTGTTGCTCGTCTTCTTTAGGAGGCACCGGGAACCAAACGCAGGACCTCCCATGTGGTAGGTGGGAGCTCAATTGCTTGAGTCACATCAGCTTCCCCAGAGTACAACATTTTTGGTGGGGGGAGTATCAGACAATGAGTCATTTTGTCAGATAACAATCTATTTTTTTTTTTAAAGAACAAGCTATAAACCTTCCCTTGCAGTCATGCCATCTTACCATTCCTTAAAATAGCAGTCTTTGCTATTGTTCCATAGTTTCCCCACTTCCAATGGCTTTTCCTCCAGCATTCCTCCAAGAATTCTTTCATCAGAGGTACCAAACCTCCCTTGGCCAAATGCAATGGTTACTTATCTGTTCTTATCTCACTCAACTTCTCAACAGCATTCGACAGAGCCCTTATTTTGAACCACTTTCTGGGGTCTGCTCCATCTCCTCTCTTGCTCTATATCTAAATGTCCAGGTCACTATGTACTGTTCTCCCTAGTGGATCTCATCCACTCCATGGTTTTAAATATCCTTTACATGTCAGTGATTCTTCAAACTAGAACTCTAGCCCAACCTCTCCCTGGAAGTCTGGACTCATTATCTATCTGGCTCCTTGACATATGGCTAAGAGTCCTCTCGAATTTACAATGGCCAAAATACAACTCTTTCACCATCCAATCATGCAGATTTCATCTCACCTATCAGTTCCAGGGGAGGCCTTCCCTGAATCCTTCCAACGGAAAGTTGCATACTGGGTATTGCTTCTGCATCACTTTATTTTCCTGCATTGCCCTTGTCACTATCTGATATTTTTATTTATTGTTTGGATTCCCCATTAGCATATGAATTCCAAGGAAGTATTGTCTTTGTTATTTGCTGCTCTATTTCTAGAGCCCACACAGAATGCTTTGAACACAGTAAACTCTTGATAAATATTTATTAAATAAATGTTGGAGGAATATTATCTACAACTTTTATTTTATTTTATTTGCTCATGACAGCAGTCAAAATTGCAGGATTATACTGTTTTGAGATTGTGTTTTTTTTCATGATGTGAAAGAGGGCTGAAATGGAATTGAAGCTGGGAATTATAAACTGAATAAAAAGAAGTTATTTCTATTGTGAAAGATTAGCTGGTCAAAAGGCCTTTAATGACCAGAATCAAAACTACATTGAATGAAAAGATATTTTTAGTTTAGAAGAATAATAGCAGGTCAAAGGGTTTTATGACCAGAACCACATCTTCAGTTTCTCTGCGCGTGGATGAGGGAGGTTGTGAAATGAACAGACTGAACACAGCATTGTCAACACCGGCCAGGATCGTAGCCGAACCCTGCAGCTGGCTTGCTTGGAAGAGCGGGAGGAGCCTCTCAGGGATGCATTTAGAGCTCTTCTTTCCATCGAAAGGGATCCATATTGCAGTGGAAACGCTCGCGGATTCAAAACATGGAGAAGCTTAATTTCTATTACTCTCTGCTAATAGGCAAGATGATTTCAAATCCAAAAAAGAATCTGCCTGTTCTCAACTGATTAAGGGGAAAAGGATAAACAAATGAAACACTGGTGAGTGAGTGTGTGTGTTTGAGAGAGAGAGAGAGAGAGCAAGGACTGGAAAAATCTATGTCCATAAAGACAGTTTGGAACAGAGAAGTGTGTGAATAAAAGAAACCCCAGCATTCAGCAAGTGGCCTCAGCTGTCAGCAGCTAGCTGACTAATACTTGTCAGCACCAAACATTAAAAACAGGGACAGCTTTTCATGTAAGACTCATCTTCTGCTGAGCATAACCAGGCAGGGTAGGGGGTGGATAACAACAGTTTGCCCCATCAGAAATCCATTTCATTGCAAGGATTGCATTTTAGCAAAGGGAGCCGGCTGACCCAGTAACAGGTACATGGTCCTTGCTGCCTTGCTTCAGTGCTTTCTCTGATTGGCCTTCTTCAATTCCATCTTTCAGGTTAATAGTAAATGCTTCCAGTTCCCTAATGAAAGTTCCAAGGTTAATGTAGTAAGTTTGCAGTGAACACTTACCACACTACCTGGTTTAATTCCAAGAGAGTTCAGCAAATGGCCTTGGATATGCCTGACACACATTAGACAGAGCCCACTATTTCAAAAATGCCCCTCCATGGGCCTCATTAGAACATGGATGAATGACTTGGAAACTAAAGGAAAGAAGGATATTTTTATTTTGGTGGTTTTGTAGATAACTGCACAATGGTTCCTAATATTCTTTTAAAGGAGAGTATGCCTGAGTACAAAAATGGTCAGTAAGAGTCATAAATTGAAGGTAATTAATGATAATCTCCCTTGAGCCTTAGCTGCCGTTTTATTTTAAAATGTTCGATTTAAATCTACAATGTAAAACCTATAAGCATTCAACAGACACATCTGTCCTTTACAGAACAGAGGGGATGCCAGGGAAGGCTTTGGATCTCGTGTACAGCTCTGGGTGTGGGGTGGTCCAGCCTCATGTCACTGTCTCCTACAACAGGCAAAGAAATAACCAGAAGTATGGCTTATTGAAGCAGATGTAACGCAAAATAGTGACGAACGCTCCACTCATTGCGGAGGGAAGGCCTCCTCTTTATTTCCTTTAAGCATTTTTTCCATTTCATTTTTCCTCCAAATTAAATAGGCTAATTTTGCCTGAGCTAAGTCAGCCAAACTTGGACTTAGTACTTCCAACCTCTGCCCAGTCCCACTTAGAGCATTAGCAAGCAAGCTGCTACTACCAGGGAGAAAAATGGACTTGGTGAATGAAGTGTGAGATCTATCATTCTGACTTGAGGCACTGTCATTCGGAGTGAACATAGCGGTGCCGTCCTGAGGGAGGCTGAGTGAATTCTGAGCTAACCTGGGGAAAAGGGAAAAGCATTTTCAGACAATAGCATTGAACAAAGTTAGTGTTCACCTCGGTGGATGAGGCCTAGGAGAATCCTCAAAAGAAATCTGAGCCCACCTGCTTCTTGGCTCTGGCCTTCCATTTCTTCTGCACTTTGTTTCTCTTCTGGACCATTCTCATCTTTCAAGAAAACCACAGAGGGGGGAAAATACATCAAGTCAATTTATGAAATATCTCTTTAATGGCTAATATGCGGCACTGAAATTAATTGCAACCAATGTAGCATGACTCTCCATAAAGCAAGGCAGAGAGATGAATTAAAAGCACGAAACAGAAAAATTACCTGTATAAATAGTTTCATTTATACTCGTCCCTTCTCACATGATTTGCTAGACAAAATGTTGAACTGCAGTAAACAAAATTCACTCAGCAGTTCTGGTAACATCTCTTTCCTAGCAAGGCACTTCTTATAATACTATACAGACTTTAATTCCAATCCACTTTTCTCCCCTGATTCACATGCCCTGTGTAAGAAACTTGGTTGACTGAGCTTCTATGTCCTTTATTTTCCTGTTTGGTATATGTTTCTCTCTCCCACCAAAAGGACTTAGTATTATTTAACTTGCAGGTGGTAACCTAATATATCTATGCTATGAAATATTTTGTGTTGAACAGATTATGTTGGTCAAGTTCACACTATAGTGCACAACTTCTTGAAAAATAAGTAACTGATCAGGGGTGATAGAGACTGCATACTAGAAAATACCTAAAATGTTCTTTTGGCTTAAAATACATAGTATATGTCTATGGATTATTTGTAGAAAAATATACTTTTCAAAGATATATAAAGACATGGTTTTATAATTCATTGCTGGGAAGGCCTCCAAATATCCTTTTGATTAGAAAATAAAAATAATGAAAATGATAAGTTCATCAAAAGATACAAGAATGAAATAGAAAGCATGTAGTTAAACTAGAGAAAACAGAGGCTGGAGTTACCAGCATATATTAATAAGGATTAAAGATGGCCACAAATCCTTTGTCTCTTCTTCCATCAAGAGATGGTCTGTTTTTCCCTCTCCTTGAATTTGGACTGGTTGTATTACTTGTTTAGACCAATGGAATGGATGGAAATGATGTTCTGGAACCTCAAATCAAGGCCTCAGAGGACGGGTAGCTTGCACTTTCTCCCTCTGGGAAGCCAGCCTCCATGCTGTAAGGAAGCTTGGACTAGCCTACAAATTGGAGCAAGAAGGGCCATGTGGAGGGGCATGGAGGCACCAGGCATGTGAGTGAAGCCTCCTTGCACCTTCCTACCCAGCCCAGCTGAATGCAGCCAAGTGGTGACCTCACACATGCCACATGGAGCAGAAGAAACACTGAAGAGAGCCCTTGGTAGATGCCTGACCCACAGTCAGACCCAAATTACTTATTCCTGTTTTGCTTGAGTGCTTTGCTCCACCCAACTATCTGCTACTGCTATTTGATCATAACTCAAAGGCAAGAGAATGGAGAATCCCCTCCAGAAGTGGAATCTACTAGTAGAGCTAAAACAAGAGTCTCATAAGCAATGGAGAGGCATTAAAATCCATATGCTTTCCCACTGGAAATGGAAAAACATTTGGATTTTAACTTGAATTGAAAAATAAATTGATAATAGAATGACCAATACAGAAAACAAAGAAACAAGCAAAACCCAACAGTCTGAAATGGCAGAGGAATGCAGTCAATGAACATATAAGTATGCATAGAATTGCATTCATTTGCCCAGCATTCGTCATGGGACACATGTCTGAGCTTCCCCCCCCCACATTTAATTAAATTTAATTAAGTAAAAACATCACATACTTCCACTTTTCCAGAAATGGTAACTTTGTCTTAATTAAGGATACAGAAACTATTATGACTTGGCTTAATTCTGTAATATGTGTATTTGGGCAAGTTTAGGCAAACAGCTAAGATTTCAAAGAAATATCACCAAACTTAGAGCACTTTAAAAATGCTTAAAGCCAATTCCATTCTCTAGCAGTTTGATACAAACTGCCAAAATTTGAGTCCAAATTGTCCCTTGAACGCATGACTGAGCTTCTAATATGAGGCTTGGGGTTGCTGAATCCACTTAAAACCTAGTGTTCTAAATGGCACTGGTACCAGCACCATATGATTAGCTGCCCTGTCCCTGTTCTGGTGCTTTATGTAGGTGAACGCATTCGTCTTTTCTCCAGGGAGGCAAATGACCACCACAGCTGCTCTCGCTCCCTTTACCAGGCGAAGCTGCTGAAGGAATGTGTGTCAAATGCATTGATCAGTGTTTTCCCTCCTCCTCCCATCAAACTGATGCAAAGTCAAGCAGAGGGAATCTGTTGGCTTTGCAGTCTTCTCCACCAGGCAGGTTTCACAATAGTCTGACATCTACAGAGTCACAGACTGCCTTTAAAATGAGTCTGGTTACCGGTCTCCCACAGAGTGGGTACAGAGAGCTTTCTTATGAAAAGAGGAAGATGAGAATGGAAAGAGAAACAATTAAGTCACAGGAATGTGAGGAATTGGTTCCAGTAGTTCTGCATGCAGAAAAAGGAAATCCATGGCAGACCCCATATCCAGCTTATGATAATGTAAAAAAGCCTGGCTGTTCACCTAGTCCACTGTTACTGGGTTTCTACCCTTAATCCTCATACACGCCATCCTGCTCCCTAACGCTGCAGTCCTAAGTACATTTTTGTCTTTCACTTTGAGTCTTGGCTGTACACTTTGTCTTGGTTGCCGTATTTCTGCCCTTGGGAAGCAAACTCAAGAAATGCTTGGCATCTTTATCACGGAGCAAGTGCATTCTAGAGGAGAGCTGGATTTGCCATTTGAGTGACATGCCCTCAAGTGCAAAGGTTCAGGTAGAACACTTTCATCAATTTCCAAAAGACAGTGCGTCTTCAAAGCCAGCAGGGGGAACCAGTGTAGAAGTCTTGCTTTTCAAAGCCCAGCATATGCATTCTTAGGCATTTAGATTAGCATTCATTTTAGGCTCTTTTAGAGGGACATTTTGGCTGGCTTATATCATTTTAAATGCCTCAAATGAGTAAATTCTTAGTGAAAGAGGGGGAAAAAAACCAGTGCACAGTTGCCCATAAGTATTTGATAAGAACAAGCCTTATTTTTTTAATCAGCATTGTCTGTCTAGCTATCTTCACAGGAAACACATAAACAATAAAAAGTTAGAGTGGGGCGTGTAATAAAAGGCTTACAATAAATATGAAGAAATATAGAGAATGCTAGGCTATTTTGTTAACTTAAAATATGTCACAGAGAAGCTCAATTCTCTTAACTTAGTTTTAAGATCACACATTTACTTCGGATAGTAAATGTCCATAGCATTTCTATTGAGTGCCACATAACACTTTACTTGGGAAACACTTTACTTTCCCAAGCTGAAAAGCACAGTAACCTGTGAGAATTCTCGTGGTTGTATCAATCTTGTTTCTCCAGGATTAGTCCCTTCTTTCAACCCACATTTATTGAGCATGTCTCTATGCAAGGATATTTCAGACCTCCACAAATATTATGGAAATGAAAATAAGACATTCCTGCTGCAAAGTGAATTCATGTAAGTGGAAGGACTGCATTGTTGTTTGGCCTATTATGAGAATGCAGTCTGGGTTTGATTCCATCTAGGTGAGTTTTGCAAGGGCAAAATCTCAACTTCATGGCTAGAAATTGCTCCCCTGATATTTGTAGTTCCTCTTGTGAATTGTGCATGGGGATGGGAAAATAAAGCAAAGGAAATCAGAGCAAATCTACTGCTGCTACTAGGGAAACAACCTGATGCATACTGTCTGCTCATGTCTCTACCTCTTCTTATAAAGTTCCCCAAAATTCTGAGCTACATGGATCTTGTATAGGCAACTCAAAACAGCTGATGGCACACTGGATTATTTAGTCTTCTGTAGTATGATTATAGATCTTCACACTTTGCCATGAAACTCTTCAATGTCTTTCCACTTTGGGCAGAGAATACTTCCTACCCTGTTGAGACTGGACCTGGCCATGTGACTTGATTTGGACAATGAAATGTTAATGGATATGATGTAAGCAAAGGACTTAAATGCGCTGCATAAGTCGACTCTGTTCATATCCCTGACCTTTGCTATGACAAGAAGATGCCCTTGGCAGGTACTGGCCTAAAGAGGATGAGATATGCATGGAACAGACTTGAAACCAAGCCAGAGTTTGGAGCCAAGCCCAGGCTACTCAGAATTGCAACAGAACTTCCCAGCTGACCACAGGGCAGACCTATGAGCATGAATAATTTTTCTGTGTGTAAGACACTGCAGTTTGGGGTGATTTGTTTCACAGCATTATTTTGGCAATAGCTGATAAATACAAATAGTATGTTTAATTTTCTCAGTAAGGCTTGCAGTTATCTTTTTTAAACTTAACCCTCTTTTTGTAAGGAATACAGTCATTAGTTTCGTATTTCTCCACATAGCTATAGCCTCATCCCGAACATTCCAATATTCTCTAGAAGATACATATTGGAAACATAAATATAGCTTACAGAAGAGATGAACACTCTTAAAGAGTTTGCACTGCCAAGAATAAAATGATGCTTATGTTTGGTCTAATAGAGCTATGAGGGATGCAGGATAATACTAGCTAATACCAGCTAACAGTTATGAAATACTTGCTATGTTACACCCAGTGCTCTAAGCGCTTTGCAGGGAATATCACATTTAATTCACATACAACCTCTTGAGGAAGGTATTATTGTCTACATTTCATGGATGGAAACTGAGGCACAAAATGTTATGTAATTTGCCCAAGACCGCACCACTAAGAAGGGAGGGCTGTGAGATTTCAATATAGTCACTGATGCCAGAACCCACAACTGCCTCCCTAGAAGCATAATATTCTTTATTTGGGTAAAAGAGCTGAATTCTGGTTGAGAAAATATGTCTAATAAGATAATAACTGAAGAACTAAATTTTAATCTCATACAGATTCATTGATTTAACATAGAACATAAAAATAAACATTGAGACTCCAGCCATGAGCCAGATGGGTACAATGCTACAACTCCAAACTTTTGTTTTTCTTAATGTCAAAGATATCTTCATTTTGAAATAATTTTAAGCCACAGAAATTTACAAGACTCGAACTGGGCACTTTCTTTCTTTCTGAACCAGTTGAGAGTAAGCTGTGGGCATACTCACCCTGCTCACTCCTCTTCTCTCCTGAGTACTTGAGTATATATTTTCTACGTATGAGCACATTCTCCTCCATAACCACGATACAACCATCAAGAGCAAGAGAGTAACACTGATGATTTTCCTACCATCTAAATCACAGGCCACATTTCATTTTTGCCAGTTTTCCAGTAACATCCTTTATAGCAATCTAGGATCACACATTGAATTTAGTTGTCATGTCTCTTTAGTCTACTTCAAACTGAAACAGAGACACTCTCTAAGCTCTGTGCTGGGCGTTTGCCATCTTGGCACCCCCCGTTTCCTCCCCCCATATTGATGCCTGACTGCTCAGCCACACTGAATGGAGGGAGGGAAAATTACTTACAATGATTTTAAAATTTTGTTCTAAATAAATCATCACTTCGAATAGATCTATGCTCTATTAGAACATCAGCTGACTGATCTGTTTTAATAGCTCAGTCTTAGAAAGTTCCAGAGATGGCTGGTTTGTTATTTTAATGAAAAACCTCACGTGAATCTTTCAGTGTGGATAAAAGGTAATGTATGGTTGAATAGTCACCATCTAACCTGACTGACAGCTGCTGCTTATTAAGTGCCTTCTTTGTGCTGGGCATTCAGACATTCACACACTTTGTACCTGGACCCCGAATTCCCCGCAACAGCCCTGTTGAGTTAGAATATTTCCCCATTTTTACAGATGAAAAAAATCAGGGTTGTGGGAAGTTAAGTGATTTCCTGCAAATTACATAGGTAGTGGTAGGGCTGGGACTTAAACTCAGGTTTGGATTCTGCTGGCGCCTGAGATCTCGTTTTCTTTCCTTGCAGAGTTTTGAGAATTCGGCTGACCCACACCTCAGTAGCTAGATTGTCAGTCCTCTGCAGAAAGTGCCCTTCTTGTCAGCCAAGTGTCCTTGGCATCCAGCACAGTGCCTAAGTGCATGAGGGATGCTAGAAACCCCTGCCAAGTGATTGAGAAGAAAACCTAATTCCCCCCCTAAGCAGTAATTTTGTTTTTGCTTGAGCCATATTTCAGTTCTCTATGTAGAAAAGGTGTGGAGTCTATCCAAGTCTCAGGTTGAAGCTCATTAAATGCAGATTAGCTTAAAAATTGCATGTCCCTTTGATTTCCAATCATGGTTTCTAAAAATGGAGCATGGTGAAGTGTGGGGAGCACAAGCAGTTAGAGCCAAGCCACTTCACCACCACATCTGGGTCCAGCCTCCATCCCTTATCTGGTGGGTCTCAGCAACGGCCTCCTAGTATGTTTTGCTGCTTCATCCCTTGTCCCCGGCAGTCTAGTCTCAACTTAGAAACTAGTGAGTTTGTTTTAAAATGTAAGTCAGATCACACTGTTGCTTTGCTCTGATGGGACCAAGACCCCTTGCGGTCAGGACCTCCACTGTTTCCTCCACCTCACCTCCTCCCAGTAGGCTTGGGGAAATGGAACCGTGCCCTTCAGGTGACCAGTCCTCCCTGCCCTGCTCCAGCCATGCTGGCCTCTGTGCCGTTCCTCGAACACAGTAGGAGCTCTTCTCTCCAGGCCTTTGCATTGGCCGCACGCTCTGCCTGGAGTGCTTCCCCCCAGGCCCTCCAAATCTTTGCTCAAATGTCACCTTGTCAGTGAGGTCTATCCTGAACACTCCACTTCAAATTACACACTCCATCTTCCTTACCCTGATCTACTTTTTCTTTTCAATTTTTCAATCATTCATCATTATGGATTGAAGCATGTCCAACAAAGACATGTTCAAGCTCTAACACTGGTTCTGTGGATGTGAACCCAATTGCAAATTGTATCTTTGAAGATCCTATTAAGGTGAGGCCCAACTGAATCAGGGTGAACCTTAATCCAATATGCCTGGCGTCTTTATATGCAGAGGAAATTAGGACACGGTCGGCAGCAGGAGATGGAAGGAGACAGATGGCCAGAGGCAGAAGCGGAGACTCAGTTATGCTTCGCAGGCAGAACCAGTAGGCTAGTGTTCAGGGAAAGGATAATCCTGCCAACCCTTGATTTTGGACTTCCAGCCTTCAAAACCACGGGGCAATGAACTCCTGTGGTTTAAGTCAACCAGTTTGTGGTACTTTGTTATAGCAGATCTGGAAAACTAAGACACCTATCTTCTTCTAGTACATAATTTAGGTAGGTATTATGTTCATTGTTCATGTGTATCTGCCCCCACTTGAATGTAGGCTTTACCAAGACAAGACTTTTTGTTTGCTTCACTCACTGATGTCCCGTAAGTACCTAAAAGAGCACATGATAGGTGTTCAGTAAATATTTGTTAATTAATGAAATCTACTCTTGTTTTATATGGCCTTACCTGGCTAGTTCACAAATCAGGAAAACAGTGAAATTATATTCTGTTCCAAGACCATCAGATTACTTATAAAATATGGAGTTCATCATGTACGACAGAATTTTTAAGACAGTTGGCCTAGACACAAGAGCCCAGGCTCTTCTTATATAATATACCTGCCACCATTTTGTCTCCTTACTGGAACTATCACCTAAGAGAGGGAATCCTTTCCCCAGGACAGTGATTCCATGTCTGGCTATATATTAAAGTTATGATGGGACATGTTACAACACAGATCTCCACACTAATGGCTTAGAATCTCCTAGGAGGGTGGTAGAACATGCACCACCAGTTTGGGGAAATGGTGAGCTGTGCTGCCAATCCCATTTCCTTCCAAAATAAACTCAAATGGTGGGACAACCATGCTCCATTCACAGAGGGTGTATAAGAACAATGGATTGGTCTTTGATTATAGGACAGAGAAGACAATTTTCCCCACCCTATCGCTTTATAAGCACATCCTAAATAGCTTACTTGCCCAGGTAAAGGGAAGAGGAAATGATGGAAACTGTTACTTCCCAAAGCTAGGTGTCTGTTTAAGGGAAACTAGATGTGACACATATTCATGGACAGGAAACTCATAAAACTATAGAGTGTAATTGTCCCTCCCATATAGTTTGTATGTCAGCAAACAGTGCTAAGTGTTCAGTAAAGGTCTTGTATTAGTTTCCTAGGGCTGCCATGACAGATTCCTACAACAGAAATTTATTCTTGGTTCTGGAGGTGAGGAGTCTGAAATCAAAGAGTCCACACGGTCATGCTCCTTCTGAAGGCTCTGGCAAAGAACGCTTCCTTGTCTTTTCCTAGCTTCTAGTGTCCCCTGGTAATACTTGGCATCACCTCAATCCCTGCCTCCATGGCCACTTGGGTGCCTTCACTCTGTGTTTCTTCTGTATTTCTGTATCTGAATTGCCCTCTTCTTTGTTTTATAAAGATACCAGTAATTAGATTTAGAGCCCATGCTAATCTTAACTTATCTTTACCTCATCTTAAATAATTACATCTGCAAAGACCCTATTTCCAAAAAAGGTCACATTCTGAGGTTCCTGGTAGACATGAATTTTGAGGGGACACTGTTCAACCCAGTACAGAGCTCAACAAATAACTTTTTTTTTTTTTTTTACACAAATTTCATAGCAGCTTTATTAGCAAGAACTACAAACTGGAAACAAGCAAATGTTCTTCGACAAGTAAAAGGATAAACAAATTGAGGCATATCCATCCAATGGAATACTACTCAGGAATAAAAAGGAATGATCTCTTGATGACTTGGATAGATCTCAAGGCTATTACGTTGAGCAAAAAAAGCCAGTCTTAATAATTGTGAAAAGTTTACATAGGTTGTGGCAGAGCTGGGATGTGTGATTCCATTTATAAAACATTCTTTTGTGTGTGTGTGTGTGTGTTTTAATTCTTTTTTTAATATAATAAACTTTATTTTTAAAGAGGTTTTAGATTACAGAAAAGTTATATCGAAAGTATGAGGGATTCCCATGTACCCCCCTCCCTCTCCCACATCATCCCCTATTTTTGTTAATGTAGCAATACAATTTATTTTGTTGTATCTGTAAAAGCCACTCATTAAAAAAAAATGCACATTTAAGAAATGACTCACTTGTGGTAAGCACTAACCTACCTACAGTGATAATCTAAAAAATGAAACCATCATTGTGACTTTTATCAGTACTTCACACATTTAACAAATACTGAAGGAGGCAACTACCATTGTTATAACTTCTTTAAAACAAAAAACTTAAGCACAAATCAGAATTAAGAGAAACTTCAGAATGTTCATATTTGCATGTATTTGTGGCTGAAGTTTCAAAGATTCCACATATAGCAAAACCACGACTTTGAATCAAATGAATATTAAAAACCTTTAAGCCTTGTGACAAACTCACTCTACAGAAGCAAGGAAAACAGAGTGAATAGTAACAGCACTATATTTTTAGGAGAGAAAGCAATCACTCATTTTCTTCATCATTAAATAAAAGTCAATAAGTCAACATTTTAATAACATTGACCAAGTTATTTACTATTCAAGAATTTTCTTTTCAAGTTGTGTCTTTAAAATGTATCCATCCATATATTTGAATTAAATTAAATTAATACATCAAAAACATTTTTTCTCAGAATTCTAATCTTAAGTATAAATCATAAATCTTCAAAGCATAGTCCAAACACTATACAACAATGTTACCATTTAGATTTATATGCTTCATCTGAAAAACTTACCTTACAAACAGGAGTTTTGTCCTGTTTCTCCAGAACAAATGTCCCTATGTCTATCACCATCCCAGAATCTTCAGGATTGGGGAATGAACTATGGACTAGAGTGGACTTACTGGTATTCTACTATAGACTTATTGTGATTCTAGCAATGGAAGAAATTATAACATTGATGTGGAGGCAGTGGCCACTGAGGGTTCTGGGGGCAGAGAGAGGGAAAAACAGGTGTAACTCCGGGGCTTTTTCGGGACTTGGGAATCATCCTGAATGATATTGCAATGACAGATACAGGCCATTATATATCTTCCCATAACCTGCAGAATTGGGTGGCAGAGAGTGTAAACTACAATGTGAACTATGGTCCATGCTCAGTGGCAATGCCCCAGGATGTGTTTATCAATTGCAATGAATGTGCCACACTAATGAAGGATGTTGTTTATGTGGGAGAGTGTGGAGGGTGTCGGGAGTGGGGCATAAGGGAATCCCTATATTTTTTGTGTAACATTTATGTAATCTTAAGTATCTTTAAAAAAATAAAAAAAAAATTTTTTTTAAAATGTCCCTATGTCTAAAACTTTAAATGATAGTAAAAAACGACAGATTCAAATAATTCATGCTATGAATTTTCCTTCATAGGGCTTTGATGAAAAAACAGAGCCATCTGGTATTGGAGCACCATCTTCCTTCTAAGTTACAGTCGCTTCAGTCCCAGAAGCAGACACAATAACCATTGCTTTATTTGTTTGAAGCTGTCTTCTGTTTCTCAGCAATAGCTGCACAAACAACAATCTCATCACTTTCAAAATCATAGTGAGGAATTGACTTTAGTGAGAAATCTTTGACTTCTGCTGATGATTCACTCTTTTTAATCCTCTGTGCCATTTTCTGCTGCTCCTGGAGTTTTCTTGCCCAAGAAAGGTCTTCCTTCCATATTTCAGGGTTCATTGGATAGATGTGAAGGGCTACTTGAAAACATTGAATTGCTTCATCCATTTTGTTCTTCAGCTCTCTGTAGTCATATTGTTCTATTGTCTGTTGGCTTATCCTTTAGTTTACTCTGTGTATTAGTCAGTCAAAGGGGTGCTGATGCAAAATGCCAGAAATCTGTTGGTTTTTATAAAGGGTATTTATTTAGGGTAGAAGCTTACAGTTACCAGACCATAAAGTATAAGTTACTTCCCTCACCATAGTCTGTTGCCAAGTGTTGGAGCAAGATGGCTGCCAGCGTTCATCCTTCCTCTTCTTCTTAAGGCACCATGGTCAGGCTCTCTAGGCTTTATCTCACTCCCCAGAGCTTGATTCTCTCTGGGCTTAGCAGCTTGTTCTCTCCACAAGGCTAGCTGTAGACTATCAGGCAAATGGCTCGTCTCTTTTCCCGGGGCCTTCTCTCCTTCCTCACAACCAAGTTCCTCTGTGTGCTTACTTCCTGGGGCTCTAGCTCAAGACTCTGCATCAGAACTCCAGCTCCGTCCTTTGCCATGTCTTCTATCTGTGAGTCCCCACCCACCAAGGGGCAGGGACTCAATGCCCTACTGACATGGCCCAATCAAAGCCCTAATCATAATTTAATCACACCCAGAGGAATAGACCAGTTTACAAACATAATCCAATATCAATTTTTGGAATTCATAAATAATGCCAAGCTGCTACACCCTCCCTAATAATCTTCATTTCTACACTCTTCTCCAAATCTCTCACCCTTGATTTTTCCTTTCACGTTGCAGCACCCCCTTTAATATCTCCCACAAATCTAGTCTTTTGATGACATATTCTATCAGTTTTTGTTTGTCTGTGAAGACTTTGAAGTTACCCTCATTTTTGAAGGACAGCTTTGCCAGATACAGAATTTTTGGCTGGCCGTTTTTCTCTCTCAGTACCTTAAATACATCATACCACTTTCCTCCCTGGTTTTTGATGAGAGGTCAGCACTTAATCTTATCAAGTTTCCCTTGTATGTGATGCTTTGCTTTTCTCTTGCTGCTTTCAGAATACTCTCTTTATCTCTAATATTTGTCATTCTGAATAGTAGGTGTCTCAGGGTAGGTCTATTCGGATTTATTCTATTTGGAGTGTATTGTCCTTCTTGGATATTGATATTTATGACCTTCATAATGGTTGGGAAGTTTTTGGTCATTATTTCCTCAAATATTCTTTCTGCTCCTTTTCCATTCACTTCTCCTTCTGGGACAGCAATAATGGGAATGTCTGTGCGTTTTGCATTGTCATTCAATTCTCTGAGAGTCCATTCCATTTTTTCCATTCTTTTCTCTTTCTGTTCTCCTGTCTTTTCCAATTCAGATATTCTTTCTTCGAAATCACTAATTCTTTCTTCAAGCAATTCAAATCTGCTCTTATGTATCTCTAAGGTATTTTTAATCTCACCCTATCATGTCTTTCAATCCCATAAGGTCTGTTACTTTTCTTTGTAGGCTTTCAAATTGTTCTTTATTGTCTCCAAGTGTCTTCTTAATATCCTTTATCTCTTTAGTCATATTTTCTTTAAATTCTTTAACTTAGAGTTGTGTGATTATCACTAATTAATTGTATTAAATTAATACAATTAAATTGTATTAAATTTAATTGTATTAAATCCTGTGTCTCTTCAGGATATTTGGTTCTTTTGGTTGGGCCATCTCTTCTTATTTCACAGTATGGCTTTTAATTTTTTGCTGATGTCTAGGCATCTGAATATGTTGGTGTATTTACTCTGATGGCTAATTTCTCTCTCTTGCCTGTTGTTTTTTTTTTTCCTTTCCCACAGCTCTTCTTTGATATTTGGTTCAACTTATTCTCAGTCTTTAAAATTGCCCAGCTTAAGTTTTCTAAATCAGACCAGGGACTCACTAGTGGGGTGCAGATTTTTTTCAAGAAGCTGGATTCAGAGAGCATGACAGTTTTTGTCCACACAGTTTCAAGACCAGCCAGTAGATGGCACTAGTCAGCGTATCTTTCCATGGGGTGTTTCAGTCTCAGCTTTCCTGTATTCCTGTGTTGAATCTCCAAATCGGAGATTCAAAGCAGGCTCTGCTAGCTGAATTCACTGAAGAAAAGCACCCCGGCCTCTCCTCCCTTTTCCCTTCAAACTGCTGACAGGGAGGAAGATGTCTGTTCCCCTCTCAGTTGGCTACAGTGAATGAGGGGTTTTACCTCAGCTTAATATCTTTGGGGTGGGGGAGTCTTCCTGGCTGCCACAGGGGCTTGGTAACTCACGTTTGTCACTTTGACTTCTTCATCTCTCTGTCCCTCACCCTCCTGGGAGTTGTGTAGCACTGTCCTGGTCTGCTGACCCCCAAAGCAGGTCCCTTGGACAGCTTTTGGCTCTTTCTGTTGATTTTGTGAGAGCCTTCAGCTCTGCCTGTTAGTCTGTCGCCATCTTCCCACAATCCTCAACAAATATCATTTGTTGATGGCATGACCCTGGCATACCAATAATTTGCTGTGGCATATCTTGATATAAAAATAGTACAAGGCAGTGCAATAGAAAGCTATTTTCAATATCACACTTACCTACTTAATAGATAACATATGGTTCTCCCATATGGCATGTTACTACAAATACTTTTACTCTGAATCTGTTGGTTTTTAATCCAAGGATTTCCAAGTACTATACAAACACTATTCGTTCTCACAGCCTTCCCTGGGGAAGTTGCAGTGCCTCACAGATATACAAAGCATCCTGAACAAAACAAATAACTGTTAGGGAATGACAATAATAAGAAATATGTTCATGTGGCATTTTTTTTTTTTAAAGAACAGGAAACTGACAAATGGGAATTAAGCATTTTCCCAAAGTCTTCCAATGACTTCATGGTGCAACTCAGGTTAGGAATCACCCTATGCTGATGCCCATGGTTATTCTATTAATTGACCTACACTGATGAATTGACCATAAATTACACTGGTTCTCAGCTGTGCACATAATTGTGTGTCTACACCATAATCAGGCAATTCATGACCAAAATAAGGATAGTATAAGAGCACTACAGTGGAATTTCTTTGCTCTCTTAAACAAAACAATAGTTGCAACTTCTCATTAACTTTAAGTCCTAAGATTGAATTTCCTTCCATAAAGTACATTTTTTTTGCAATGCCATTTATGTTTCTGGATCAAGATTATCAGTGTGCCTACACATTTGTTTAAAACGGGCTCTCATTGTGCTCTGTGCAGATGCTAAATACAGAACTGGCAAGATGAGACACGTTTTTGCTGAAGAATGGAAAGTATATAAAAATGTTCTTTAAATAGAAGAATCATCCCATGAATAAATTCAAAAGCTGGTATATATCTTTGTCATCAATTAATGTTTGTTGGCCATCTTTAAAAAGTCCAAGATGGTGGAGAAGGAACAAATTATGATATTCAGAAGACAAAACCTTTCCCTTCAGAGGTGGACAAAAGAGATAGGGTGGTTTCATGAGATGTGTCTGCCTGAACAAAGTAAAATTGAGGCTAAAGACAATTATCCAGAGAAGAATATAAAATTTTATCTCCTCTATGTAGATCTGAATAAATTTTGGAAATGTGAGCTGAATTCAATTAGTACTGAAAAAGTGCTTCAATTCTCCACTTTTCTTTATCCATATGGCTCTTGGAGAAGCCACTGATTGAAGATGTGCCTGTGTTCAGGACAGTGCCCCATGGGAGGGGACAATTCAATACATAGGCACCTGAAGTTGTAGGCAGCCCCACATTATTGCAGGAAGTAAAAACCCTTCATTTTCACATTTTTACCATCTTGCTCCTTTAAAATACTTGTTCCTTTGGTGTTGACACATGCTATTTTAAGTAGTGAAAATAAAAATTTTAAGATGCTGACCTGGAATTCTGAAGTTTAGGCTGAAAGCAAAGGATGGGTTTTCCACAATTCAATAGAAACTTTAAAAAAAAATATGTCCACATCCAAATTACAACCACCCCTATGTTGACCAATAACTATAAAATCAGTGCTCTCTACATGTATTTTATTTCTTCCCCCAATTGCAGGATTCAAGTAATGGTTTTGTTTGACACTGTACCAGAATGCATTTCAATATATTATTCCTTTCACATGAAAATAATTTGCAAGTGGAGAAGCCACACACATTTAGGCAGCTAGAGTAAATGCTTTGTTCATGTGTAATTTTAAGTACAAGGGAGCAGTTCTCCTTGAGATACTTTGCTTTCCTCCTCCAGGAGTAAGTTGGAAGTTGCTCCAACTGGAGCTATAATTCTCAAACTTTACTGTGGATCAGAATCCCTTGGAGGGCCTGTTGAAATACAGATTGCTGGGACTCAGTAGGGATGGTGTTTGGAGGGATGGACTGGTAATTTGCATCTCTAACAAGTTCCCAGGTGATGCTTGTGCTGCATGCCTGGGTACCCACACTTTGGGAACTATTGATAGAGGGTCTCGAGCCTTGACTGGTAGGAAGAGAAAGTATAATATAATTTACTTTCCTATTATTCATTCTTATGGCTATTGAACCACCCATTCCCAGCTTCATTACTGTGGTGCTGGTCATTGTCCAACTTCTTCTGATTCTTTGTAGCCACTAATGGAGTGATCTCTTGGTACAACAGTAATATTTCTTAAAATGGGGGGAAAAAGTAGACTTTTCTTGA
This sequence comes from Tolypeutes matacus, assembly GCA_026826555.1. Classification (NCBI taxonomy): domain Eukaryota; kingdom Metazoa; phylum Chordata; class Mammalia; order Cingulata; family Chlamyphoridae; genus Tolypeutes; species Tolypeutes matacus. The sequence continues at coordinate 925,614 of JAKSZT010054001.1, forward strand.
AGTAAATGTATAAAAGTTACATTTTCAATAAAAGTTCACTGAAAATTAAAATGAAGTCACCTCTTCTTGGCATGTATTCATCACTGAACAAAGGGTGGTGGACATTTCCTCTGTTCTGGGCAGTGTGCTGGGTGCCAGCGACACAGCAACACAGGAGGGGAGATAGATGGGGAACACACAACCCCAGCAGGGTACGACTAACGCTGGGCTGGAGGAAGCAGGGTGGGCTGCAGATGATCTAAGCACTTAATTCCAGGCCCGAGATGTCAGGCAAACTTTCTCAGACGAGGCACTGCCCCAGTGGGATCTTTGTCACTGAACAACTATTTATTGTTCAGCCAGTCTCTACCTGGCTGTGTCCTCTGATCTGTGCTGTCCACAATGATAGCTTCTAGCCAATATGGTGACTTGGGTCCTCGAAATGGGGTGAGTCCTAATTGAGATGTGCTGTAAATGTAAAATAGATGCTGGAGTTTGAAGATTTTGTCCTAAAACATGTAAAATATCTCAACAATATTATACAGATTACGTGGTAAATCATATTTCATATATATTGGGTTACAGTATATAGCTAAAATTAATTTCACCTGTTTCTTTTTGCTTTTCCTAACATGGCTTCTCAAAAATTTAAAATTACCTATGCGTTTGTGATTCACATTATTGGACAGAGCTTCTCTGGACATAGGAAAGGAGCTGTGGAGCTGGGAGTCTAGTAGGGTGGAAGGATATTGTAACAGCAGCTGTTGGAGCTGCCCATTGTCTCTTGGCATCCAGCTCTGATATCCGTCTACACCAGTGGCTGCTGCTTGTGGACACCTGTGGCCTTCTGCCTGAGCCCTTTTCCTGTTCTCAAAAGGATGTTTGTCCTGTGCAAACAAGCTGGAAATGCTAGGGCTTTAATGTCATGGAAGCAGCTCTCAACCGGTGATGGACAGGAGTAGGTAGATTAGGTCCCTGGCTTTCATGCCCCTTGAGTGGGACTACTCTGAGGCCTTTCCTGCACGCTGCCCAGCATTCTCCTCAGCTGCCTACAGGGGCAACTTGTTTGTTCATGCTTCTTTATCCATTTCCTTCTCTTCCCTGTCTCACTTCCCCACTCCCCTCCTGGTGCTTCCTGGGATCACTCCCTAAATAAACTGCTTGCTCTTGGATCCTTATCTAATGGTGCACTTCTGGGGGACCTGACCTAGGACATTTTTTAAACCAAACCATCTCACAAATTATCCCCAATTTTGATAAAGTGGTAATGGAAAGAAGTGTAGGTTGCTAAGAAGGATTCTAGTAAAGTCATCAGAGAGGGCTTCCCTATGGAAGTGACATTAGAGCTGGCAGTCTAAAGCATTTACTGGTGAAATTAATAAATAAGAATGTGTAAGGTAAAGAGGGAGAGACAGATGAGTGTTCTAGGTGAAGTGAAGAGTATGTTCAAGGGCCTTGGCATCCTTGAAGTTTTGGGAGTGGCCAGTGGGGAAGGCGTATAGATGATGAGTGATACAAGATGGGCCTAAGTGAGAGAGATCCAGGAAAATGGTATAGGTAGGATAGTTCGGGGAGAGGGAATGCTCCATGGAGTTGGAACATGACTCTGAAGTGAGAGCAAGCATAGCATGTTTCGGAATCACAGTAATTTAGCATGGCTGGAGCACTGAAAACAAAGGGGGTAGGATAGGAGTGAAGCCAGATAGAGGAGAAGAGGTTGTATTATGAAAGGCTTTGTACCCTTTGCTAAGGAGTAAGACACTTCTATGGAGGGTAGTAGGGAGCCATGGAAGGTTCTCTTTCACATGGCTGCTTTGTGAGCCTGAACTGGGTGGGGTGGTTGCAGGAGAAGCAGTTATGAGTGATTCACTAGGAAGTGATTAAAATAATCCAGAAAAGAGATCATGGAGGGCTGAGATAAAGTGGTGCTGGGTGAAGAGAGAAAGAACAGGATGGATCGAGGAGATATTCAAGGGGAAGAATGAACCAGCTTTGGTGAGCAGTTGGATAGAGGTTTGAAGGGTGAGGAGTGTTGCCAGCCTCTACTGTAAAAGCTCTGAATTAACCCTCAGAACCTCAAAATACAGATATGATAAATGCCATAATTCACAGGTGAAGAGATGACATTCAGCTAGTTTAAGTAACTCAACAAATGACCCATAGCTAGTAGGGAGTGGAAAGAGAATTCGAGCCTTGGACATTTGCCTCCAAAGTGCAAGTCTCTAATCACCTTGCTGTAAGCTATCCTGCATCCCACCCAAGCTATGGCCTGGGAAAATTGGCAATTGGGCAGCTGTTCACTGAAGGTGGGGACAAAGTGGGCCATGTGGTTTAAGGTGCCCATGGAACATGCAATAGAGATATTTCAGTAAAAAGGTAGGGGACCCTAATAGAAAAGAAAATTAGCATAGAAAAAAACTCCCTAAGATATCTAGAAAACTTGCATAAGAATATTACTAAAAGTGAAATGTGCATATAAAGATAATTTTTAATATATAGTTATGCTATTTGCTGATATTGCTGGTTGGCTTTTCTTTTTCCTTTTGTGACCTTGTCTGGGTTGTACATTTTGACTGATGGTTTGAGACAATTGCTTCTAATACTGTACTTTATGTCACAAATAGGAATGCATCCTACTGCGAGCCCTCAGGGCCAGCCTAGGCAAAAGGAGAGCTCCAGCATTTTTATCCCATTTCTGCTTACAATCTGTTCTTTCCAAACCCAATGCAATTCCTCCTTCTCCTGCATGTATCCAATAGCATAATTATTTCTTTCTCATTGAGGTGTGCTTTAAAAAGGCAATAACTGTCATTTCTAATTCAGTGTAAGTTACTTTTATTTAGTAATGAACCTGTCACCTCTTCCAGGACTCCTGATAGCACTCTAATTATCTAGTCTTCCTACCTATAATGCCAGTTATATAATTATTATACTGAGCAGAGAAGGCTAAATTCCTCCTTGTCTTGAATTTAAATACCCCAAATTCTGTAATAGGCATATTCCCAATGGAGTCTTATTGGGGTCTTACTGCACTTTGAACAAATAAAATTCTCTATGTTTTTTCTTTATGTTCACATCCCAAATGGGCTCCATCTTTCCCCTGTGCCAGAAGTATACCTGCTGGCAATGGAATGACTTCTTGAGATGAAAATCACATTCTTAATAGCCAACTGAAATAGCCAACAGACTCAAGGACTAGGAAAAAAAATGTCTAGGGCAGCTGATTGTATTTTAGATGAGTCCATGTAAATACCGAAATCCACATCAAAAGACAAATTGGAACATCTGTTTCTTTTCTCCTGGTGGAAGGGTAGACCACAGACAATTATGTATAGCCAGTATGTACGATGCTATAGACATAAAATGACACATGAGTCCTTAGCTGTAGAGCATTCTGGCATGTGCTTTGTTCTTTCTGCCAAATTGGTCCATCTGTAGAAATATGTCCTTATCTAATGCACTTCTTTGGATAACTGTAAAGGAATTCCAGCTGTCTCCTCTCCACAGAAATATGTTTGTTAAAAATATATCAGGCAGTTTAGTGGCCAGTGAAAAGAGAAATCTCTGCAAATGATTGCACTCACTCAAAATGATATAAGTATGCCTAGTTGACATTGGCTAGATGTCAACCCTTCTCATGGGTTTTAGGGACAGTCATTTAATATGTAGAGCCTCTTCCTACATAGACAGGGGAACCCCCAGAAGAGACAGTGGCTGTAGCAGGGAGCAATAGACAGAAACAGCTCGATGGTGGAGGGATGATGGAGTACTACCAACCACAGGAGAATGATCTCCCAGCAGTAGCTTGAGAAAGGATTTTAGGACTTTCCATCTTCTTGGTAGTTTGCTCATGAGAATAAATTACTTGACCCCTTCCAGTTCTCATTATAGGTGGCAGGTGATCCCAGACATCGTAGAAACAATTTCCCTGTTTATAGACCTCCCAGAAGCTCTGTAGTTTCTGGGAGTATCAAAATGGCCTTGAGTTTTCTAGACTTATGCTGCAAATGGTTTTCTTCTGAACACCCCCAAAATAACAGTATTATAGTGTTATGAATGCAGTGTTCTGACAGCAAATGTCAATCAAGAGCATGTCAAGATAAAGCAAAAGTTTTTCTGGTCACATGACAATGTCAAGATAAATATTCAAATATATGCAAATACCACTTGAGCCACTCGAATGGCAAGTGGATAATTTTCTCAACAATTGACTAAGAAATGTATCATCAGAATCATTTACAAGAACAAATGATTACATTCAAATGAGAGATGACCCTTCAAAGTCTGTCCTATTAAACCTAATTAAATTATAAATTCGGTCAGTTTTTATTACAACTAATAATGAGTCCTACAAGGTGAACTTTAAGAAGGTTAAACAAAGACTTAAGACTGCAGTTGTTATGATTGGGAAACAGAGCTGTATACCTCACTCACTGGCCCTTTAGATAATTTCCTTCATCCATAGCCAGAACTCTGCATCCTTTCATGAGTTAGCCAGTATCTGTGCAGTTTCCAGGGAACACCTCGAGTTCCTTTTGTGGCACTGCAGGTTTGGGTATGGCAGTACATTAGGAAAACACTACTTATCTGGGGCTATCTGAAAAATTAAATATGCTGCATAGCTTTTAATTTCTTCAGGCTTTTTTTTTTTCCTGCTTCTAGTACAAGTTCATTAATCATATATACATGCTAACACATTTTCTTTGGTTGACTCATGGGCCAAGCAATTCATTTTTATGAATGCCCTGGTGAAATTAAAATGTGGATTGTTTTTTGAGAATTGTTACTCAAAGATTTTGATTGCAGTTGCTGATATAGACCTAGGGTGTTTGTATGTGTCTGTGTGTGTGTGCATTCAACTTTATTCATAAGGCATTCTCATGTTAGAGAAAACAGCATGAGACACAAAGTCAAAGTATGAGTGTGGGTTATTTTTCCCCTTTAAAAGCCAAAGCTGACACAAATTCTCTCAATGTCCCATGGCCGTGGAAAGCTGCTGTGGTGCCAGCATTTAGTAAGCAGTGAGGGATATTTACTGGCAGTCTATACATTCTTCACTCTGCTGTTTGGAGAAGGTTATTGTTATTCACATGATGGATAGAAATGTGAAATGAGTTTTCTGAGAGACCACAGCCCTGCAGGTCCATAATTCCTCTCTGACAGGACCACATTAGTCATTTTAGTGACTTAATTTTTGAACCTGTTTCTGTCTCCCTGAAGGAATGACAAAAATCCTATGTAAAACCTATCCAACCCGAAAAGAGGACTCCTAGCTTTTTACCTGAAGTAAGATGAATTAGATCTCATTTTAGGAAGTTTAGGAGACATGAAAATGGAGACCGTTATCCTGGCTTCATGATGTGGAGAAGCAGATTGAAAAGACTTTCCAAGGACAGATTAAGCATCGTAGGATTATTTTAGATCAGGGATCTGCAAACTATAGCCTGTGAGCTAAGCATAATTTTTACATTTTTAGAGTTATAAAAAAAAAGTGTGACATAGACTTTATTGTGGCCTGCAAAGTTGAAAATATTTGCCATCTCTTCTTTTTCTTTTACAAAGTGTGCTGATCTCTGTTTTAGAGCAACCCAGTGAAATAGGGGGAGAGGACTCTGCACGTACACCCACACATCTGAGCTCCTTGCTGAGGGACCCTGCGCTTTGTGGAGGAGGAATCGGCTTGATGCTGCTATTAGGAGAACCTTCCACCACCTCCCTGTCCACCAAAGATAAGACTTTCTGAGAGGCAGCAAAGTCTCTGGCTTTGACACATTTTCACTGGTGCCAGGCCTCAGAGTGTATTTGTAAGGACTTTTGACTTAAACATGGGCTTAAGTCAGTAACAGTGACTTAGGATTTGAATATTGAAGGAGTCTCAAAGAACCCAAGGGCAGAGATGTAAAGGGATGGAGGAAGTCGTGGAGCAGGAAACTAGAAAGCTGTTTGGGCTTGTGGTAGTTTTAAAAATATGTCCCCAAATTCTTATATACTCCTCCCTTCAAAAGGTGGGGTTTAATTCTACTTTTTGAATGTGAGCTGGACTTAAAGACTTGCTTCTTTGTGAATAGAACATGGCAGAAGTGATGGTTTGTCACCGCCCATATTAGGTTATAGAAAGACTGTGACTTTTGTCTTAGGCGTGATCTCTCTTGGGTCACTTGCTCTGAGGGAAGCCAGCTGCCCTGTCAGGTAGACACACATCAACCTCTGGAGAGGCCCAAGAGATGAGGAACTGAAGTGTCCAGCTAATAACCACCGAGAAAGTGTCGAGAGCCAGCCACCCCGAGACAAGTAGTGTGTGGGGATGAGTCCCCAGGGTCAATGAGAGCTGAGTAGGTGCCACAGATATTATCAGTTACAATCACCAGTGGGTGTGAAGGAACCAGGAGACGGTCACTCCAATTTTAATTCCCTTCATTCCGTTTGCAGTCTTCTTTTACCCTCACTGATATTTAGTTTCTAAGGCTAGTCCAGACCCTGGCATTGCCTTCCAGCAGTTCTAGCCATTCATCCCTGGTACTCTTCCTTCCTCCTCTCCATTCTTACCTCCTTTTTCTTCTAATTCCCCAGTTCCCATCTACCAATTCGCTCTTTCCCCCCTGTCCTGTGCTCTTTGGGACTTCACTGTTAGTGTACAGCATTTCAGCCTCCCGCATCCCCTGCCCCAGATGCCTTTAGCACAAAGTTAAGGTTGTGAAATGTAATTATTCCTGATCTGATCTAGCCTTCCCATGTTTACAAAGGAGGGAACGAAAACTTGTGTAAGAAGAGTTTTTCAAACGATCCTGTTGTCTCTTGTATCAAAAGGGGTAAAGGTTGGTGTGGGCACCATTGTTTTATCAATTAAGGAGTGCTCAATAGGACACAGGCACTACGCTAAACGCTTTGCATGTATTATCCCATATAATCCTCATCCAAAATACTGCAAGGTGGGTAGCAGCCTTACCCCATTTTTTAGTTAACGTGATTGAGGCCTCAGATTAAATTATGTACCCAAAGTCCCAATGGTTAAGTGAGGATTTAAACCCAATCTAGCTATACCTATTTTCAGACTCCTGCCTCATTTTCAACATTCAGAAAACACCCTAAAAATTCATTGTTGACCATTGGCATGAAATCCCTTCACTTCCAGATGTTCTTTGTTAATAAGGATAACAATTTGCTGTGAGGTTGATTTAGCTGTTAGCAAATAACCACAGATCTGATATTCTGGGGGTAGATTTCTCCTAGGGAGAGGAAGGTTTCAAAAGCTAAATTATACACAAGGTGGGCAATCCTAGAAAAGAAAGGGATTAATAGGCTTCCTGTAACTAACTGCCACATTATGCTTTGGGGAGCAATGTTTTATTAGCACCTTCATTGCTTTTCTAAATCCCTAAAGAATCCTTTCAACAGTGATTTATCTGAAAACTTTTTTCCCAGAAAACAAGTGGTATAATTCAATTAAGAGAAATGATTTGTAGTCATGGTAACTTCCCTGTGTTCATTTCTTCATTTTACAAACTTTACTGAGGGCCTAGTATTTTTAAAATGCCATTTCTCCAACATGCTATAAGCCCTTTTACTTTAAGAAGTAAATATATAGGAGGCTTTCAAACTGCGTTTGTGCTCACTATATATATATTTTTAACACACTGTCTGCATTGACCAGATTGAAGTTTTATAGCAGAAATCTATTATCCCAGAGATGAAAAAGTGGCCAACAGCCAATAATAATTGACAGGTTTTCAACATAAAGAACAAAAAGAGTTCTATAAACTAAGAAAGAAAAACACAAGAAAACAAGTGCATTCCAAACTTATAATTTTCAGGAAACTGGCTTTTTATTTCTTTTCTCAGCTGAAACGTCACTGTTTGCTCATAGGGACTTAGGATTCTTTTGGCTGGCACCTGTTGAAGAAACAATGGGATACTTACTGAAGGGAAAGCAACAGATAGAGGGCCAGGGATGTTTCTACAAAGATAGACTTAAATAAAAGTTCTAAAAATCTTTGGGGGAAAATACACATGGCAGGTTAAAAATAACTTGACTATACTTTTATGAGTAACCAGCAAGACTTCGTCCCTGCTGTGGACATAACTTGATTTATGGAATGGTTTAACTGAGTCAGTTTTCAATTCTACACTCTGGTTATTTAAAAAGGCATTTGCTTTTTGGAATTTTCCCTATGGAGAGAGAAAATGGATAGCAGCCACCCAGAGGAAATAGTAATAATATACTGTGATAATGGCTACCATTTTTGAGTGCCTACCATATATCTAGGTTAGTCATTTTGTCCATTCCTTTGTATATTTTGCTTCTAATCCTTGCTCAATTCACAGAAAGCAAGATCATTCCTATTTTGTGATGACTGTACAACATTAGGATTATGCTGAAGGTAAATGAGTATACATTTTAGGTCATATGGTATATGAATATATTTCAATAAAACTGCTTAATAAACAAATAAATAATTGTACAAGAATAGCCAGAAATAGCAGCTATGTACAGCAGGGAAAACAGAGAGAGATTGAGAAGTAAGGAATTTTCTTGCTTGTCTGTTTTTTGCTTATTATTATTATTGGAATAATGAAAATGTTCTAATGATGATTGAAGTGATGAGCGCACAACTATGTGATTATAGCAAATATGATTGTACACTTTGAATGAATTGTATGCTTTATTAATATGTATCACTAAAACTGATTTGTTAAAAAAAAGATTATTCCTATTTTACAGATGAGAAAATTTAGGTGCAGAAGTTACTAAGTGGCAGAACTAGGCTTTAAACCCAGAGCTGGCTGGCACTGTAGCTGGTGCCTTTCTGCTATGACACACAGTATGGGGCCTCTCCAACTGACTTTGAACCAGGGAAACTTTCCCCATATTTGTGGAAAATGCTCATTATCATATAATATTTTTTTTGAGGTACCGGAGATTGAACCTGGGACCTCCTGTGTGGGAAGCAGGCACTCAACCACTTGAGCCACATCCACTCCCCATATAATTAAATTTTAACCAGAGTTTAAATTTCTGAACATAGCTTTCAGGGCAAAATTGTCACTATCTTTTGTTTCAGGACTTTATGTACTTTGAGTCCCCTGTCCCAATAAGTATTCTCCTTTGCACATGAATAATTTTCTCTGAAGGCATCTTTGAGGTAGTTGGTAGACAATGGGGTATTTCAATCATGTTTCACCAATAGCTAGCTTTTGTGATCAATGGAGCTAGACTCCTTGAAACCTGTCCTTGTGAAATTTAGTATTTGGAAATCCAACACTGTATATAATATCAGTGGACAAGTTGAAAAGTAGAACCTCAAGTTTCAGCATCATACGATCTACATATGAAGTTTCAAAATCAGGTCTAAAACCAAAAACTGGCTCTTGACAGATATATGTTTTTAAATGCATCCCAAGGAAACAATAACCTGGAGAAACAATATGGAAGGGTGCTAGTTATTAAAACATGGTGCTGGTAAAGTGAATAGAAAGCTAAATATATGATGAGGTCCAACTTTCCCTAATTTAATAGGCTATAGATAAGGAAATTGGACAGCAGGTGAACACTAAGTGGGAAACAATTCCCTGTGGCTGCCAATATATAAACATCAGACTTCTAAAGATAGGGTTACAACAATCCAAAGAATTTCTAAGTATAAACAGAAACTCAAATTTCGCCTTGGCCTGGGGCTGTCCTTTAAAGTGAAACCACTCATAAAACTGTACTTTTGACATTCCTCTGAACCACTGTCAGACAACTTGTAAATGGAGAACGACATTTTAAAAAGTCCTATTCCACATTCTACTCTCTCCTTTAGACTAATAGTACTGTATATTTCCAAATCCCACTCTTATTAGTCACAGGCATCTTCCCATGCTGGGTCCAGTCACTAAGTTGAAACTTTTCAGCAGTGTCAACACTTCCCTGAAAAGTCCCTTTAATCTTTCATAATGAAGCAAGAGTGGAAAGGGGGAGGTTGATATTTTAGCACAATCATATGCTCTCTTAATCTTATTGCCTCAATATATTGGAAAATATAAGATAGAACAATGCATGCTTCAAATAGTAATTACTGATGGTGGACTATGGTTGAAAAGTGTTGTGTATTTACCATCCATTCTTCCCACTGATAGTTCATGTTTTCTTTTGAGGAATCACTTGGTCCCCATTGTGTCCCCAAGTTGCCATATGCCCTAGGATAACTCAGATTATTGCATGTACCTGGCTGTAGTGATTGGTTCAGGGGTAGAGCCTTGACCCATGTCTGGCCAATCAGACATAAAAAATGTGATTCTAGGTCTTTGGTTGGAGCTGTTGATAGAGAAGTGCATCTCTTTCACCTTTCTATCAGTGAGAGGAAAGTATCTGAAATGGAGCTAACACAGAGGCAGGAGGAAAGAATGAGAGTCCACATGCTAATGGAATTGTTTGATTCTCTGACCTAGCATTACCTCAACTTTTCAGAAACCAGTGTGAACTGGCCTATCTGTCCTTGAAATGGAGAGAGTCTTGACCTATAAAGGTTCCCAGAACTGGTTGCATACCAGAAACACAAGGAGCAGCTTAACAACTACTCATGTCTCACTTGCAGATGCCGTAATTTAATAGTAAGAAATGCACCCTGACCATCAGGATTTTTAGAGCTCCTCAGGTGACTTAAAACTATCCATGGACTGGTTTGTACAACTTCGTGTATAGCAATCACCATACCAGGGCTTTATCTATGCTGAGCCCTGTTGTGATTGTCACTAAGTGCTTACAGAATGTATCATTACATATGAAGATACTTTCCAAAGTGAGCTTCATAGATAATCCTGGGGTCTTCCAGGGCCAAGTTCTAGGAAAAACTGTAAACCACTCATTGTGCATTTAAGTTCATTTCCCCTTTCTTTTATATCCCTTACTCTTTGGATTCATTGCTCTTATACCCACATCTACCATTAAAAGTGACTCAGAAAAAGAGAATGGCGCCAGTTGTGTATATATCTTTTGACTTGGCTGAATTCCAACTCCCAATTTCCTATCCCTCCTCTGATGGCATACATTCAAAATGCAAATGTTCATACACAAAGGAAGAATAACTCTTGAGATAACACTTGGTGACTTTGAGGACTTGAGGCTCACACTTGATTTAGTAGAGCTGCACAGACAGTAGTGTGACTGTACTGTCTTAGAAAAAGCAGTGGAATTTAGAGTCAGCAAATTTCTGGAGGATGACTTTAAAAAGGAAACAAAAATGGTGAGTGTATGGTAGTACAACTGAACTTTAACATTTCAAAGATCCAAGGATGTTCAAAGACCATCAAAATCATGCAGATTAAATCCCTCCTTTGACAGAGACTAGAAACTTACTAAAGTAAATCAGCATAGACAGGGATCCAGAGTTTTTATTAACTTGAATTTACCAATCTCCCAAGTTTTACATGCTAAAATGCATGAGTATTTAAAAATATATATATATTAAGACTCCATATTTACATTTTCCTGCCTATACTTCTTTTCCATTAGTAGTATCCAGTATTTTCTCCTGAATCCCACTCCATAAAGATTCAAAAATTACATTATGTGTATGTTTATAAGGGGTATTAAGGCAGACTGTATTTTCCAAAGATGGCTGCACCAATTCATATCCCATCCCACATGCACTTCTTATAGGATATTTTACAATGAAGTGTGGCCCTTCAAAATGCCATGGTATATAAACAGTTATACAGGGTATCAGTGGTATTAAAATGTTATAGTGGGAGGAGTTGGTTAGGAAAAAAATGTCTTTAAAAGACTCCTTAGGGGAGTGATAATGAACAATATGTTTGAGAAATAGTGGCAAACCCAAATGGAAACCAGAAAGTCAAGGAATCCACTGGCTAGCAACTACAAGCCAGGGGTAAGAGACCCTTAGAGAAGATTCTTGTAGGGCACAAAACAGGGTAGAGAGTGGATCAGGAGATGACTGAGCACATAGACTTATTACGATTCTTAACTTCTACCCACTAGGTCTTGGTGTCCTTGTATATGGAAGAGATGACAGTTACGATAGGTTAATTCAATGACACCATTAAGCCAGTGGAATAACTAATGAGACAAATTAGCAGAAATGCTGAGCACAATCACAACAAACCTTGTGTTTGGTGAAGAAACTACCTTTGTCACAATATATTTTAATATTTACAAAAAATGAGAAGTTATGGCAATTCAAAGTATACTTATTTGTATAAAATAACCCTTTGCTAATTTGCTAATTTGTTAACTCTCCAGGTGATGCTGATTATACCCAAAGTTTGAAAATCACTGGTACATGGCCTGGCATCAAACTACTTTATCTGACTCCTCTGAGTTCCTAACTATGCTATTATACTACAAACAAGCAAAATTTGACAGCAGGACCGAATTAAAACTTTCGAAATCCTAAACACCAAAGAGGTTTTGGTGGTCTCCCCCATCACATATAATTCAAAATAATACCATATTTTTAAATGACCCAAACTTTACACTTGCTTTGAAAAAATAACTTATTTTCAAATGATTTTATTTAATATTCTGGATAAGTTTATCAAAGCTGAGCATTTCCCATTTTTCGCACACTTGCTTTACTGGTATTCAAAGGACATGCTTACTCTCCCTATGGGGAAAGACAGTAAGCTTTGCCCAGTGATAATGGTAATGCTTATCTTCTGGCCAAGCAGCTACTAAGTTATTATAAAATGCATTATTGCCATGACTTGTTAAATAGAAAGTGTCTCGGCAAAATTGGCAGGTTTATCTTTTGGGAACTATTTTGTGTTTCCTAAGTTCATAGATGGAGCAACACGTCACTTTTATGGCCAACAAGCCTGCTGTGGGTGCCTGAAATCTAGTAAATAACACCCAAGAGCCTCTGCCTGTTTGACAAAGCCCTTCCTGATACAGCCTTGAGTCCACATCTGTTCTTACCTGCAACTTCTCGGTAATTCAGGCTCTTTGTCTCTTTCTCTGCTAGAGATCTTCAATTTACCACCTAGCCCTAGCCATCCTCATATTCCTTTTCTCCGACTGATTCCCTGTTCTGTCAAGAATACCTGGGGATATTGGTAAAAATATGAAGGCCCAGGCCCCATTCCCCTTCAATGAACCTGGACTTCTGGGGTCTGTCTAAACTCTCCAGGTGATGCTGATTACACCCAAAGTTCGAAAATCACTGGTACATGGCCTGGCATCAAACTACTTTATCTGACTCCTCTGAGTTCCTAACTATGTGACCTTCAGCAAGTATTTCACTTCTCTGTGGCTCAGTTTCCTTATCTGAAAAAAATGGGGCTGTTATAGCACAGGCACAATAGTCCAGTGATAAAGATTAAATAAGTTAATGATGGAAAGTGCTTAGAACAGTGTCCAGCACAGAATAAGTGCAAAATAGTGTTAGCCAAGTGGCCCTTTAGATGTCTGGAAGTGTTAATGTAGCTTTCTAAAGTGCCTGATTAATATAGATAGGGCAGTTATTCTTGGGATTGAGAGAATCTGTGGTGTGGGACTAAATTCTCAGGAAGTAGGATGCTTAAGCCTGTGGTTTTTTATCTTGACTGTGTATTAGGTTCACCTGGGGTGCTTAAAAATATATGCTTGCCTGGGTCATACTGCCTAGAGATTGGATTTAATTAGTTCAGGGTGGGACACAGGTATAGGCATTTTTCAAGCTTTCTATATGATTCTATGGTTGCATCCAGGGTTGAGAACACTGACTTAGTCAGTTGATCAACAATTAACCTGGAACAGCTTGATTAGTTGGAGGATCATGATAACATGTGAGCACCTATTCTTTGAAATAGGATGAAATAGAATGGTTACTGGCTAACCATTCTCAGCTCTGCTCTGGAGGGCTTAACCAAAGTTGGGTGATTTATTCTTTCGGCTACAGTTGTATTGGTAGCTCTGTAAAGATCACTCTGACAATTGGAGGAAATCTTCGAGAAAGCCTGAACTCGTAAATTGGTTCTCCACATTTAAACTATAAAGATAATCTGGTTATTCTATTTTACATAATGCTTATCAAATTGCATGCCACATACCTAGCACCCAGGTCTTGGCTTCTAAATACCATTCGCCACTAAAAGGAGCCAAAGTTCCTTGTAGAAATGGCTGATTCCAGGACAGGGGCAAAGAAACTGTAAGAGAGTCTTGAGCATCTGGTTGACCAAAAAGCCGGAATTGCTCAGAGGATGGTGGAGACATGTCAAAAGAATGCAAAAGACACCTTGAAGAGGCTCCTGACAGTAAAGGATTATAACCCATCAAATAGAATAGGAAACCATGAGTCTATAATGATATAAATAAGTACATAGAGGAATAAATTTAAAGTTTGATGAAGAATGAAATATTTACATGGCTTCACATTACTGAGTTTTCAAAGTACTCATTAATTACAAAGGGAGGAAAAAGTAGCTGCACATTTAAGTCTTTCCAATACCACCTTAAAGTGAACATTACCAGTAATGGGACACAATGAAATCATGGTCACCTCATAGCATGTCATGAGAAAAATATTACATCACTTCTTTGATATTTCCGTGAAGAAATATGCATAACTTGAATCCAATCATGAAAAAAAAAATCAGACAAACCCAAATATTGTACTATATAACTGGCCTGCAATCTTTGAAAGCATCAAGGTCATTAAGGTCAAATTATGGGTGTGAAACTGTTCCAGCTTGGAGGATACTAAAGAAACATGACAAAATGCAATCTATGATTTGAACTGTATCTTTGTGCATGAAGGAAATTATTGGAAAATTGGTGAAACCTAAATAGGATCCGAAAATTAGTTGGTAGTAATGTATCAATGTCTATTTTGATTTTGATCTTTTTATTGTGCTCATGCAGGAGGAATTTCCATGTTTGTAGGAACTGTATAGTGAAATATCTGGGGGTGATGGGCATCAGACAGGCAACTTACTCTCAAATGGTTCTGGAAAAAAGGTTCTTTTTACTGTCCTTAAAAATTTGTTGCTTGAGACTGCATAAAATAAAAAACAATTACATAAAAAAAATGTGCTCCAAAGATGCATGCATCTATTAAAAAATGCAGCTTTCTGATTCAGTGAAGGGCTGGGATGGGTGCATGAATTTGTATTTTTAACATTCGCCATAGGCAGTTGCTTTTAGACTGAGAGAATAAGAAGGTCCCCTGAAGAACACTGGGAACTCGCCGGAACTGCCTCACTTTCTCCCAACATTCTAGAGCCAATTCTCCCTACCAAACCGTGCATCTACTTTTCTTCTGCCAGCAGCAGAAACTTTGAGACCAATGGGGAATCCTCAGGATGGAGGATCTGCTAGCGCTTTTATCCAAGAAGAATATGATATACTGGTTCCTGTGTATCAGTCCTCAAGGAGGGCGGTCCCTTTCCTGATACTGACTCTATGGCTCCAGAGTGATTAGAGTTAGGAGAGGACAGGCATGCTTGAGCAAGGCATGGGGACAGCGTGGTGCATACACAGGTGAATCTAGTTTAGGTGGACAATTTTAAAGCTCCTTCTGGCATCGTAGGAAAGCATAACTTTGTTACATTAGAACAGTGAAATTTTGAAATATAGTGGCAAAAGCCTAAGGTGAAAACCCAATACCATTCAAATAGCAATGCTTCTTCTCAAAAACAAAACAAAACCTTTCTCTGCTGAAAAAGCAACATCTTGCATTATAGGCCCTCAGATGTCCCATTAGCATGGTGACAGCATTGGAAAAAAAACACCCTAATGCTTTAGCTCATGACTGTGTTTTCAACAAAACAAAGGTGAATGCATATGACTGATACATTCTTTATCTTCAGTTTTGAAAATCAAAATAGGCAAATGGTTAAATACATACAATCTGAATTATTCAGATACCCATTAAGACTAAGAGGTAATTTAAAAATTATTATTAAAAGACCCTCTGTTTATGCTCAGTTAAACTGTTCTTTTTTTCCTTTAGTTCTTTTTTTTAATGCCTAATTTAGTGTTACTGCTCACAGAGTCATCCAGACAATTTTGGAGGAGTTTTAAAAGAAAGGTTTCCCCATCTGTGAAATGAGAGGTTTGCCCCAGATACTTTCAGAGGAGAGCTCCTAAAGACTCACTCTTCATGAATTTGATGGTTGTGTAGAGTGATAAATTGGATATCTAGAAGGGACCTCAGGGACATTAGGTGAAGCATGTGGTCATGTACCTAAGAGATGAAAATAGAATTCATGTGTCCTAATACCTATTTCAGAGATCTTTCTACTAACTGCAACTATAGTTCTTCTTCCCTCCCCCCCCTCTGCTTTATTGGTTATTGAAAACACCACAAAACAACAACAAAAACACTTTTGGGGAGGAGAACCATAATGGAATCCATAGTACTTAAATCATCTAAAACAATCTTCTTTTCACTAAGTTATCTTCTTTGTTAAACTGGGATTTTCACACCTACCCTGTTATTTTTTTATTTTATTTTTTTTAGCACTGGAGAGACCCATTTAATGTGGACCCTCAAGGCTTAGGTGGAGTGGAAGTGTCCAGTAGTTGGGCAGGCAGGCAAGGTGCATAGATTGCAGGCCTACACCTGGCTCCAGGAGGGGTTGTCAGATGGTGGCGGCTGGCCCAGGTAGTGCCACAGAGGATGGCTCAGGCAGGCAAACCCACCAGAGGACCAGCAGGCCAGCCCGTAAGAGGGTAAGCCAGGTGGTGAGTGGCCAAGCTAGACCTGGCCCAGAGACAGGGCTGGGGCCTGGTTGGGGGTTTCCGGAGCCTAAGGGCTGGCATCGCTGGACGACTCCCCAAGCTGCTGCTGGAACTCGAGGCGCTTCTGCCGGTTGGACTCAAGCAGCTCCTGAAGGCGTAAGTGGAGGTGGTCGTTCTTCTCCTGCAAGTGGTCCAGGCAGGAGTTGATCTGATCTAACGTGGAGTTGATGGCAGCATATTCTGCTTCCTCCAGGTCGTCGTCCTCGCCTTCCGTGCCCGCCTCCACCGGCATGCCCAGGTCCCCGTTGGGGCCCAACATGGCGGGCTCCGGCGCCGCGAGGGCCGCACGACGGTGGAACACCGCTACGCCCGCGCCGACAGCCGGCTCCGCTCGGGCCGCAGATGGAGTGGGCCTAGCCTGTTATTTATGTTACTTAGAAGTTTTTTTTCATACCTGAAATTTTTGCTTATGCTTACTTGGAAATTTGGCTTTACGATGAGCTAATATGGTCTTCCTAGGGTAGGATAACGAGGAGGTACAGAAATAGAAATGATAGAGTATTGGTATGGTAGAAAATTGTAAATTAAGTATAACCAGGATTCAAATTCTATTTTAGATTTAGTAGTTGTGAAGAGGGTAAAAAAGACTTATCCTTCACTCCTTACTTGCACTTACACAGAATATCTAAAAAGTCATTGAATTCTCTTGCCTTTACATTTAAAATATGTCCACAATCAGACCAAATCCTACTCCCTCTTCATTGTTAGTTGAGTCAATACCACTTGCATTTCTTGCCTAGATTACTGCACTAAACACCTCCTGGAAACTTAGTTTTCCAGGGCTGCTGTAACTAAGTGCTGTGGACTAGTTAGCTTAAACAAGAGGAATTTATTGTTTTGGAGTCTAGAAGTCCAAAATCAAGGTGCTGGTAGGATCATGCCTTCTTTGAAATCTGTAGCATTCTGGTGGTGGCATGCTGGCAATCCATAATTCAGTCTCACTCTGTCACTTGGCCCTCTGTCTCCTCCTATTGAATTCAAATTTCCTTTGCTTATAAAGATTCTAGTTGTAGTATAATGGAAAGAAAAATTTGACTGGTCCTTGTCCTCAGGTCCTGGGGAAGCAAACTTGGAATTTTCAGAATTTCCTGAGCTAGGAGTGTCTTTTTTCTTTATGGTAGGCCCAGAACCACACCTGTAAGTATAGGGCAGAGGTCTCACCATACCAGGAAGGCCAACCATGTGGTTAGGGGTTGGGGCTTCGAGCCACATTATCAGAGGAGGGGAATGCTGATTGAGTTCAACCACAGGGACAATGATTCCATCAGTCATGCCTCCATAAGGAGACCCCACATCATCTCAGGATACTCAAAGCCCTGAAGAACTTCTGTGATTGAGAAGATGCATCACTATGTTGGAGGGTGACCCTTTCTGACTCCACATGGAGAGGACACAGAAACTTGCATTTAAAACCATCCTAGACCTCATCATCCTAAGTATCTCTTCTTTTGGTTTCTTCTTATGCTTTACTATATAAACCTATAACGTGTATAGCACTTTCAGTGAGTTTTGAGAATCCTTCTAGAATTATCATGCCTGAGCGGGTGGTTTGAATCTCCAAATTTGTAGCCAGTTGGTAAAAAGCACAGGTGGCCTGGGTCCTGAAATTATAACTGTACCTGATGGGCAGTCTTGTAGAGGATTGAGTATACCCTGTGGAATCTGGCCTGACTCGAGGTAGTTAGAGTCAGAATTGAATTGAATTACTACAGTATTTGTAGTTTGTGTCAGAAGCTGTTGTGGAAGCTGGTAGAAGTTTTGATAATCTTAATAGCAATGATATTGGAGCACACCATTATTCAGTTTGACCTCACCTTAACATCTTCAAAGACCAATTTACAAATAGGTTCACATCCACAGAACCATGAACTGGAACTTGAACATGTTTTTTGGGGGGACACAATTCAATTAATCATTCTTTACAGTCTCTTCTAAACACAAAAAGCAGAAGATTCATTTTAAAATATAAATTAGATCATGTCCCTCCTCTGCTTACTATATCCTAATCCTACTGCACTCAAAGAAAAGACCAAAGTTCTTGCAATGTCCTGTATCATCCTATTCAGTGATTCTCAAAATGTAGTCCCTGGGCCAGGGCATCTGCATCACCTGGGAAATTACTAGAAACACATTTTCTGGCACAGTTAGAGTCTCTGTGGGTAGGGCTCTGCAATTTGGGTTAAGATGCACTCAGGTGCTGATGCATACTCAAGTTTGAGGCCTGCTCCTCTCTGTTTCCCTCCCTCACTGAACAGCTGCTCTCCCCTTTGCTCAGTATGTTCTTGCTTTTTTAGTCTAAGTCAGAACCCCTCTCTTATTTGGACTTTAGCACTTGCTATTTCCTCTGCCTGGAACTTTCTCCTCCCAAATGTAGTTGCTTGGTTTACTTCTTTATGTTCTTCAGGTTCCTCCTCAAATATCAACTTAATTGGTAAAGTCTACCAAATTTGAATGAAACTTGAACCCATCCTGCATGGGCATTCCCCATCTCTTCCTTTTGGCTTGATCTTTCTTTACAGCACTTTCATGAAGTCTCTCATGAAGTTGCAGTCAAGGCTGGAGAGTCTGATTCCAAGAAAGTTCGCTCAGATGACTTGTAACTTGGTACTGGCTGTTAGAAGGAGGCTTCAGTTCCTTGCCATGTGGACCTCTCCATAGGGATTCTAGAGTATTCTCAGGATATAACAGCTGCTTGCTCCAGAGTGAGTGATCCAAGAGAAAACAAGGCAGAAACCAAACTGCCCTTTATGGCACAGACTTTTCTGCCTTAGAATGCCACACACTATCATGGGATATCCTGGCCCCAAACCACCAAGATAAGGCATGAATGAAAGTCTGACCCACAAAAAAAGTCTGAGATAATAAATGCTGATTATTGTTGTAAGCAGCTAAGTTTTGGGGTGATTTGTTAGGCAGCAATAGATAACTAACATAGCACATATCATTTGACCTGATATATATATTTTAATCTGTCACTCACCCCACACCATCAAAAAATACACAAACTAGAATATAGGTGCCAAGAAAGCCATACTTAAATTTTTGTTTTGTTTTATTTTTCAGTGCCTAGACTGGAAAAAGTATGTGGGATGAACGCTTGGAGAAACTATATCTGGGTGGGTGGAAGGAGTTATGCTGATGTGGCTAGAGGAAGGATACTGTGGGGGTATCCCTTTGTTACTATCATATTGGGAATTGAATCATGTCCCTCAAAAGACATGTACAAGCCCTAACCCCTGATCCTGGGTATGTATACCCATTTGTAAATTGGACCTTCAAAAATATTATAAGTTAAGATGTGGGCTCTTTGGTGAATAGGATCTTCAAAGATCCTGTTTAGATGAGGTCAAATAAAATCAGGGTGGCTGAAGTCCTCTTAAGGAGAGGAAATCTAGACAGACATGCAGATGACTGAGGAGGAGAAGCAAAATCCAGAAGGATAAAACATGTGATGGAGGCAGAGATATAAGCCAAGGATTATGGTAAGCCAGCGCTAGAACCCTACAGACTCCAGGGGAGAACGTGGTCTGTCAAGACCTTGATTTTGGACTTCTAGCCTCCAAACTCATGAGACAATAACCTTGTTGTTCAGGCCAAGCCATTGTGTGGTGTTTGTCATAACAGCTCTGGCAAACTAAGATACATTTCTTTGCACAACTCCAAGGGGCACCATTCACACACTATTCCATGTGAATGTAAACTTCTGAGAGCAAGCTCCATATGTAATACATTTTGACCTTGTGAATTTCCTGAAATGTGTTTTAGACACTCTACCCCACTGCCCCCCAGAGGTTCCATCAGCCACATTTTGAGAAACAGTTATCTAGGGAACAAGACTACAAGCTCTCAGAATAAGACCCTGCCTCAAAAGAGATCCTTATTTCCACCATCTTACAGAAATAGCAGAGAGTGGCCAGACCTCAAGGGTCCATGGGGGTTGGACAATGCATGTCTCAATGGCAAGGACTTAACTGATGATTAATGACCACAGTCCACCCATTCCTGAACATTGCCCACCATCCCACCCTGGCCTAACCAGGTAACTTCCATGAAGTTTTAGAGACAGTGAGTGGAGGTTGAGGAATGATTGTGTTGTGAGGTTGTGTAAACATTGGGGATAGACTAGTTTCTTGGGAGACTTGGCTTGAAGACAAGGAGAAATGAGATCATGAGGGAGAGGATAGACTGGGAGAAAGTCCATCTGAGCCAAGAATTAAGTGAGAGCAAAGAGAAAAATCCTAGAGATATGAAAGTCAGTGAATGCATTTTAAGTTTAATTTCTATTTGCAAAATTATTTTGTTTGTGTTAAAAGGAATACTAAGTATTAGTAAGCAAGATAGGCAAGTTATTTTGGTGAGAGAGAGGGATCTTATTTCAAATTCAATAAACTGATTGACTGGCTCTCCATCTAGCAATTTGTGCCAGGTGGTTTTCAAATATCATCTTGTTTATATCTCCCTAAATCCCCATAAGGTAGTTTTTCCCCTCATTTACTATATGAGGAAACTAAGTCTTAGTGTAGAAAAATTGCCCAAATAAGAAGCAGAACTTGGACAATTAAGAGCCCTGTACATACTCATGCCAAACTGTTTCTCTATGTGTACTTCTCCAGTATACTTCAAGAATGAAAGGGGATATTAATGATACGCTAATGACAACAGGTATAAACTGCTCCAGTAGGGTCAGCATTTCTCACTAAGGAAGATGCCTCAGTACTCACATTCTTTAAACCCCATTTCAAATCCTGTAGCTGTCTCTGAAACAGGATTCTGTGGTTCCAAAGAACAGATCTATTTCACAGGTAAGTGTGAACAGAACTACAATTTAAGGTTATAGGAGCATGACTAAAAATGAAATACACTGTTGGGCCTTGTGCTCATTTGGGTCAAACTCAGAATGACCCTCAAACAGGCACAATATAAAGTGGACATTTAAAGTAAGATGGTGGCATAGGCTTTTATTGTATTCTTATTTTCACCATGGAAATATGCATTTGCTTAAATTCTTGGTATTTTAAGGGCTAGAGGATAAAACCAAGTTTTTCTTCATGAGAAAGCTACTTTTCCTCATATCTGCTTTTTTTTTTTTTTTTTTTTTTAATCTGGTCAATCACTAAGCTTGTTTGAGTGATAGCAAAGTCAAAATTATGACTACCTGATTTTACCCTTCATTGCACTTGTCAAAAAATTAAATTAAGGATCATGCTTATGGATATAATGCATGAACTACCACATGGCATTCTGAAAGAATGTCCTTTCTGTATAGCCACTCAAAAAAACAGCATGTCACATGACACTTTAATGTGCAGTAGAAATAATAGGGACAGAGAGAAAATTCCGCCTCTCAGGAAATATGAGGTGCATTTCAACCATGGTTCATGTACCCAGAAAAATTAATTTAATACTCTAATATTGACATTAGCTGTTGCACATTTGAGTAGTGCTTTATAGTTTCCAAATGTTTCCACACAGATAATTTCATTTGATAAAAAAGATCATTGGTATTTTAAGATAGAATATAGGGGCTGATTTACCATCTGAAGAGCTCAGTTTCCTGAAGAATGAGTGTTGCATGTTTGCTTGTTGAATATTCTATGTAAATATAATTATAGAACAATAATCAACATGTTAGGGCTTTCTATAAAAATATGATGGAAAATGCCCTTCATTACTCAAAAGCCACTGAAGGTTTTGGAGATGCATATACGGAAAAAATTACTGATCTAAATATGCTACTGAACTTAGCAGAGTAAAGTCTGTTTAGTTTTATTAATTAAAATATCATTGCTCTTGTTTTACAACATGAAAGAATGCATACCCTATAAAAAGATATATTCAATTACACATAAATTTAGAATGTAGAAAATGAAAGTCTACAAAATCTGATCCTGTCCCTTCCCCACTCCTCCAAGATAATTTCTGAGGTTAATTTGATATATGTCATTCCAGGCTGTATATAATATATGTTTACATGGATGTAAAACATGTAGATTCACATGAATGTGTATCTGTAGATTATCTATCTTTCTGTCTGTCTTTCTGTCTAATCTGAGCCGTGAACATGACCAAGCAGGGTATTTATGGGACTCAAATCAAGAATTGTAAGCACTGAAATCATTGTTTGCATTGAGGTATCTGCCAATCCCTGATTATTTAGACTATACAGCAATGGTTCTCAAATTTGGGAATTCCTCTGAATCAACTGGATGGTTTTATAAAACACAGATTACTGGGCCCTCCTTCTAGAGTTTCTGATGCAGAAGTCTGAGATAGGTCTTATAATTTACATTTCTAACAAGTTCCCAGATGATGGTAATGATGCAGGTACAGGAGCACACTTTGAGAAATACAGGCTAGGACAATGAATATGGTGGGAAATTTGCCTCTAAGCCTTAGCTTTGGGTAGAGAGGAAAAAATCTCTTTTGAGATTTTTCTAATCTTATGCGCACACTTTTAAAGATGAGTTTAAAAAATTCAGTAGCAAAAACAAGGAGGGTGACATCTGCAAGATGGCAGAGTATGAGGCTACAGGGTTCCTTCCTCCAACAGCAAAATTGAAAAACCAGGAGAAAAATGACAGAATCTAGTTTATCAGAGCTTTGGAAAATAGTTAAAGGATTGCAGTAACTGGGCAGGCACTGAATCAAGAAAAGGCAGCAAAAATGATAGGAAAACCTTATCAAGCCTGTATTAGCCCTTCTCTTACCTGGCTAAGGAATAAAATATTCCCTAGAAGGGTTCAACAACATGTTAGAGCTGGTAGAAGAAAATAGGACAATTGAAGTTATCTTATCTGAGAAACAAAGAAAAATCAAGAAAATCACATAGGCCTAAAAGACCTATATTGATATATAAATGTATCAATATATACATATGGGAGTCCCATAAAGGAAAAGAAAGAGAGAATGAGGCAGGAAGAATATCTGAAGAAATACTGGCAAAATATTTCCAAAATTTAATGAAAGACATGAATACACACATTCAAGAAGCTCAATGACTTCCAAATAGGATATATACAAAGACTGAGAGAATCCTGAAAGCAGCAAGAGAGAAGTGACTCATAACATACAATTGAACCTCAATAAGATTAAGTGCTGATTTCTCATTAGAAACCATGAAGAATAGAATGCATATTTAAAGTGCTGAAAGAGAGAGCAAACTGCACAGCACTTCCGAGAAGATGGCAGACTAGAAAGACACAGGACTCTCTTCTCCTCCTTAGAGCACAGGCTGAAATAGCCTAGAAAAAGATCTTCTAGGGTTTAGGACACCAGGCGAAGGCTCGACACCACCCAGAGGAGGGAGGGACAAAGGAGATAAATCGCAACTACAGAACTGTGAGTTGAAACCAAGCAGCTGCTGCTGCCAGCCCCCCCCCCCCCCCCCCAATAAAGACACTTCATAATTCTCAGGGCTCTGGGCCTGTGGCTACAAACAAAGGGGGCTCCAAGGATCCACCACCCCAGGAAAAGGGAGAGAGAGGGCTACAGCCTAAGGCTGACTCAGCTTTTGACTCACAAATTTGGTCTGCTGTGTACTAGGAGCCCTTCCAGGGTAGGGCTGCACCATTGTTTGCCTTGGGAGCCAGCAAGAGGCTAAAGATATAAGACTCTCCCAATCTTCTTTACTAACTGGGACTGATTGTTGAGGACTCAGAGGGGAGTAGAAATATTTCCTAGCCAGGAAAAGGTAGGGGGCTGCCAGAGAAGGCTGGAGAACTGTCTCAGAGAAAGTTTGAATTACAAGGCTCCTAGCCTCCAGACAGGAAACTCTTATTACATTGATCTGGTCTGTGTTGCAACAAATACACTCTGACCAGGCATTGAACTGAGAGCTGCCAAAGAGCATCATCTCCTGGCAGACCAAGAAAGTGCACATGAGAAAATTAAAAATAAGTATGAGGGCTGCTGCTTCCACCACGGAGAAATGAGGCAGAGGCTGAGAGGAGATCTCAGCCTTGTTGAGCTGCTGATGCTGACCATAGGAGATGTTATTAAACAGCTGATTGGAGCCAATGATCAGGGCAAAGATATTGATTTAAATAAGGTGAGAATCAGGACAGCTGCCAAATATGGCCTGTCAGCACAGCCCCACCTGGTGGATATAATTGCTGCAGTCCCACCTTAGTAATAAAATGTCTTGGTCCCTAAGTTAAAGGCAAAACCCATCAGAGCTGCCAGTGGGATTAAAAGAGCCCGTGGGGATTTAACAAAGATGTGGAGCTGAAAGGCATTCCAACTTGCTCCATGGAGGAAGGGACCATGGCAATTTCTCAACAGTCAAGCTATTTTCAAAGATGAAGAAACTTTCCTGACAGCACAACAAGAAAGCTATTGCCAGTCTAAAAAGAATTTGGAGTTGCAAGATGAAAATGTATAGTGGTGGGCATCTCTACAGCATGAAAAGGCAAGCTGTTTTTGAAGGATTCATGGTTTTTCTTAATGTGTAATAAAAGATGAACAAATGCAATGGAAACATTGCAAAATGTTTTGATCATACACACAAAAAAATAAGTATGAGAGCTTTTTCCAGCCACTATAACCTCCCTCCCCAAGGCCCTAGGAAGTGAGTCTACAACAATTACTGGGTCCAGTGCCCAGTTTTGAGCAACCAGCAGGGACAATCCTAACAATTCAGGCTGAGCCAAGAATCAAAAAGCAGTGGTAACACAGACTCCTGCCACAAAATCCCTACAAAAGAGAAAGAAATTGAGCACTTGAGTAAACTACATCCTAATCAGATACCTAGACATCAGCAAAAATTATGAGCTATACTAAGAAAATAGAAGACATGGCCCAAGAAAAGGAAAATATCAAAACCCCAGAAGAGAAGCAGAATTTGAGAGAATTAATCAGCAAGATGTGCACAAATTTCCAAAATCAAATTAATGAGTTGAAAGACAATATGGTTAAAGAGATAAATGACATCAAGAAGACACTGAGTGAGTGCAAAGAGGAATTTGAAATCTTGAACAGAAAAGTAACAGAGCTCATGGGAATGAAAGACACAATAAGTGAGATAAAAAACACATTAAAGGCATAAAGTGCTGAAAGAAAAATATATAAATAAAAAATTCTATATCTGGCAAAACTGTCCTTCAAAAATGAGGAAAGAGAATATGATATTCCCAGATAAACAAAATCTTAGCCCATGGCAATCAAAAAGAAAATATCTAAAAAGAAAGTAAATGAAAAGGGATTCTAAATAGTTCACTATAAGATCAAACAGAAAAGTAGGCAGAAATGGAAGAAATGGGGGACAAAAAATATATGACTCACAAAACCAAATAATAGAATGGCAGAAGCCCTCCATTACCAGTTATTACATTAAATGCAAATGGATTAAATGCTACAGTCAAAAGGCAGAGATGGGCAGAATGGATTTTAAAAAAACAAACCAAACAAAGCCACAAACCAACTATATGCAGTCTACAAGAGATTCAGCTTAAATAATAATAATAATAATAATAATAATAATAAAACCACACACACACACAAATGTTACAAGGGAAAAAGCATGACATGATATATTGATAAAAGGGCCAATTCAACAAGAACATATAAAAATTATAAACATATGTCATCTAATAACAGAACCCCCAAATATATGAGACACATATTTACAGAATTGGGAAGATGGCATTGGAGTAGGAAGGGCTCAAAGCTCTCACAAAGCAACAAAGAAGGGCAAAAAGACATATGTGGGAGATGGTTAGGGGATATGCAGACTAGAAGAGTGCTGTGCATACCATACGAGGGTGAGCGATAGACAAAAGCTGAAATGAAAACTGTGAGGTATTAACCTCTGTACCAGGAAAAGCACCCATCCTCCACTCTCAAGGTGAACACCCTGGAGAAAATGTGTGACTCAGTATAGCCAACTGAGTGGAACAGATGTTTTCCTCCCTGAGACAGAAAGAATATTTGAGGAAATAATGGGAGAAAATTTCCCAACCCTTAGGAAAGACATAAATTTCAATATCCAAGAAGGAACATGCATCTCAAATAGAATAAATCTGAATAGACCTATTATGAGACATCTACTATTATCAGAGATAAAGAAAAGATTCTGAAAGCAACAAGAGAAAAGCAAAGCATCATATACAAGGGAAACTCGATAAGATGAAGTGCCAACCTCTCATCAGAACCCATGAAGGAGAGAAAAAAGTGGTATGATATATATAAGGTATTGAAAAAGGAAAACTGCCAGCCAATAATTCTATATCCAGCAAAGCTGTCCTTCAAAAATGAAGGGGAGTTGAAAGTCTTCACAGACAAACAAAAATAGAATATGTTACCAAAAGACCTGAATTTCAAGAGTTACTAAAGGGAGTGCTGCAGTCTGAAAGTAAAAAAGAAGGGCAAAAGATGTGGAGAAGAGTGTAGAAATGAAGATTATTAGAAATGGTAAGTTAAAAGGTAAAAACATAGACAATAGTATGATATGACAACAGAAATACAAAGGTCAAAATGAAAGAAGTAAGTAGTGCCTTTACAGTAATAACATTGAATGTTAATGGATTGAACTCCCCCAACAAAGGACATAGACTGACAGAATGGATAAAAAAAAATATGAGCCATCTATATGTTGTCTTCAAGAGATTCACCCCAGATGTGAGGACACAACCAGGGTGAAAGTAAAAGATTGTAAAAAGATATTCAATGCAAAAAAGTAACCAAAAAAGAGCTGGAGCAGAGATACTAATATAGGACAAAATAGATTTTAAATTCAAAACTGTTATAAGGGATGAAGAAAGTCATTATATATTAATAAAAGGGGCAATTCACCAAGAAGAAATAACTATACTAAATATTTATGTACCTAACTTCAGTGTCCCAAGATACATACACTGTATGAGGCATACACTGGCAAAGCTGAAGGGAGACCTAGATGTCTGTACAATAATAGTTGGGGACTTCATTATACCACTCTCAGTATTGGATAGTACATCTGGACAGAGGACAAAGAAACAGCTTGGATAATGTGATAAATGAACTAGACCTAACACACATCTACAGAGCATTGTACCCCAAAAGTCTTATGACTTAAAATTAACCAAGTGATTTTTCTTTAAAATGAATCCATCATTAAAAGGATTTTAAAGTAAGAAATGCTGAAAATTATTACACCACTACAGAATTTTTCTTTTGGACTGTCTTATGATTAATGATGACTAAAATTACTCAAATATAATCTGACACACATTTTTCAAAACACTATAATTAGAAATCAAAGTGGTTTTGAATGGTTTCATCAAGTTTCTTTGCTTTCCAACCCAGTCTTACTCAAGTTCTTTTCATAAATTCAATTTCTCAAACATCCCTTCAGCTCAACTTTACCTGGGACATTCACATGTAAAACTCTGAACAGCAGGCAAACGGGCTTGCAGAGTGCCCTGCAAATGACCTTTCTCAACATCTTCCCAGCAGTTATAGCCCCCAAAACAAAGGAAATGGCCCTTATTGGGTGTATTTGCTTAACTGAGTTACCTTCAATACCTTGAAATGTTCCTCCCATCAGGCATTTTGTATGTTGAATTTCAGAAATCATCCTATCAGAGATAGAGGATTCTGAAAGCAGCAAGAGAAAAGCAATGAATCACATACAAGGGAACCTCAGTAAGACTAAGTGCCAATCTCTCATCAGAAACCATGGAGGCAAGAAGAAAGTGATATGATGTATTTAAGATATTGAAAGAGAAAAACCACCAGCCAAGAATTCTTTATCCAGCAAAACTGTCCTTCAAATATTAGTGTGAGTTTAAAGTCTTCACAGACAAACAAAAACTGAGAAAAGTATGTTACCAAAAGACCAGATTTACAAGAGATATTAAAGAGAATGCTGCAGACTCAAAGGAAAAGACAAGGGCAAGAGACTTGGAGAAGAGTGTAGAAAAGAAGATTATTAGGAAGGGTAACTTAATGGGTAAAATGACAGACAACAGTAAGATATGATAATGGAAAGCCAAATGATAAAATGGACAAAGTAAATAATGACTTTACAATAATAACATTGAACACTAATGGATAGAACTCTCCAATCAAAAGATATAAACTGACAGACTGGATTAAAAAAAAAAATAATGAGCCAACTATATGCTTTCTATAGGAGACTCACTTCAGACATAAGGACACAACCAAGTTGAAAGTGAAAGGTTGGAAAAAGATATTCCATGCAAATTGCAATCACTAAAGATCTGGTGTAGTGATACTAATAACAGACAAAATAGGTTTTAAATGCAAAACTACTATAGAGGATGAAAAAGGTCATTATATATTAATAAAAGGGGCAATTCACCTAGAAAAAATAACTATAATAAATATTTATACACCTAACAAGGGTACCCCAAGATACATGAGGCACATACTGTCAAAGCTGAAGGGAGAAATAGATGACTCTACAATAATAGCTGGAGACTTCAGCATTGGATAGAACATCTGGACAAAGGATAAATAAAGAAACAGAGCGATTCAATAATATGATAAATGAGCTAGACCTAACAGACATTTATAGTGCATTGTACCCCAGAACAGCAGGATATACATTCTTTCAACCTCTCATGGATCCTTTTCTAGGATAGACCATATGTTGGTTCACAAGACAGGTCACAATACATTTAAGAAGACTGAAATTATACAAAGCACTTTTTCTGAATTTAATGGAGAGAAGCTGGAAATCAGTAACAGATGGAAAAAGGGAAAACTCACCAATATATTGAGATTAAACAACACTCTTAAATAATCAGTAGATCAAAGGAGAAATTGAGAGAGAAAGCAATAAATATCTTAAGACAAATGAGAATAAGGCACAACATATCAAAACCTATGGGATACAGCAAAGGCAGTGCTGAGAGGAAAATTTATTGCCCTCAATGCTAACATTAAAAAAGAACAAAGAGCAAAAATCGAAGACCTAACAGCACACCTGGAAGAACTAGAAAAAGAACAGCAAACTAATACCAAACCAAGCTGAAGGAAAGAAAACATAAAAATCAGAGCAGAAATAAATGAAATCGAGAACAACAACAACAACAACAAACAATAGAGAGAATCAACAAAACAAAAAGTTGGTTCTTTGAGAAGATCAACAAAATTGGCAAACCCTTAGCAAGACTGACAATCAGAAATGAGAGGGGGGACATTACCATTGACACTGCAGAAATAAGAGAGATGATAAGAGGATTCTATAAATCACTGTATGCCAACAAAGTAGACAATATAGATGAAATGGACAGATTCCTAGAAACACAAACTACTTACACTGACCCTAGAAGAAATAAAAGACCTCATCAAACCAATCACAAGTAAAGAGATTGAAACAGTCATCAAAAATCTGCCAAAGACAAAAAGCCCAGGAACAGATAGCTTCACAGGTGAATTCTAACAATCATTTAAAGATGATCTAATACCAATTTTGCTCAAGCTTCTCCAAAAAAATTGAACAGTAAGGAATGCTATCAAACTGTTTCCATGAAGCCAACATCATCCAATACCAAACCAGATAAAGATATGAAAAAATTAGAGATCAATTTCACTAATGAATATAGATATACACAAATCCTCAACAAAATCCTTACAAACTGAATTCAAAAGCACATTTAAAGAATTATGCACCAGTGAAAGAATTATAGACCTAACAGACATCTATAGAACATTGCACTCCCAAAAGCAGGAAATACATTCTTTTCAAGTGCTCATGGAACCTTCTCCAAGATAGACCAAATATTGGGTCACAAGACAGGTCTCAACAA
The DNA here is from genome assembly GCA_026826555.1 of Tolypeutes matacus. Taxonomy (NCBI): domain Eukaryota; kingdom Metazoa; phylum Chordata; class Mammalia; order Cingulata; family Chlamyphoridae; genus Tolypeutes; species Tolypeutes matacus. The sequence continues at coordinate 956,061 of JAKSZT010054001.1, forward strand.
CAACAACAAAAAAAAGGGATTGAAATTATACAAAATATTTTCCCTAATCTAAGGGAATGGAGCTGGAAATCAATAGTAGATGGAAAAGGGGAAAGGTCATAAATATATGGAGATTAAACAACACATTCTTAAATAATCAGTGGGTCAAAAAAGAAATTGCAAGAGAATTCAGCAAATATCTTGAGACAAATGAAAACCTGTGGGACACTGTAGAGGCAGTGCTAAGAGAGAAATTTATTTACATTAAAAAAGAAGAAAGAGCCAAAATAGAATATCTAACTACTCAGCTGATGGAACTAGAAAAAGAACAGCAAAGTAATCCCAAGCCAAGCCACAGGAAAGAAATAGTAAAGATCAGAGCAGAAATAAATGAAATCGAGAACAGGAAAAAAAACAACAAAGAGAATCAAGAAAACCAAAAGTTGTTTCTTTGAGAAGATGTACAAAATTGACAGGCCCTTAGCTAGACTGACAAAGAAAGAGAGAGAGAAGATGCAAATAAATAAAATCAGAAAGGAGGGGGGACATTACCACTGACCCCACAGAAATAAAAGAGATCATAGGAGGTTACTATGCACAACTGTATGCCAAAAAACTAGACAATGTAGATGGGATGGACCTGTTCCTAGAAATACATGAACTACCTACACTGACCCTAGAAGAAAGGGAAGACCTCAACAAACTAATCACAAGTGAAGAGATTGAAACTGTCATCAAAATCCTCTCAAAAATGAAAAGCCTGGGACCAGATGGCTTCACATGTGAATTCTACCAATCATTCAAAGACAATCTGATACCAATCTTGCTCAAGCTTTTCAAAAAAGTTGATTCCATGAGGCTAACATCTTAAAATATATATATAAATAACATTTTTGTAAGCAAATGCACATATATGCATATATATTTATATATCATTTTACAAATATTGGTATGTATTGTGAAAATTTTGATTTTTACTGACAATAAAAAATAAATAAATTTTTAAAAAATGTAAAAAAAAAAAAAAACTAGGTAAAGATACTTAGAAAAAAGAAAATTTCAGACCAATATCTCTAATGAATATAGTTGCAAAAATCCTCAAAAAATACTTGCAAACTGAATTCAAAAGCATGTTAAAAGAATTATACACCATGATCAAGTGGGTTTTATCCCAGGTATGCAAGGTTGGTTCAACACAAGAAAATCAGTCAGAGTAATAAACCCCATTGATGAATTGAAGAAAAATCAAATGATCATTTTGATTGATGCAGAAAAGGCATTTGATAAAATATAGCACCGTTTCTTGATAAAAACACTCCAAAAGTTAGGAATCGAAAGAAGCTTTCTCAATGTTGTAATGTGCATATATGAAAAACCTATAAGTAGTATTGTACTCAACAGTGAAAGACGAAAAGCTTTCCTGCTGAGATCAGGAACAAGACAAGGATGCCCACTGTCACCATTATTATTCAGTATTGTGCTAGAAGTTCTAGCTAGAGCAATGAGGCTAGAGAAAGAAAAAAAGGCACTGAAATAGGAAAGGAAGAAGTAAAACTTCCACTATTCACTGATGTTATGATCCTATATCTAGAAAATCCAGAAAAGTCCACAATAAAGCTACTAGAACTAATAGACGAGTTCAGCAAAGTGGAAGTATACAATTTAATATACAAAAATCAATAGTATTTCTTTATACTACTGATGTGCAATCTGAGGAGGAAATCAGAAAAAAAGCCATTATAATAGCAACTAAAACAATCAAGTATTTAGGAATAAACTTAACCAAGGATTTAAAGGACCTGTATTCAGAAAACTACAAAACATTGCTAAAAGAAACCAAAGACGACTTAAATAAAAGAAGGGCATTCCAAGTTCATGGATTGGAAGACTAAATATCATTAAGATGTCAGTTCTACCCAAACTGACTTACAGATTCAATGCAATCCCAATAAAATCCCAACAGCCTTTTTTTGCAGAAATGGAAAAGCCAATAATCAAAATTATTTGGAAGGGTAATTGGGTCACGAATAGACAAAAATGTCTAAAAAAGAAGAACAAAGTTGAAGGACTTTCACATCCTGACTTTAAAGCATATTACGTAGCTACAGTGATAAAAACATGGTACTGGCATAAAGATAGATAGATTGACCAATGGAGTAAAATCCAGAACTCAGAAATAGACCCTCACATCTACAGCCAAGTGATTTTTGACAAGGCTGTTAAGCCCAACCAGCTGGGCCAGAACAGTCTATTCAACAAATCATGATGGGAGAACTGGATAACCATGTCCAAAAGAAAGAAAGAGGCATTATCTCACACCTTATATAAAAAATAACTCAAAATGGATCAAGTATCTAAATATAAAAGTGACAACCATAAAACTTCTAGAAGAAAATGTAGGAAAATATCTTCAAGATATTGTGGTATGCAGTAGTTTCTTAAATCTTACTCTCAAAGCAAAAAAAGAAAAAATAGAGATAAATGGGACATCCTCAAAATTAAACACTTTTGCATCTCAAAGGACTTTGTCAAAAGGGTGAAAAGGTAGCCGACTTAATAGGAGAAAATATTTGGAAATCTCATATCCAACAAGGGTTTAATATCCATGATATATAAAAATATCATATCTCTCAACACTAAAAAGACAAACTACCCAATTAAAAAATGGGCAAAAGACTTGAAAAGACAATTGCCTAAAGAAGAAATACAAATGGTGAATAAACACATGAAAAAATGTTCAACATAGTAATTAGGGAAATGCAAATCAAAACTACAATGAGAGATCTTTTTAATACATATTAGTGTGGCCACTATTAAAAAGTCATAAAACTGTAATGTTGGAGAGGATGTGGAGAGATGGCTATACTTATTCACTGTTGATGGGAATGTAGAATGGGACAGCCACTGTAGAGGACTGTTTGGCAGTTCCTAAAGAAAAATATAGACTCCCCATGTGACCTAGCAATACCATTACTCAGTATATACCCAGAAGAACTGAGAGCAGTGACAAGAATAGACATCTGCACACCAATGGTCATAGTGGCATCATTCATAGTTGCCAAAAGTTGGAAACAACTCAGGTGTAAATCAACTGATGAATGGATAAACATATTGTGGTTTATAGACATGATGGACTATTATGCAGCGTTAAGAAGAAATGAAGTTGTGATGCATATGATAACATGGATGAACCTGGAGGACATTATATTGAGTGAAGCAAGCCAGACACAAAAGCACAAATATTGTATGACTGCCTATTATGAACTAAATATATTATGTAAACTCATGGAATTAATAATTAGAATATAGGTCACCAGAAAATAGAATGAAGACAGAGAATAGAAAGCTGAATGTTAATCTGTGCAGAGTTGGTTAAAAGCTGGTTTGTAAATCTATCGAAATGAATGGAAATTGTGGGAACACTTTTGGTGTTTGTGACTAGCAGAGATATTATATGGGAATAACAGTGGTTGAAAGGGAAAGTCCATGGAAAGACTAGAAGGAAAGCTGAAAAATGCAACATGGGACTGTATAACATAGTGAAACCTTATATAGAATATGAATATGGGTGATTTTTGCATATATAAGACTGTTTTTACAAAATATACATACAAATAAACCAGAGAGAAGGAAATAGAATATCAGCTATGTACAGTAGGGGAAGTATAGAGAGATGATGAGTTTTCTTTGCTTGGTTTTTATTATTACATTATTATTACTGGAATAATGAAAATGCTCTAAAATGCCTGAATTGATGAACGTACAACCATGTGATTATATTGAATACCATTGATTGTACATATGGATGGTTTTATGCTTTATTAATATGTATCAATAAAACGGATTTGTTAAAACAAACAAATAAAAAAAAAAAAAAGACAAGTAACCCAATTAAAAATGTGCAAAAGACCTGAATAGACATTTCTCCAAAGAGGAAATACAGATGGCCGAGAAGCAAATGGAAAAATATTCAACATCCCTAGCTTTAGTGAAATGCTCATCAAAACTATGAGATATCATTTAACACCTTATAGAATGGCCTCTATAAAAAAATAGAAAACTAATTATTGGAGAGGATGTGGAGAAATAGGAACATTCTTTTACTATTTGGGGGAATGTATAACAGTGCAGCCTCTGTGGAAGACAGTTTGGAAGTGTCTCAAGAAGCTGAATATAGAACTGTCATGTGATGCAGCCATCCCATTACTAGGATTATATTCAGAAGAACTGAAAGTAAGGGAGCAAACTGACACTTGCACACTGATATTCATGGGAGCATTATTCACAATTGCTAAAATATGGAACCAGCCCAAGTGTCCATCAGTGGATGAATGGATAAACAAAATGTGTTACATACATACAATGGAATACTATTCACCTGTAAGAAGAAATGAAATTGGGATGCATTTGACAAAGTGGATGAGCCTAGAGGATATTATGTTGAGTGAAATAAGCCAGACAGAAAAGGACAAATATTGTATGGTCTCACTAATATGAACTAAATATGATGAGTAAACTCACATAGGTAAACTCTAGAGTAAAGGTTACTAGGAGCTAGAATGTGGGTTGAAAATAGAGCTGATGCTTAATGCATGTAAAATTTTTAATAAAGTTTATTATACAAGTGTGGAAATGAATAGAGTTGATGATAACACACTATAGTGAGTATAACTAACACTGCTGATTTATAAATGTAATTGTGGCTGAAAGGGGTAATCTGTGGATGTAAATGTCAATTGAAAGGAAATTGGAGAATAATCTAGGAATTGTATAGCATAGTGATATCAGTGGTAGATGAAGATTGTGGTTTATACTATAAATATATGAATGTCTTTCTTTTACAAAGTGTTAAAAATTTTGGTGATACACAGGAAAGCTAGACTAATGTAACTCATGGACAATAGTTAACAGTAATATTGTAATACTTCTGTAGGAAAGGCAAAAAAATTATATCAATTCTAAGAGACAACAATGGGGGGTATTAGGGAGTACAGGATTTTTTCCTTTTGGAGTTATGAAAACGTTCTAAAATTGACTGTTATGATGACAGCATAACTCTGTGATGAAAATGAGAGCCAATGAGTATATACTTTGGATGGATTATACAAAACATGAGCCTCTATACCACAGGGAATCCAGTGGGGGAAGATGGACTGTGGTTACCAGGACAAATATGAGAATGTTCTCACATGAATTATAATAAATATATAATACAAATACAAGGTATTAATTATCAGGTGGGTTCAGGGAAAAATATACCAAATGTAAGATATGGCTACACTTAGCAGTAATATTTTGATGATGCTCTTTCATAGTTTGTAACAAATGTTTCACAACAATGCAAAGTGTTGGTGGTGGGGTGATGTATGGGAGCCTTGCATGATGATATGTATGTTTGTTTTGTAAGCTCACAGCTTTTACTATACACTTATTGTTTATGTGTGTTCATATATGAATTATATACTTTAATAAAATTTTATTTAAAAACATTGACAGAATTGAAGAGAGAAAAAAGATGCCTTTACATTAACAATAGGAGACTTTAATATACCACTTCCAATAATAGAACATGTAGACAGAATGTCATTAAGGAAATAGAAGACTTGAACAATGCTGTAGATCTAACAGACATATAGAATACTTCATCCAATAACAACAGAATACATATTCTTCTCAAGTCCACATGAATCATTCTCCAGGATATAACACATGTTAGGTCACAAAATAAGTCTCAATAAATTTCAAAAAATTGAGTTTATACAAAATACCTTCTCCAAACATAATGGAATAAAGTTAGAAATCAGTAACAGAAGGGAAACTGGAAAATTCACAAATATGTGGAAATCAAACAACATGCACTTAAAGAACCCATGGATCAAAGAAAAAATGACAAGGAAAATTAGAAAATATCTTTAGATGAATGAAAACAAAAGACACAACATACTGAAACCTATGGGATAGAGCAAAGGCAGTGCTGAGAGGGAAATTTAAGACTGTAAATGCTTACATTAAAAAGAGAAATGATCTATCAGTTTCTAATGTTAAAGCTCGAGGAACTAGAAAAAGAAGAGCAATTTAAAACCAATGTCAGCAGATGGAAAGAAATAATAAAGATTAAAGCAAAGAGAAATGAAATAAAAATAGAAAGACAATAGAGAATCAATGAAACCATAAGTTGGTTCTTTGAAAGGATAAATAAAATGGAGAAACCTTGAGCTAGACTGACAAAGAAAACAAAAGAGAAGACATAAATAACTAAAGTTAGATATGAAGTGGGAACATTACTGCAAACCTTACAAAATAAAAAGGATTATGAAAGGATATTCTGAGCAATTATACACCAACAAATTAGATAACCTGCATGAAATGGACAAATCTCTAGAAACACACAAATTACCTAAACTGACTCTAGAAGAAATAAAAAATTTCAACAGTCCAATTATAAGTAAAGAGATTGCATCAGTAATCAAATACTTCCCAACAAAGAAAAGTCAAGGACCAGATGGCTTCACGGGTAAGTTTCACCAAACATTCAGAGAAGAATTAGCACCAATCTTTCTCACAACTCTTCGAGAAATTCAAATAAGGACACTTCCTAACTCATTCTATGAGGCCAGCATAACCCTGATACCAAAGTCAGGTAAAGATATCAGAATTGATGAAAATTAGAAATCAATATTCTTTATGAATACAGATGCAAAAATCCTCAACAAAATGTTAGCAAACCAAACCCAATAGCACATTAAAAGGATTATACACTATGATCAAGTAGGATTTAAATGCAAGGGTGGTTCAACATAAGCAAATCAGTGTAATACATCACATAAATAGAATGAAGGGAAAAAAATACATGATCATATTAATTGACGCAGAACAGGCATTTGACAAAATTCAGCACTGTTTCTTGATGAAAATATATACGGTAATGTCCACAACATGATAAAATGCATATATGAAAAATCCACAGCTAACATTGTATTCAATAGTGTAAGACTGACTGAAACTGATCCTCCTAAGATCAGGAACAAGATAAGGATGCCAACTTTTGCCATTCAATATTGTACAGGAAGTACTAGTCTGAGCAATTAGGCAAGAAAAAAATTTTTAAATCAATATTGGAAAGGCAAGTAAAACAATCTCTATTCACAGATGGCATGAATTCTGTATATATATAAAAAAATCTCTAAGAATCCATAGGAAAGCTACTAGATATAATAAATCCAACAGAAAGCTACTATATAATAAACACAATGAACCATCTAAAATGGAAATCAAGAAAATAATTCCATTTACTATTGCATATAAAAAAAAATAACTAGGATAAATTTACCTGAAGACATAAAAAGACTTGTACAATGAATATTACAAAACATTTCTGAAAGAAATTAAAGAAGACCTAAATAAATGGAAAGTCATCCTGTACTAATGGGAAGACAATATTGTTATGATAAAAGTTCTACCGAAAGCAATGTACAGATTCAATATAATCCCAATCAGAATTCCAGCAGCCATTTTTGTAGAAATAGAAATGCTAATCATCACACTCATATGTAATGGCCATACACTCTGAATGGACAAACACATCTTGAAAAATGAGAACAAAGTAGGAGGACTCACACCTCCTAATTTCAAACCTTACTACAAAGTGACAGAATCAAAGCTGTGTGTTACTGGCAGGAAGACAGACATATATAATAAAGGAATAAATTGGGAGTTCACAAATAAATCCAGGCATCTATGGCCAATTGATTTTTGATAAGGATATGAAGTCATTCTAATAGGAAAGGAATAGTTTTTTGAATCTATGGTGATGGAACAACTGGATAACCATGAGCAAAAGAATGAGGTTGGACCTCAGCTTCACACAATACATAAAAATTAACTCAAAGTTGATCAGATACCCAAATAACTGTTAGAAGAAATATTAAGCACAAATATTATGATCTTAGATTAGACATGGCTTCTTAGATATGACACTGAAAGCACAAGCAACAAAAGAAAAAAATAGATAAGTTGGACTTCACTGATTTAAAAAAAAAATGTACTCTAAAGAATACTCTCAAGAAAGTGAAAAGACAAACTATGTAATAGGAAAAATATTTGCAATCCATATATAAGGGACCTCTTTTCAGAATATACAAAAAACTCCTACAACTCAACAACAACAGCAACAAAAAAGACAACCAAAATTTAATAATGGACAAAGGACTTGAATAGATATTTCTCTAAAGAAGATATTCAAATAACAATAAGCACATGGAAAGATGCTCAACATGTGACCCATTAGATAAATGCAAATCAAAACCACAATAAGATGCCACTTCATACCCACTAAGATGGCTATAACTAAAAGAAAAAAAACCACCACAACAGAAAATAACACATGTTGATGAGGATGCCGAGAAATAGAAATCCTTGTTCCATGTTCATAGGAATGTCAAATGTTGTAGCCGCTATAAAAAAGTTTGGCAAAAAGTTAAGCAGAGAATAACCATATTCTTCCACTTCTAATTATATATACAAAGGAACTGAAAACAGGGACTTGAACAGATCTTTGTACACAAATATTCATGGCTGTGTTATTCACAAGAGCCAAAAGGGAGAAGCAAGCCAATTGTCCATCAACAGATAAATGGATAAACAAAGTGTGGTATATACACATAATGGAATATTATTCACCTATAAAAAGGAATGAAGTTCTGATACATGCTACAACATGAGTAAAATAAGCCAGACACAAAAGGACAAACATTATATAACTTCACTTATATGAAATACCTGGAATAAGCATATTTATGGAGACAAAGGAAATTACAGGTTACTAGTTTCTGTGGAGAGGAGCTAGCGATATTTAGGGAATTATTGTTTAATGGGTACAGAGTTTCTGTTTGGGTGGTAAAATTTTTTGGTAATGGGTAGTGTTGATGGTAACACAATATTATGAATGTAATTAGTGTCTCTAAAAGTGGTTAAGTGGGGAATTTTCAAAATTGTTCTAAATTTTAAAGTCTGAAAGTATTTCAGAAAAACAAATGTAAATAAATCAACTCTTTACTCAAGCTCAAAGAATTCCTGTAAGAAAAAAATCCAAAGAACATTACAATCAAAAAGGCAACACACACAAGGAAATAACCATAAGCATAAACCTGCAGAGACAATAAACTGCAGAATTAGCCTTCCAAAGACTAGAGATGTTGAACTTTCAGATACAGATTATAAAAAGGATTTTCAATATGCTAATTAAGTAAAAGAATGATAAGACATATTTGAAAAATAACCAAGTAAAATTTATAAAAATAAAAACTACAATAATTGAAATTAGCTAAGTGGAGAGATAAGCAGTGGATTAAATAGAACTAAATGAAAATTAGAAAATTGAATGAAAGACGAAAAAATTAACCAGAAGGCATCAGAGAAAGAGAGAATCACACAGAAACAAATGCAACACAGGTTAAAAGTCATGGAGGATAGAGAAAGAATGAAAAAAGTAGTGGAAAGTCATATTTGGTGAAGGAATAGGTGAGAATTTTTATGAACTAATGAAAGATATCTAAGAAGCACAACAATTCCTCGTAAGGATGCAAAAGAAATCCATACCTAGACACATCATTGTGAAATTATGGGCGACCAAAGACAAAGAGTGAATTGTCAAAGCAGCCAGAAAGAAAAGTCAGATAACATAAAAAGAAAAAAAAAAAGGGATTAAGCTGAAGAGATTACTTCTACTTCTCAACAACTATAGAAACTAGAAGACTGGAAAAATGTCTTCAATGTGTTGCAAGAAAATAACCATCAACTGGGAATTTTCACCTAGAAAATTTGCCTTTTAAAATAAGAGCAAAATTATAACATTTTCAGGGAAACAAAACCTGAGAGAAAGTCACTAAATGAATTTCTAGAAGATGGAAGAAAGTGCTAGAAAAGCATGTTTCATTAAGGTTGTGAAATTTTTTTAACTGGTATTATTTTTTCTGTAAGGAAAATAACATGATATAAATTATTATGAGTTTGAATTAATTGAACTGGAATTAACCAGACTTTTTTCAAACAATTCTATAAATTACTTGCTGGTTCATAGAAGAATTATTATTTATATCAGATACCAGCCAATTAGTGGTCTGAAATGAGACATTATTTTATTATTGTCATGGTGTGGCAGTATGTCATGCCAAGTATACTGTGGGCTGTGAATTTTCAACAAAAGTAATAAAAACAAAACTAAATCCAAAAGTCCACAGTGTAAAAAAATGCACATAAATATATCTAGGAAATGTTCCATTTTTATTTTTTTATTTGAAATACTTTAGTAAAATATTTAGTAAACATTTTACTAAAATAATAATGTTTTAATTATACTGTAATAATAGAAACATTTCCTTTATCAAAAGAACTTATTCTAATTTCTAGAAGGGAGGAAGGGGAAAGGATAAGAGAACCTGTGTAGTTTGTAGGAAAAAATGAGAGACCTTGTTATTAACAAGCTTCACAGCCTTGAGCAAGTTAAAGAACCATCTTCAATCCATACTTAAAAATTAAAAATTATTCTGTAGAATGAGAAAGTTTGACCATGTACTTTCCAAATCCTTCTTTTGGGTCTAAATATTGTAGTTTGGTGTTAAAACCTGGAAAATCTATGTGAGTTTGTATTCTAACTCCATTCTCTATGACCTTTTCTGAGAATGTATGTTATAAGGGGTGCCAAAGTAATCAGTAGTATCTGTGAAGGTGGGGAGCTGGACAGGGACCCCTATGGTAAGAGAGAAGTATGATGGGGCCAAGTGATGGGAGTTAAGATGAGTGGTCTATACCTAAAAATACCAGAATCTTCCTAAACAATATGACAGATGACTAGGGTAGTAAAAGGCTTGATAACCCTAAAATTGGACAAAGATCTAGAGAGAATGGTCACGATATACTCAGTGATAGAATTTTCCATTTGCACAGCCTGTTGGAAAGAACGATTGCAACTCTTTGAAACCTGAGACAGAAGGAAACACATGCAACAGCACAACACACAGATTCAGGTATATAAGTATTTCTGTTAAATAGAAACATTGATAAAAAGCACCATGTCATGGAATCTTCTACCATTAGCATGTCAGATTGTGCTTCCTACCTCTACTTCTTCCCCAGCAATTTTTTGTTTTGCTTTTCTTTGAAGCTGCCCTTGGAATAAATGCGTAATTCCCATATATTTCAGTAGAGTGAGTAACATTTACTGTTCTTCATGATGCCACAGACAAAATGTCCCTGGTAACAAATCCAGTGATTGCATTTTCATCTGAGACTTTGTGACTCACAGCAGATTCTCAGACCACAGATTTGGGGGAGGTAAAGCCATATTAGGATTATGGGAACATGTTCCTAAACAAAGTAACTTATTTGGGAAGTAAAAGAAGCATTTACACATTGGACAGAATAACTCAGATGAATTTCCTTGTTAATTAAAGGTGACAGAACTGCTACAGTTTTTTAACGACCCTGTGATACTCTGAAAGGACAATAGATGCAGGCTCTGGAAAACTACCTTTGACATAAGTCATGCACTTGATGGGAGTCTCTCAGTAACAGGGAGCCTTTCTAGGGAAAAGGCAATTGTTGTTTTGTCCCTAACTCATTTCCCAAACAGGGCCTTAAAAGAAGGTCTAGAAATGACCTATGGGAGATACAAGATCTGGCTATATTCTCCCAGTCTGATACTAACAAAGTTTAAAATCTTGGGCCATTTAGAGCTAGTAGCTTTCCCATGGTCCTAACTATGGTTATTGCCAAATAATTGTAAACTTGCAAGCACATGTCAATAAATTAAGGTGGTCCTGATTATGTTAGTTATGATAACAGCCATTACTAATGGAATGCCAGAACTACTATGCTAGGTACTTTACACATAGAGTTTCTTTCTTTTTTTTTTTTTTTTTTTTTTTTGTCAAAAAGTGTTTATCCTGCTAACAGAGGGTATATCCATTTCTGTGTCCTTCTCACATCTCTTCACTTATAGTGCGACTGGGAACAGGAACAGTTCCATCTTGAGTTTCTCTCAGCTCCACTTGTCTACAGAGAGGGCATGTCTTGGTCTGCTTTTTCTCCGTAGAATAAAATTCACCAGGGTAGCCTCTGTCCAGGGGAAGACAATGTCTGGCCTTGCTCCTAAGAGCACAGGGCTTAAGTCTTTCCTATTCGGCATGAAATCCATCATTAGGAAACCCATCTGGGGACGGGATGACCAGGTGCTATGGTCTAGCCTTACTAGTAATGAAGGAAATATTTTGATTTCAAACTTTTATTTATTTTTTAATAGCTTTGCCTTCTCAATTGGTTCTGTACTGGAGGGAGGGTAAGGGCAGTGCCATTACTTATCACCTGAAACCCCACTGTACAGCACAGGTTTACTGTGTTGCTCGAGATTTGCCTTCAGGAGAGGACCTGCTCCCAGGGGTGTAGTTAACTGACAGCATCCAGCATTTACCCTTTTGAAGCCTCTGTGGCATGTTGTTCAGGGTTTCTGCCCACTTTCTCCCCAGGCTGCTTGCAGCCATGACTGAGCATGGGAGAGCAGGATACTATCAATAGAATCTAGCCATTTCTGCCCAATGCTTGGCTCCTCTAAGAGCCAGTCCTTTATCTGGGCCTCCACAGACTTTCTTAGAATATACTACACACAGAGGCTCTTCCCATCCAATCTACCTTCCTTCTTTCTCTCCTTCGATCTACTCCTGCTCCCTCCCCTTTATCCTTCAAGGCATTTCCCTCTATAAATCTTTTGTACTTCTACTTCCATCTGGGCATTTTCTTCTTGGAGGACTCAACCCAATACCATCAGCATTATTATCCTCTTCATTTCACACTGGAGGGAAGTGAGGCTCCAGGCAAGAAAGTAGAAGGAATAAATACATTTCCCTTTTAGAAGGTTATGGATACTCTCAGAATAGAGTTTTACTTGAAAAAAAAAATTGAAAAACCCCATCCACATTTTAAGAGAAAATTCAAGTGACCTGAAAGTGGAGCTAGTGTTGCAAAAGGGAGACAATGTCATTTCTTCACAAAACTGAGCGAAACTGGACCTGCCTATTCAATGCATAAATACAAAAGTACCTTGGCTTCTAGAAAATGGAAGAGAACACACAAGACAGGAAACATTGCCAGCATCCGTTGCTGAAGTTTGATTCTGGGAAGGCTCAGAATGTGTTCATGACGAAAACAAATGATCCCAATAAGCCAATAGCTCATATGCTGTTTATCATGTATTGATCTTGCCCTTCATTCTCACACAGCTTCAGAATACCTAATTGTAAATACTACCTACAAGTTTTCACTTTGCGCAGATGGAAAATACAACATACGGAGAAAAATGACTTTTTAAATTAGGTTTTTACCCTGACAACAAACTAAATCTGAATCTGATTTTTCATCTTCACTTTGCATGGGATAGTAAATATATTAGGAAAGAATAAAATAATTGCTCTGTCATTTTTGGACCCTTAGGAATATATGAATATGAGAGTATTTCACAAAATTTTAAAATTAAATATCTATTCATGGCACAATTTTTTAAAGCAAAGAGAGGACAGGACTTACCCTCGCTGTCCTTAGAATGTTCTGGTTTCTTTGCTTTGCTCTTCTTGTGGGGTGGAGAGAGACCTTTTGGCTCTAATCCCTCTGGAAATAAAAAGATTTAATACATTCTTATTTAAATATTTACCAGTAGAGTTCAAAACTATATTGAAGTTTAAACATGTTTTCTCCCTTAGTAAATCCACATGCAGAGTGAAGCTTAATTACAGATTCATCTGTCATCATGGCTGAGCTAAATTTCAGCAAAAACCTGTGATTCTTTGAGGAGCAAAGACTTAAAACTTAAGGCTTAAGCTAAATATTTTTTGAAGCCATCATTAATTATTCCACAAATATGAAATCTTACACAAGGGGTTTTTGTAAATTAAACATCTCTCCATAAGGTAGACAACCTTGTATGACCTTGAATATGACCCTGTTGGGCACCATTTGAGATTCTCCTGCCAGGTTCTAACTGTAAGTATCTGGAGACAAGAGGAGAGAATTAAAAACATGAGCTTTTGGATCAGACAAATCCAGATTCAAATTCTGGATAAATCCTCTTAAGCCTCAGATAATCACAGTCCCTGCTTCATGGAGTTATGTGTGTCTTAAATGAGTTCAAGCATGTTGAATACTTGGCACATGGCACATGCTCTATTAAAGCCTGGCTTGGCAGTGGCATGCTAGGGCTGCCATGAGCCAGCTCACCCCAGTTAGTGGTACCCATCTCTCCCCGACTTCTGCATTAAGTGACCTCACCTTACATAGTTTGAAATAGGCCAGGGTAGGGTGCATTTATACCACAGAAATCTGCAAACTCATCAGGTCAAGCTTACAACCATATCCCCAAATCAGTTTACCAGCACCCCATTGGTTTTAGGCTTTGAAATGACTATTCACCATCATTCACTATCAGTTTCTTTGGCAACCCATTCACCTGAGCAGTCTTTCACTAGTGTATGTTGAATTCTTAAAAATCCCTCCACCTTGCCTACTTGTATGAGAAGAGGTGATAAAGGGCAGAGTCAAGGCAGCAGCTAATAGTCTTGGGAGGCAGCACAGATTCATCTTGGAGTCTAGTGTGAGATCTGAACTGAAGATAGCCTTCTCACCAACATCTGCTAAGGCCATTCCAGCATTTAGATATGAGGAAACTGAGAGCAGCTTCCTGAGCCCATTCTGCTTGTGTGGTTTAGCATCCTTGGGCCATTGAGTGTTATTTGAACCACTGCATTCAGCTGCTGGAAACAAAACCCTCAGGAGACCTGGTGGGACTAAAATTACACATGGGGATCCAATTAATGCCCCAGACTTTAAATGCTGACTCCAAACTTGTGAACTGTATTAGCATTAATAATGATTTCCTTAAAATCACCCAGTGACTTGGATAACTAGCTGCATCTCATTAAGAATCAACTCTCTTTACCCAGAAATGTGTGTTGATGGCACTTAGGCAAATGATCCTTAGCAAGATAAGGTCCTTATACTGGCAGGCTGAAAGGGCAATCCTCCCCGTGGCTGAAGGACAGTCCAGGGATCCTTTACAGCAGGGAGCATTAGCATTCAACTGCAAACATTAGCATTAAACTCATGGACTTTAATCCAAGACCACCTAAAGTCTATTTTCAATATGCAGTGGGTTTTTGTTTGTTTGTCTGTTTTTGTTTTTGTTTTTGTTCTGAGATACCAAGGGCTGGGGATTGAACCTGGGACCTCCTATGTGGGAAGCCAGTGCTCAACCACTGAGCCACATCAGCTTCCTTAAGTTGGTTTTAGCATTTGTTTTGCTTTAGCCTGTTACGGTTTATTCAGGAGGCATGGGGAACTGAACCCAGGACCTCCCATGTGTGAGGCAGGTGCCCAACCACTTGAGCCACATCCACTCCTATGCAGTGTTTTGTTCTTTTGGTTTTTAAAAAAGATTTATTTATTAATTTCTCCCCTCCGCCCCCTCATTGTTTTTGTGCTCGCTGTCTGCTTTCTGTGTGTTCCTCTCTGCTTGTCTTCTCTTTAGGCAGCACTGGGAATCAATCCTGGCACCTTCCAGAGTGGGAGAGAGGCGCTTAATCTCTTGTGCCACCTCAGCTCCCTGGTCTGCTGTGTCTCTTATTGTCTCTCCTCTGTGTCTCTTTTTGTTGTGTCATCTTGCTGCACCAGCTCTCCATGCAGGCCAGCACTCTGCATGGGCCAGCTCTCTGCTTGGGGCCAGCTCGCAACATGGGCCAGCTCACCTTTCACCAGGAGGCCCTGGGAATTGAACCCTGGACCTCCTATATGGTAGACAGGAGCCCAATCGCTTGAGCCACATCTGTTTCCCACATGCAGTGTTTTTTTTAACAGTAAGATCTCTTACAAGGTCTGCCTCACATGTCTCTTGCAGAAGTATTAATCAACTGCCTCTAATCCACCATCAGCTGAGGGCTGCTCCAAAGAAATAAACTCCTTGGTACTCTGAGTTTACTGTCATGGCCAAAGAAAAGCACTTAGCTGTGAGTCTCCAGAACTTACAGTAGAAAGCTGCTGGTGTTGTCCAAAAGGAGTGCATGCCAAGGGGATGCAGCCTGGGTGCCAGCAGCTGCTGTCCCAGCTCATCTATTTTCTTTATTCCTGTGCCTGGCTTAAAAATGCCCCCTCTAGTCCTCACGCTCCTCTGAAGCTGTTGCCACCAGGGAGATTTACGGAATCTTAGGAATCAGAGCTGTTTGGACCAGAGAAGAATGGCTAGACAATATGCTCATCGTTTTATGAGTTGTCTGAGGAAGAGGAACTGATCTTCTCCATGATGTTAGTGGTGGTGAGGGGAGGGAGAGAGATTTAGCTTAAGAAGAAGGACCATTTTAACAACACACCCTTTCCTAATGAGATTGGTTGCTTTCACATTGAAAGTGTAAGCTTAGCGGAGCTGCTGAGACTGAGGTAGCCAGTGATTTGCAAGGGGTTCTGGCATTGAATGAGAGGTTGCACAATACTAGGTCTTCTAAGATATCTATTTTAATTTTCATACTTGGCTCCTTTGCATGGCTAAAGCAATGTGGTTGCCAAAAAAGGGAAAAATCAGACTCTTACACCATATAGACCCTTCTAATATTGGTTAGAATGAGAGACTAAAAAGCAAGAATTTATTTAGTGTTTACTATGGTCCAAACACTATGAGAAGGAAATAAGATAAATCATCTTATTTGAGACCCCCAACAAGATTGTAAGGTAAGAATTACCCTTTTACAGAGGTACAAACAGAGGCTTAGAGATAAAAGAAATTTGCTCAAAGTCATTAAGTGGCAGCACAAGGGTTGAATTCAGGGCTATTGATTCATGTGTTCATTATTAAGCATATATGATGGCTACCTTTGGCCAGAGCCTGTGCTTTTAACTACTAGGTTCCCTTCATCCTACACTGGTATCCTTAAAGTGTTGGCATGCATCTTAATTTTTGATTATGTATCTGGTGTGGAAGATGTATTTTCTAAAGATGGCCACAGCAATATTTCAGGTACCCCATGATCTGCAGAACCTTACCACTTTCCATCAAGCGATGGAGTCTATTTTTAATTCCCTTGAATTTGGGTGGGATTGTGACTATTCCCAAGAATAGAGTTTGGAGGAAGTAATGCTATGGGGTGTCTGAGGCTGGGTCTTAAAAAGGGCACAGCTTCCCCTTGACTTGCTCCATCTTTCTAGAGAAACTTATTTTGGACCTGACCACCATATTGAGAAGAAGCCCAAGCTACATGAAGAGACAATGTAGAGGTGCAACAAAGAGCTGTCCTAGCTAAGGTCTCAGCTTTCAGCCAATACCAGTTGCCAGCCAGACACACGAGTGACAGACCTTCAGATGATTCCAGCCCCTGAGCTGGTGAGTCTTCCTACGGAGGCCTCAGACCTCATGAAGCAGGGTCAAGTCATCCTTGCTGTGCTCTATCTGAATTCTTGACCAACAGAATATATGAGCATAATAAATGGTTGTTTTAGTTATTTAGGGGTAATTTGTTACCATACTGTTAACTAGAATATCACGTATTTCCTTTTCTACCTTAGCAGTGAGGAAGCTCAAAGTCTAATTCAATACTTAAATACAGTATTAGTCATAAGAGTTAGCATACTTACTTCCTTATTTCAGGACATTGACTATACATTTCTTTTTTATTAACTTCATTTTTGTCTTGCTCTGACAAAGCATGAGGAATATATAAACAGCTAAATAAGCCATGTCTACCCCTTACATAATAAAAACATGAATTTAATACCTGATACTTCTTTCATGTCAGTATCTTCTTCTTCATTATTCTCATCTATTAAAAAATAAGAAAAGATAAATTAAAATGCATGTGAAAGGTAGAAACTCCCATATTCTCTAATATGACTAACCAAAAAAATTCAAAGAAAAGAAAACCTAAACCTGAGTAGAAAAAAAATAGTGTTCAATCATGAATTTCTATTGTCTTATATTATCATACTGGATTAAGAAAAAAACATTAGAGCACAATTTAATACCTAGGATTTACATTTCCTTTAAAATTTTAATTAAATATTTATTATAATAAACTATATGTTCTATATATATATATATTTATTTACTTATAAAATTAATGCATGGTCACTTCAGTCATTCTAATTCCTAACAAACGTCATGTACTTCCAAGACCACATTCACTACTTTTAAAAAAAAATTATGCATGCTCACCTTAAATAGAAAGTGAGAAACATGGGCATTACCATTTGGTTCTAGACCAATGCAATGTCAAATTCCCACACTTGCACCATGAAAAGTTCAAGTATACTAGATATGTACTTTCAACTTTCCCTATCAGTTGCACCATTCCTAATTATCTCCCTTCATAACCCAGTATAACACCCTTTAATGGGAAAGGACACATACTTTCTCTCCACTATATACAACACTTTCCTTTTTTGAACTTTTGGCATGTTGTTATCTATCTCCTTGAATGTTCACCACATCCAGTTAGTGCCAAATCCTGAGATGTTTCAATGCTTCCTCCTCTCTACTCACATTTTGTTGAACCCCAATTCAGACTGTTTTACTTTGAGTATTTCAGTAGTTTCCTAGCTATTCCTCACCTTTTCTCACTTCTGATCAAATCAGTCTTAAGATACACATCTGACCTGGTTCACAGCCAACAAGTGGCCCCTTGTCTAATGAGAAAAGTCTAGACTTGAGACCAACAATAACTGGTTCCAATCGCTTTTCTGTTCCAATCACCACCCGTTTCACCATACTACCACATACACTGATAACACTTGACTTTCCTCTGTTCTCTCACCATAGCAGCTGTGAAGCATCTGCCTGACACAGGTTTGAAGAGTGCTCTCTTTGGTGTACCTTATTTTTACTGCCCTCTGAGTGTGAACTTGAAGGACATAGGGGTTAGGTCTGCATACTGGCTTCTCTATCCACCCATTCCCTGGCCATGTGATCTTGGAGAAGTTACCTAACCTTCCTGAGGCTCAGGTTTGTCAACTGTAAAATGGGGATAACAATAATACTTGCTACATAGAGTCATTATAAGGATTAAATGAGATGCCACATAAAGCATTAGGACAATGATAATCTGTAAATTCTAAATATTAGCTCTTATCACCCTCAAGTTCTATAGATTAATTATTTGTTAATGTCTTACACATGCCCATCTTCAGATCATAAATTCTGTGAAGATGAAGAGCATGCCTTGTGTCTTTGTATTCCTTGGTACCTAATGCATCATCTTACACATCTTACACACTAGGATCAATACTCAAGACATTTCTGCTGAATTGAATTTCTAATATTTCCTACAGCTCATACATATTTGGACACTATACATCTGTATGGTGCCTTGCAAACAAGAGGCATCAGTAAATATTTGCAACTTCCCCCAAGGTGTGTGCCTTATAATTTAATTCTTAGCCAACTTTATTCAATCATAGCATTCTTCTGTTAGTTATTAAAGAAGGTTAGAGATATATTAGTCCGTGGAAATGGAAATTGTTTTTAATTTGTGGTTTTAGAATGGCAGTTCTTATTGAAAGAAGTTAACTTTTCTATTATCCAAATTCATTAGAAATATTGGTGACCTATATAATTTTATTTCTTTCATCTTTTCTATTAATGCAATTTTGGGAAGAGCAATACTTATTTCTCAGAAATATAATTTTCTAATGAAAGGATTATCAAAATGTTGCAAAGCTAACTCTTCATTGATTTGTCCCTGAACTTAACACATTAGCAGAATTTTATTTTCCAGGATCTTCTACAGTCTCTTTGACAACAGACTCCCTGGAATTCCAGAGGAGGGCAAAAACAGTCTCTACAGCTTCTGTGGCAAAGAGAAAATATCAAGGTTCCCTTTGCTTGTCCCCTATGCATGTGTTTGTCCATCTAGCCTATATTCATTGGTAATCTGCTGTATGCATAGCTTTGTATTTTGGGCTGTAGATAAATCAAAGAAAATTTGATACTTACACAGTTGTCTAGAATCATATCATTAAGGAAACCAAGACATGTAGATAAAGTCCCACATATGGTAGAGAATAATCAGTGTCATTGTCTGAGGCATAAGAGGAGTCATAGATGACTCTGGTTAGGTTACTGGGGAGGCTGTTTGGAAGAGGGGACATTCAAACTGACTTTGAACTTTATAGACTGTACTGATAACATTATCCCTAGAATGAGCCCTATGTGTCGAATGACCAGACTTGGTGTTATTGTTCATTCACTCATTTCACTCCTTCATTCCATAGTGGTTAAAACTCTATGTTCTATAGGGCAATTTTAGGGCATTGGAATTGTTCTGCATGATCTTGCAATAATGGGTACAGGCCATTATAAATTTTGTCAAAACCTATAAAATTGTATGGTACAAGTGTAATCTATAATGTAAACCATTGACCATAGTTAGTAGCAATGCTTCAATATTTGTTTACCAATTGCAACAAATGTACCATACTCATGTAAGATGTTATCAGAGGGAATCCCCTATATTTTTTATGTAACTTTTCTGTAACCTAAAGCTTCTTTGAAAAGAAAAGGAAAAAAAATAAGACACTGGGGGAACATAGAAGAAATTACCTAAAAGACAACATATCTTATGGTGATGAAAGGACAATGAAAAAATTTTATGTAAAAAAATTTTTTTTGTATTTTGTATTTTGTTTGTTTTTTAAATATTATTTTATTTTTTATTATTTTTATTCATTTTTAGCTTTGTTTTGGGGAAGGTTTTGTATTGCAGAAGGGCCACAACTGTGGCAGGGGAGGATCACTAGTGCGGGGTGTCAGTGATGGGGGAATGTGTGGGGATGGGTGCACCTGTGGCAAGCCTTTATGGAATATAAATATGCTCAAATAGTCATGGGGTGTCTCTTGATGGGTGGAGACCCACACCATAACTGAAAGAATATTGAATTCCCATCCTGAGAAATCCTGCTACATTCTCTAATAGAGTGTCAAGAATCTCTAGAGTACATGGGCTATGCCTAGCAAAGGAGGACAGACCAATAAGCCAGGCCCTTGACATTGATAGTTGTACGTATGAACCTTGTTCTGTGAAATTGAAACTTAGCCTAGTATTACATATTGCCTAAGAGTTACCTACTGAAAGCCTCCTTGTTGCTCAAATGTGGCCTCTCTCTAAGCCAAACTTTGCATATAAACTCACTACCGGCGTGGGACATGACTCCCAGGGATGAGCCTCCCTGACACTGAGGGATTATTACCAAGCACCAACTAGCAATGTACTTGGAAAAAGACCTTGGCCCAAAGGGGGAAATATTAAATGCAAATACGTTTTTATGGCTAAGATATTTCAAAGTGAGTTGGGAGGTCATTCCAGAGGTTATGCTTATGCATGTCTCAAGAGGATCTCATTGACTGCCACAGTGAACAGTGTCTCAAGCAGGGATGCTCCTGAGGGCCCTATAGACATCTAGACACTATAGACAGGGCAGACAATCTCAGGAATTTGGCATCCTGTCAGTGGGCCTTACCTTGGAATATATGTTCCCCAATTTAAAAGAGTTAGACTCATTTATAATTTCCCTATATATGGATATTTTGAGGAACCTATAATTAGCACTATACTCATTAAATATATGTACTAAAGATTTAAATCTTTGGTCATTTCATATGTTGGTTTAGCCCTGAATCTCAGCAGTGTTGTAACACCTACTCTCCAGTTCATTGGACTCTCCCAGGAAACAAACAAAATGATGATGATGGACGATGCTCATCCCAAAGAGACAAATAGTATCTACAACTGCAAGCAAGACAGTTCCATCATCTTCCCCATGGGATCTAAGCCCCCCTCAATCAGAAACAGAATAGGCCTCACCATCCCCAAATCCTCAAGGTTGAGGAATGAACAAATATAAAGGGGAATGCAACTGTGGACTACAGTAGACTAATTATTATTCCAGCAATGGAAAATCTTGTAACACTGATATAAAGGCAGTGGTCACCAGAGGTTCTGAGGGGAGGGAGAGGGAAGAATAGGTGTAACATGGGGCATTTCGGGGACATTGGAATTGTTCTGAATGACATTACAATGACAGATACAGGCTATTATACATTTTGTCAAAACCTATAAAAATGTGCGGTACAAAGTATAAACTATAATGTAAATTATTTGCCATGGTTAGTAGCAATGCTTCAATATGTGTTCAATTGTAACAAATGTACCACACTAAAGAAAGATGTTAATGGGGAAATGTGTGGGAAAAGGAGGAGTGGGGTGTATGGGAATTCCCCTATATTTTCGATGTATCATTTATGAAATCTAAAGTTTCTTTAAAAATAACATAAAATTAAAAAAAAAAAATTTAAACCTCTATGTTCTGGGTGCAGACTGCTTAAGCTTCTAGGACTAACCACATACAGTTGTGCAATCTTGGGTAAATTATGGCAAGCCTCTGTCTCCCTTTGCTTATCTGGAAAATGGGGATAATAAAAGTAACGACCTCAGAGTGCTGGTAAATATGTGTAGAGTGTCTGCACATAAGTTACTCTTAGTACTATTATGATATCATTACTACTACTTTTACTACTAAACAACCCATTTATTGGTTAGGCTCTACCATGCGCCCAAACTACTTGAGACTTTGAAGATAATACTTTACCTCAAGGAGCTCAAAAATAAGTGGGTAAAATAGAAAAGTGAACAATTATCAAAGGAGACAGAAACAGGTTTTCTGATGGAAGTAGGTGCAGGTTCTATTGGGAAATGGACATGAGATAGTAAAGTCAGAGAGAAGGTCTGTGAAGGCTTTGCAGAAGAAGCAAGTCCTAAACCGAGTCCTACAGGACGAGCTGGAGTTAGCTAGGGGGATAAAGGGCTGCAGCAGATGCTAGGGGTGCCCTACCTACAACCTCTGTTCTTTGAGACTTTAGTGCTTGCCCCCTAAAACACCCCAGGGGGCTGTTTTTCACAAATGCCAGGTGAGATTTGCATATAAGTACCCCAACTCCCTTGCCTCTCAGGTGGGCTAACTCAGAAGCTGGTTCTATAAGTCTCCTTGAGTTCCCCAGGGGGATTATGCACCAGTTGTCAGTGATAACAGGCTTATGACTTAACTTTATTGCATTCTTTCCATTCCTTGTCTCACTTCCACCATGCACCTACCAGTGTTTCTTGAGAACCCAAATAAAGTACTTCCAATTGAATCCTTGCTTCAGGGTCTGCTTCTGGGGCTACTCACACTAAGACAATGGCCATCATACTCAAGTAGAGGGAAAAGCATGTGTGGAAACACGAATGAGAAACAGCAAGATGCAGTTGAGAAAATAGTAAAACTAGCTCTGAATGGCAGAAGGGAGGAGTTAAAGGAGGAGCTGTGGCTAACGTGATTTTTCTGGTTTAGCTAGGAGGAACTTCCATGCCAAGTTGAACCATTTGAAAAATTTCCTGAAAATTACAGGCTCATTAAACAATTTTAAGCAGGGGAGAGACACAACCATCTTTTGAGACAGGATGTTTTTCATGAAAGAGTTTTCTAAAAAATTCTTAAGTACATGTCTTAATATTTTGGTGTTGCTTGTATTAAAACCAAGCACAGAGTATTATCGTCTGCAAAGCACTTAATGTACCATTGCCTATTAGTGAAATCCACTCTAGTTCAACTTTATTCTATATAATGTGCTCACTTGAGCTATATTTATGCACCAAATTTCTAGCAAGAATTTTTTTTTCTAACAAAACTGGGAACCAAAAAGACTATATTTTAAAAAGATGACAGGCTATGGAGATAGGGAGTCATGCCATTCAAAATTTGAAAGCTGTTAAGGACTGATGGTGCATGGGCACAGAGCTCCTGCCCTTTTAAACAGTTCTTAAAGCATCACAATCCTTTGTTAGAGGACAAAAATGAAATAAAAGGTTCTTAACCAAAGTGATACAAATACCATTTCATAATAGAGAGCCATCCGTCAGATTGTATTGTTCTGTGTGTTCAGAAATGCCAATTCCAGAAAATCCCCTTCCCTTCCTAGGCATAGACCACAGAGAGGCTAAAACTCCATTTTATCTTAAGGGACACTTTGATGTTCATTTCATCTTGAATGACATTTTTATTCACTGCATCACGCTGTGTCAGATTACTCTGTTGAGTACTGCAAAAAATGCATAAATATGACTAAAGTTCTTATTCTCACTAAAAATGGGTATGGAAACCAACTAGTTTCTCTCATGAATAACAAGTTTTTGGCAAGACACTTAATACACTTCAGAAGGTCCTCCCTAGGAAGTGTCTAACCTCCTTTGAGGTCTAGTTTATCCATTTCACCTTCTTATGTGGAAAACCAAGTTAATATGAATGATTATTGTTTCTGCCCTCCTCTCCTATGGCTCTCTTGTCTGTTTGTTCATTTTTTTTGCTTGTTGTTTGGGCTCATTGTCTGCTTGTTGTCTGTTTTTTCTTTACAAGGCATCAGGAACCAAACCTGGGGCCTTCCATGTGGGAGGTAAGTGCTCAACTGCTTGAGCCACATCTGCTCCCTGAATGATTATTGTTTTAATCATTTTACCTGTTTTCTGAGAAGCATCTGATTTCCCAAGAACAAATATTCCACCTTTCTTTGTAAAACTATGTATACTATGGGTGTAGCCGTTGGGCAGTTTGATGTAATTATGAATTCCAAAAATAGATATTGGAATTCATGCTTGTAAACTGGTCTGCTAATCTGGGCATGATTAAGTTGTGATTAGGGTTTTAACTGGGCCACATCAGTAGGGCGTTGAGTCCCACCCCTTGGTGGGTGAGGAATCAAATATAAAAGGCAAGGCAAAGGAAAGAGGGAGCAGTTTTTGAGTTGGAGTTCTCATTTGGAGTTTTGATGCTGGAGCCCGGGGAGGCGGGCACATGGAGGAGCTTGGTCATGAGGAAGGAGAGAAGGCCCCAGGATAGAGATGAGCCATTTCCTGATATGTCTACAGCTGGCCTTGTGGAGGAAACAGAGGCGCTAAACCCAGAGAGAAATGGAGCCCCGGGAAGAGAGGAACCCAAGAAGCCTGAACCCTCACAGAACAATAGACTTTGGTGAGGGAAGTAACTTATGCTTTATGGCCTGGTAACTGTGGACTTCTGTCCCAAATATATACCCTCTATAAAAACCAACCAATTTCTGGTATTTTGCATCAGCACCCCTTTGGCTGACTAATACAATGGGTTTTGCACTGACTTGTGATTTGTTTTACTTCTTAAGTATCAACAATTAACACAGTCCTTTGGGAAAGTATAAAGAAAAACAACAAAAATAAGCAAACAGAAAACACAGAACTTTAGTCTAAAGCAGTTCTCCTCAAAGTCTGGTGGCTGGGCCAGCAGCATCATTATCACCTCGAAACTTATTAGAAATGCAAATTCTCTGGGCACCCCTAAAGATCTATTAAATCAGAAACACTGGAGGTGGAGTCCAGCAACCAGTGTTTTAACAAGCCCTCCAGGTGATACTCCTGCATGCTAAATTCAGAAAACCAGTTTCGAAAGTTACTGACATCCGTGTGTTGGAGGAGAATCTTGAAAAAAATATTAGATGTCCATCTCTTTAGACATCCTTGTTGAGATAACTTGAGATGTCCCTACTAATGCCAGCGCTAGAGAGGGGTGCCCAAGCTCTATGATTGATGGGTCTGAAGAGTAGCTTCATTCTTTATTAGAAATTATTTCATTCATATACCCTTCTTCAAAAGAAATATTCCCTTGCATTTGCCTCAATGTTTCCAACTACAGAACAGAAACCAGTCTATCCGGTGTGAAGGGTCTTTCAAAATGACTCTGTAGGGGTCTCTGAAAAGATGCCTACCACACCCTCCTGTCTCCAAGAGCCATTTTGTCTTGCCTGTGTTTCTTAATGAGATCAAACTCTGCTTAGGCAAGTCTCTTGTTCCCATTTCTTTGTTTTTCCTGCTATTTATCAGCATTTGCTACATGCACACACACGCCCCCCTTGTGAAGGGACAGATTGCCTTCTTTATATGCCTGCTGCTTATTTTTTAGTGCATGTAATTTTTACGGTATTTCCATTGGAGGAAAAATGTATTTGAATCCTTTAAGCCCATCATTTCCTAAGAAGGCAGCCAACTCATTTATGTCACATTACAGAGAGCAAATCACGTATAATTCTTAACATCAATGTGATCCACACATTGAAAATGCACAAATGTACTGGACTCTGTAAATGTTTTTAATGAAATAAAATAGTGAATTCTTTCTGTAGTTTTTTCCTGTACATTGAACACAACCTTTTGGAAGGAAAGTAAAAACTTCAGACTGGATAATAAATTTCTCTTGTGATACTTTTACTTATTAAAAGGATACTGGTATATTCGTTTTCTATTGCTGCTGTAACACGTTTCCACAAACTTGGTGGTAAAACAACAAAAATTTATTATCTCACAGTTCTCTAGATCAGAAGTTTGACATGATCTTGTTGGCCTAAAATCAAGGTGCTGATGGAGCTGTGTTCCTTTCAGGAAGCTCAAGGGGAGGATTTGTTTCCTTGTCTTTTCTAGCTTTTAGAGGCCGCCCAAATTCCTTTGCTGGTGGACATTTTTCTCCATCTTCAAAGCCAGCAACACTGCATTTCTCCTCTTCTGCCTCTCCCTACCACTTCTGAGGACCTTGGTGATTACACTGGGCTTCCTTAGATAATCCAGGAAAATATCCCTTTTTAAGATCAGCTAATTAGCAACTTTAATTCCACCTGCAACCTTAATTGTCCCATGCAATGTATCACAAGAGATTCACAGGTTTCAGGGTTAGGATATATGCATGGGGGGGGGGGGCTATTTTGCCTCCTGCACCTGGTAAATCAGGAAGCAGACTGTTTTGCTTAAAAAGTCTCTGAGGAGGAGAACTAGGAATGATTCTATTTAGAAATAAAATGGTTTCCTCTTGGATCAGGTCCATCAGCTTAAAATCACAGTTATTTTTGAGTTTTTGGTTTTCATCTTAATTATCTTAAAAAATAGATTTCTTCTTTTCTTTTTTTCCTTCCTTTATTCTTTTCTTCATTCCAGTCTCCCTTCCTTGTTTCCTTCTATTCTTTCTTTTAAATTTTTTTCTTTCATTTTTTTTTTTTTTTTTTTTTTGGTCTTTCTAACTATCTTCATTGCTTTTGTTATAAAAGAATAGTACCACAAAGACAAATGATAGTCTGGGAAACTATCTGCAACAGATATGTGAAATAATTAATAACTTTAATATACAAAGAGTTCTTACAAATCAATAATTAAAAGGTGAGATAGTCAATAAAAATGTCCAATGGATGTGATTAGGAATTTCACATAAGAAATTTGCAGGCACAATAGATCACTGGAAAGAAAGGATAAGCCATACCCATTATAAAAGAAATACACATTGTTATCCATTGTTTCCTATTTCATGTATAAAATTGTAATATTAAAGAATAGCGGAAAAGTAAACTCTCATATACTGCTCATGGGAATGCAAACTTGGTTGTTTAATGCTAGAGATGGTCATTCATATTTTAATCTCTGAATGGTGACCTCTGCAGTCGTGCAGTACATGCGATTTTCCTATAATGCTGCAAACACAATGGTCAATTTGACAATAACTATCAAGAGCCTTTTGGTTTTGCATGCATTTTGAAAAGGTAATTCCACTTCTAGAAAAGAATTTTAAAAATAACTATGGATGCATGCCAATATTCATCTATAAAGATATTTATAATTATTATTTATAAACAAATAAATAATTCTTAAGTCCAACAATAAGATTTGGGTAAACAATGGGTCCAATAAAATATGTTATAGAAGAATACATAACATAGCATAAAATTGTTCATGATTTGTGTTAAGCAAAAAACAGGAAGTTAAAAAACTGCATTCCTATTTGTATCTTCAATTTGAAAAGACCAAAAGGAAAAACAACAAAATGTAATTTATCTCCATGTTGAAGGACTACAAATGGTTTGTATTTTCTTCTTTCTGATCTTTACTTTTTACTACAAACATATATTGCTTTTGTCATAAAAAGTCATATATATATATATATTTTAAATGGGCACAATAATTGAACTTCCTATTTTAAACTTGTAATAAGAAATAAATATGTGATATTTAAAATTTAGGGTTCCCACCTAGATATTTCTCTGCATATTCTCTGAATATTCATTTACAATGTTGTTAATTGTATTTGGAATTAACTCATTACTATGTTTCACGTACTTTATCATTTATTTTTTACAGTGCCTCATTGCAGTAAATATTATCTCTATTTTGCACATGACAAAACTGAAGCATAGAAAAGTTAAGCAACATGCACAAAATCACAGTTCTTGGGTGGTAGTAACAGAACTAGAAACTATTGGTCTCTCCCTTAGCCCACAGTTGTTTTCCACTCTGCAATGAGCCTTCTATTAGTCAGTGGTCACCTTGTTCATAAATTCACCACTGATATCATCAATAGTGCCTCTAAACTGCTGTCTTCCAATCATTGTTTTGACATGGCAAGAAGAAAGAAAACCTTGTTTGGTCATGACACCCTGTGTTTTTCTATTATTTTTTGGAGAACTGATGACTGGGGAGGAGGTGGGATGAGGAAGGGAAGAGGACATTTGGATGTGTGATATAGCTGGAAGCAACACTAGCTTTTCAGGACCTCTAGCACAATTGCTGAGAATAGATAATGGGTGGCTTTTCTAGCAGACAAAGTCTAGTTTCAAACAATTGTCCATGCTTTCAGTATTACTATGGGAAGAAACACGGTATAGTAGAATGGCTTCGACATTAGAAAGTCCCAACTGTGTGACTTTGGCCAATTTACTAAGCTTTCTTCAGCCTCTGTTTACTACCATCCCCACAAAAACATGTGATGACTATGCCAAAGGGTTGTTGAAAAGCCAGTTTCTAATTAAAGAACTAAATTAATTCTTTTTTAAATGGATTAATAAATCTTCATATTTTACTATTCACTACAATCTATAGTTTGCTTTGGTTGTATTTTTGCACCAATACTGCCCTATTATTAACAACCTGTAATGTTATCATCCATTTGTTCTGATTCATGGAAGGACATTCTTATATTTGTACTATTAACCACACTCATCGTCTGCTTCAGGGTTCACTATGCTTTACAGTCCCTTGTTTCATGGTTTAGCTACCCTTCCAGTGACTTACACAACCCTAAACTTTCCCTTACAACCACAATCATACCTCCACATTGGCACTGCTATTTACATTCACTCTAATGTGCTTTCTCTATCTCATTCCAAACATTTACAATCAATCTTATTACAAATTTTGCACAAATTAAGCCTCTGCTCCCCGTTCTCTTTCCTCATTCTATCTTCTGGTGACCATTCTTCTAGATATTAACTCCATGACTTTGTTCATTTATGTTTAGGTCTTTGATCCATTTTGAGTTAATTTTTATATAAGGTGTGAGATAGGAGTCCTCTATCTCATTCTTTTGGATATAGATATCCAGTTCTTCCAGCACCATTTGTTAAAAAGACTGTTCTGTCCCAGCTGAGAGAGCTGAGTAGCCTTGTCAAAAATCAATTGACCACAGAGGGTAGGGTCTAGTTCTGAACTCTCAATTTGATTCCATCGATCTTATGTCTATCTTCATGCCAATACCATGCTGTTTTGACCATGGTAGCTTTTTGATATGCCTTAAAGTCAAGAAATGTGAGTCCACCAATTTTGTTCTTTTATTTTTGGGGTATTTAGGGTCCCTTTACCTTCCAAAAAAATTGGAATTGATTGACTTTTCCCTTTCTGCAAAATAGGCTGTTGGAATTTTAGTTGGGATTGCATTGAATCTGTAAATCAATTTTGGAAGAATTTACATCTTAATAATATTTAGGCTTCCAATCCATGAACACAGAATACCCTTCCATTTGTTTAGGTCTTCTTTCATTCTTTGTTTTGAAGTTTCTGAGTACACATCCCTTACATCCTTGGTTAAATTTATTGCAAGGTATTTGATTCTTTTAGATGCTATTGTAAATGTGTTTCCTCCTCAGATGTCTAGTGTATAGAAACATTACTGATATTTGCATATTGATCTTGTATCCTGTTGCTTGACTAATCTGGTTTATTAGCTCTAGAAGCTTTGTCATAGATATTCCAGGGTTTTCTAAATATAGGATCATGTCATTTGCAAATGGGTAGAGTTTTACTTCTTCCTTTCTGATTTGAATTCATTTAATTTCTTTTTCTTGCCTAATTGCTCTGTCTAGAACTTCTAGAACAATGTTGAATAACAGTGATGGCAGTGGGCATACTTGTCTTCTTCCTGTTCTTGGAGGGAAAGCTTTCAGCCTTTCCCCATTGAGCATCAAGTTGGCTGCAGGTTTTTCAAACATGCCCTGTATCATGTTGTTGAAGTTTCCTTCTATTTTTATCTTTCAAAGTGTTTTTTATGAAGAAATGATGCTGGATTTTTAAAAATGCCTTTTCTGCATCAATAGAGATGACGGGTGTGATTTTTCTTCTTTGATTGGTTAGTGTGGTGTATTACATTAACTGGTTTTCTTGTGTTGAATCACCCTTGCATAACTGGGATAAAACCCACTTGATCATGGTGTATAATTCTTTTAATGTGCTGTTGGATTGGATTTGCAAGTATTTTGTTGAGGAATTTTGCATTTATATTCATTAGAGAGATTGGTCTGTAATTTTATTTTCTTGTAGTATCTTTATCTGGCTTTGATATTATTGATTAGAGTGATGTTGGCTTCATGAGTTAGGTAGTTGTATTAGTCAGCGAAAGTGGTGCTGATGCAAAATACCAGAAATCTGTTGGTTTTACAAAGGGTATTTATTTGGGGTAGAAGCTTACAATTACCAGACCATAAAGTATAAGTTACTTCTCTCACCAAAGTCTATTGCCATATGTTGGAGCAAAATGGCTGCTGATGTCTGTGAGGGTTCAGGCTTCTTGGGTTCCTCTCTTCCTGGGGCTTGCTTCTCTCTGGGCTTAGCTGATCTGCTAGCGCCACAAGGCCAGCTGTAGACTATCAGGCAAACAGCTTGTTTCTCTTCCCCGGGGTCTTTTCTCTTTCCTCACAACCAAGTTCCTCTGTGTGCTTACTTCCAGGCACTCCAGCTCAAAAACTCCAGAATCAAAACTCCTACTCCAACTCCCTCCTCTGCTCTGCTGTGTAGTTTTATATACGTCCTACTGATGTGGCCCAATCAAAGCCCTAATCATAATTTAATCATGCCCAGGCACCGACCAGTTTACAAACATAATCCAATATCTATTTTTGGAATTCATAAACAATGCCAAACTGCCACAGTAGTGTTCCCCCTCTTCAGTTTATTGGAAGAGTTTGAGCAAGATTGGTATTAGATCTTCTTGAAATGATTGGTAGAATTCACCTGTGAAGTCATTTGGTCCTGGGCTTTTCTTTGTTGGGAGGCTTTCAGTGACTGATTCAATCTCCTTAGTTGTCATTGGTTTGTTGAGGATCTCTGTTTCTTCTTGTCAGTGTAGGTAGTTTGTGTGGTCCTAGAAAGTTGTCTGTTTCATCTATGTTGTCTAATTTGTTGGCATACAGTTGCTCATAGTATCTCCTTATGATTCTTTTCAATATTTGTGGGCTCAGTAGTAATTACCCCCTCTCACTTCTGATTTTATTTATTTGCATCTTCACTCTCTTCTTCTTTCTCAGTCTAGCTAAGGGTTTGCCAGTTTTGTTGCTCTTCTCAAAGAACCAACTTTTGTTTTGTTAATTCTCTTCTTTTTTGTTCTCAATTTCACTTATTTCTGCTCTACTCTTTGTTATATCTTTCCTTCTGCTTGTTTTGGGATTAATTTGCTGTTCTTTGTCTAGTTTCTCTTCATGTGCAGTTATGTCTTTGATTTTAGGTCTCTTTTTTTAATGTTAGCATTTAGGGTTATAAATTTCGCTCTCAGCACTGCCTTTGTGGCATCCCATAGGTTTTGATATGTTGTATTCTTGTTTTCATTTGTCTCAAGTTATTTACTGATTTCTCCTGCATTTTCTTCTTTGACCCACTGACTGTCAAGAGTGTGTTGTTTAACCTCCATATATTTGTGAATTTTCCTGTTTTCTGCCTATTATTGGTTTCTACCTTCATTACATTATAATCAGAGAAAGTACTTTGCATAATTTCAGTCTTTTAAAATTTATTGAGACCTGTTATATGACCCAAAACATATTCTATCCTGGAGAAAGATGCATGAGCACTTGAGAAGAATGTATATTCTGCTGTTTTGGGGTGTACTGCTCTAAAAATGTCTATTAAGCCTAGCTCATTTATCATATTATTCAAGCTCTGTTTCCTTATGCATCCTCTGCCCAGATGGTCTGTCCAGTGATAAGAGTGGTGTAGCAAAGTCTTCCACTATTATTGTAGACACATCTATTTCTCTCTTCAGTTTTATAGTATTTCCCTAATATATTTTAGGACATTATGTTTAGGTACACAAATATTTATTATAGTTATTTCTTCTTGGTGAATTGTACCTTTATTAATATATAATATTCTTTGCCTCATATAACAGTTGTGAATTTAAAATCTATTTTTTCTGATTGTGCAACTCGATATCTTTTGCAGTTACTGTTTGCATGCCATATCTTTTCCTAAACTTTCACTTTCATCCTATTTGTATCCTTGCATCTAAGGTGAGTCTCTTGTAGAGAGCATATAGATGGCTCAAATTTTTTTATCTATTCTGCCAGTGTCTTTTGACTGAGGAGTTCAACCCATTAACATCCAATGTTATTAGTGTAAAGGCAGTACTTATTTCAATCATTTTATCTATTAGCTTTCATATGTCATATCATTCTATTTTCTGTCTTCTTACCCTTTTAATCACTCTTACTAATAATCTTCATTTCTACACACTCCTCCAAACCTCTCTCCCCTGTCCTTTCCTTTAAGGCTGCAACATTACCTTTAATTTTTCTTGTTGGGCTGGTCTCTTTGTAACAAACTCTCTGTTTCTGTTTATCAGTGAAAACTTTAAACTCACCCTCATTTCGCAGGACAATTTTGCTGGATAAAGAATTCTTGGCAGGCAGTTTTTCTCTTTCAATATCTTAAATATACCATAACATTTCCTTTTTGCCTTCAAGAATTTCAAGAAATCAACACTAAGTCTTATCGGCCATCCATTGTATGTGTTGGATCACTTCTCTCTTGCTGCTTTTAGAATTCTCTCTTTATCTTTGGCATTTGACATTCTGAATAGTATACATCTCAGAATAAGCCTGTTTGGATTTATTCTGTTTGGGATATGTTGCCCTTCTTGAATATGAATATTCATGTCTTTCATAAGAGTTGGGAAATTTTTGGTCATTATTTCCTCAAATATTCTTTCTTTCATTTTTCCATTGTCTTCTCCTTATAGGGCACCCAAGATACATGTGTTTATG
This sequence comes from Tolypeutes matacus, assembly GCA_026826555.1. Classification (NCBI taxonomy): domain Eukaryota; kingdom Metazoa; phylum Chordata; class Mammalia; order Cingulata; family Chlamyphoridae; genus Tolypeutes; species Tolypeutes matacus. The sequence goes on from JAKSZT010054001.1 coordinate 989,455, forward strand.
CAATTTAAACTGTCATTCAATTCCCTGAGACCCTCTACAATTTTTTCCATTCTTTTCTCTGTCTGTCCTTCTGTCTTTTCAAGCTCAGATGCTCTATCTTCTTATTCACTGATCTGTTTATGTGCAATTTCAAATCTGATAGATGCCTCCGATACATTTTAAATCTCATCCAGTGTGTTATCCAAGTCACTGGGTGATTTTAAGGAAATCATTATTAATGCTAATACAGTTCACAAGTTTGGAGTCAGCATTTAAAGTCTGGGGCATTAATTGGATCCCCATGTGTAAACAGGAAGTGATGGAACCAGCCAAAGGAATATTTAAGAGAGCTAATCTATGATAATCACACAAATATAACAATTCAAAGAGTTGAAGGAAAATATGATTAAAGAGATAAAGGATATTTGAAAAAAAAATCAAAACACTGGGTGAGCAGAAATAACAATTTGAAAGCCTGCAAAGAAAAGTAACAGAGCTTATGAAAATGAAAGACACAATGAATGGGATTAAAAATACATTAGAGGCATATAACAGCAGATTTTTAATTGACCAAAGACAGAATTAGTGATATTGATGACACCTGAACTTGAAAAGACATGAGAACAGAAACAGAAAAGAATGGAAAAAAATAGAACAGGGTCTCAACTAACTGAGTGACAACATAAAATACACAAATGTACACATTATTGGTGACCCAGAAGGAGAAGCAAATAGAAAAAGGGCAGAAAAAATATTTGAGGAAATAATGACCAAAATGTTACCAACCCTTATGAAAGACATACATATCAATATCCAAAAAGGACAATGCACCCCAAACAGGATAAATCTGAATAGATCTGCTCTAAGACACCTACTATTCAGAAGGATAAATATCAGAAATAAAGAGAAGATTCTGAAAGCAGCAAGAGAAATGTAAAACATCACATACAAGGGAACCTCAAAAAGATTAAGTGCCAACCTCTCTTCAGAAACCATGGAGGCAAGAAGAAAGTGGTATGAAGTATCAAGGTACTGAAAGAGAAAAATTGCCAGCCAAGCATTCTGTGTCTTCAAAAACAAGGGTGAATTCAAAGTCTTCACAGACAACAAAATTGAGAGAGTATGTTACCAAGAGACCAGAGTTACAAGAGATATTAAAGGGAGTGTTGCAGCCTGAAAGGAAAAAACAAGGTCGAGAAACATGGAGAAGTGTATAAAAATGAAGATTATTAGGAAGGATAAATGAAAGGGTAAAAAGACAGACAATAGCATGATATGACAACAGAAAGCCAAAGGGCAAAATGGACAAAGTAATGCCTTTACAGTAATAACATTGAATGTTAATGACTTGAGCCCCCCAATCAAAATACATAGACTGATAAATGGATTTTAAAAATGAGCCATCTATGTGCTGCCCACAAAAGACTCACCTCAGATGTAAGGGCACAAGCAGGTTCAGAGTAAAAGTTTCCAAAAAAATATTCCATGCAAATTGCAACCAAAAAGGATCTGGAGTAGTAATACTAATATCAGACAAAATAGATTTTAAATGCAAAACTGTTATAAGGGATGAAGAAGGTCATTATATATTAATAAAAGGGATAATTCACCAAGAAGAAATAATTATAATAAACATTTATGCACCTAACCTTGATGGTCCAAGATAACTTGAGAACACACTGGCAAAACTGGAGGGAGAAATAGATATCTCTACAATAATATTTGGAGACTTCAATACACCACTCTCAGCATTGGATAGAACATCTGAACAGAGAGTAAATTTTAAAAAACAGTGAGCTTGAATAATATGATAAATGAACTAGACCTAACAGGCATTTTTAAAGCCATACAACCCCAAAGAGCAGGATATACATTCTTTTCAACTTTTTATGGACACTTCTCCAGGATAGACCATATGTTGGGTCACAAAACAGGTCTCAATAAATTTAAAATGATTGAAATGAGGGGGTAATAGGTGTAATTTGGGGGTATTTTTGGGAATTGGGAGTTAACCCGAATAACATTTCAATGACAGATACAGACTATTGTATATCATGTAATAACTTGCAAAAATGTGCAGGAGAGATTGTAAACTAGAATGTAAACTATAATAATTGCTTACTGGCAATGCTCCAAGATGTGTTCATCAATTGTGACAAATGCACCATACTAATGAAGAATGTTGCTGATGTGGGAAAATGTGGGAGGGCTAGGGAGAGAGGCGTATGGGAATCTCCTATATTTTTTGTGTAACCTTGATGTAATCTAAGTTCCTTTTTTTAAAAAAAAAATTTAAGTATATTGAAAATGATTGAAATTATTTAAAACACTTTCTCTGATTATAATGGAATAAAGCTGGAAATCAGTAACAGATGTAATAAGGGAAAACTCATAAATATCTGGAGATTAAGCAACACACTTTAAAATAATCAGTGGGTCAAAGAAAAAACTGCAAGAGAATTCTGTAATCAGTATAAAATAATAAATCAAAACCTATGGGATTGAGCAAAGGCCATGCTGAGAGGGAAATTTATAACCCTCATTGCTTACATTAAAAAGAAAAAAAGAACTAAAATCAAAGCCCTAGGTGCACACCTGGAGGAACTATAAAAAGAAAAGCAAACTAATCCCAAACTAAGCTGAAGGAAAACAAAATAAATATCAGCACAGAAATAAATGGAATTGTGAACAACAACAAAAAAATAGAATCAAGAAACCAAAAGTTGGTTCTTTGAGAAGATCAACAAAATCAACAAACCCTTAGTTAGATTGTCTAAGAAAAAGAGAGAAGATGCAAATAAATAAAATCATAAATGAGCATGAGGAAATTATCACTGACCCTGTAGAAATAAGAGAGATCAAAAGAGGATACTATGAACAAGTGTATGCCAAAAAAAAACTAGACAACATAGACGAAATGGACAGATTCACAGAAACACACGAACAACTTACACTGACCCTAGAAGAAATAGACCTCAACAAACCAATTACAAGAAAAAGATTGAAAGTTATGAAATTCTTTTACCTCACCCAGTGTCTTCTTTTTTTTTTTTTTTTTTTTTCCTACCTGGTTGCGTCAACATCTTTTTGGTGTGTTGCTTTGCCATGTGGAGGCCTGCGTCTCTCTGCACCAATCTGGGGTGCCTTTTTTCTTCTTTTCTTTTTTACCAGGAGGTCCTGGGTATTGAACCCAGGTCCTCCATATGGTAAACAGGAGCTCAATTGCTTGAGCCAGAGCCACTTCCCATCTTTTTAATATCCTTTATTTCTTAAGCCATATTTTCCTTCAGCTCCTTGAGTTGATCTGGGAGATTTTTTGAACATCATTGATTAATTGTTTCAATTTCTGTGTCTTGTCTGGATTTTTAATTTGTTCCTTGGTTTGGGCCATATCTTTCTGTTTCTTACTATGCCTTTGTAATTTTTTGCTGATGTCTGGGCATCTGATTACATTGGTCAGTTTACTACTCTTTTCAATTTCTCTTTCTTGCCTAGGCTTTTAGTGTTGATTGGTTTTGTTTTATGCTCTTCTTTGTTCTTTTTTTTTTTTTTTAATTTATTTTTATGTATTTATTTATTTAATATATTTTTTATTTTTATTTTTTAAAAAGGAATTTAGATTACATAAATGTTACATTAAAATATAGGGGATACCCATATGCCCCTCTTCCTACACCTCCCACATTTTCCTACCTTAACAACATCTTTCATTAGTATGGTACATTTGCTACAATTGATGAAAACATTTTAGAGCATTGCCACTAAGCATGGATTATAGTTTACATTGTAATTTACACTCTCTCCTGCACAATTTTGTAGGTTATGGCAAGATATGTAATGGCTGGTATCTGTCATTGTAATGTCATTCAAGAAAATTCCCAGTTCCCCAAAATGCCCCCATATTTCACTTTTAGTGGCCACTCCCTCCACATGAATGATATAGTTTCCTCCATTGCTAGAATCACAATAAGTCTATAGTAGAATACCAATAAGTCTACTTTAGTCCATAGTTCATTCCCCAATCCTGAGGATTCTGGGATGGTGTTGCCTACTCCACCTCTAATTGAGAGGAGGCTTTGATCCCATGGGGCATGTATTAGTCAGCCAAAGGGGCACTAAGGCGAAATACCAGAAATGGGTTGGTCTTTATAAAGGGTATTTATTTGGGGTAGAAGTCCACAGTTACCAGGCCATAAAACGTAAGCTTCTTCTCTCCCCAAAGTCCATTGCCACATGTTGGAGCAAGACAGCTGCCGACCTTTGCCAGGGTTCAGGCTTCTTGGGTTCCTCTCTTCCCAGGGCTGTGTTTCTCTCCAGGCTTATCCTCTCTGTTTCCTCCACAAGGTCAGCTGTAGACTATCAGGTGAATGGCTCACTTCTCTTCTCATGGGGCCTTCTCTCCAACATCCAAACTCCAACATCAAAACTGCTTCTCAAAAACTGCTCCCTCTGTACTTTGCCTTGCCTTTTATATTTGATTTTCCCACCTACCAAGGGATGGGGCTCAATGCCCTACTGATATGGCCCAGTCAATGCCCTAATCATAACTTAATCATGCTCAGATTAACAGATCAGTTTATAAGCATGATCCAATTATATTTTTGGAATTCATAATTACATCAAATTGCCAAATGGCTACAGGGCAGATGGATGGGACTCTCTTGCTTGCAGTTGTAGACTCTCTCGATTCCTTGGGCTGGTCATTGTCCATCATCATCTCCCTGTTAGTTGTCCTGGGTGAGTCTAATGAACTGGAGAGTAGGTATTGCAACTCTGTTGAATTTCAGGGCCCAGCTGGCACATGGATAGCCCAGGGATTAAAGTCTCTTGGATGTACACCTACCAACTCTAGCACCAACTATAGGTAAAAATAAAAGGGACAGAAGAGGCATGTGTAAAGTCACATCTGAGTCCAACTCTGTCACACTTGGGAGCACAAACTCCAAAGTAGGGTTCACTGGCAAGGCACTAATTCTGCCAAACTCTAGAGCTATCTGCCATGACCATAGGTCCTGGGTGTCTGCAGAGCCCTCAGGATCTCCACTATTTGTAGTAGTATCTACCTTGGCCATCTATGAGATCCTGCTGAGACATGCATAAGCGTTACCTCTCTGATGACCTCCCATCTCACATTGAAGTCTCTTAGACATATACACTCATTTGTCTTTACCTTTCCCCCCTTTTATTCAAGGTCTTTTTCCAGTTGTATCACCAGTTTGTGCTTGGTAGTAATCCCTCGGTGCCAGGGAGGCTCATCCCCGGGAATCATGTCCCATGCTGGGGGGAAGGTAATGCATTTATATGCTGGGTTTGACTTAGAGAGAGGTCACATTTGAGCAACAAGGAGGCTCTCAGGAGGCAACTCTTAGGCCCTCTCCAAGAGTAGGCTAAGTTGCAAATTTCAGAGCAAAAGGCTTGCAAGCATAATCATCAACATCAAGGGCCTACCATTGGACTATCCTTCTTCACTAGTCATTGCCCCTGCACTTGGGGGATTGTTGCTGTTCCATTAGAGAATGTGGCAGAGCTCCCCAGGATGGGAATTCAATAATCTTTCAGTTGTTATGAATCTCCACCCACTGTGGCAATGCTCCATGAACATTTGAACATATTTATATACCTTATATATATACCCAGGTGAACTTCCTCTCATATATCCCCCATCACTGACATCCCACCCCATTGATCCTTCCCTGCCATAGTTGTAATCCTTCTGTGATCTAAAACCTCTTCGAAAATGAAGCCAAGAATATTGCCAAATTTGATTAATAGGAACATGAAATAATAATGTTAGATTTAAACATAAGAAATAAAATACACAATAATTTAGAGAAACTAAAACTAAAATAAAGTGAAAAAGATTGGGGTATTAAAAAAATGAAACACTAAAAAATAAAATAAAATAAATTATTTTTTTTGATGTTTTTTCTTTCATCACTGCAATATTAGTTGTCCTGTATATACTTTTTTTGATAAAATTTAACATGGCCTGTATCCATCATTGAATGATCATCCAGAACACTTCCATTGCCCCCAAATACCCCCTCTTCAATCTCTTCTATTCCTCCCTCCCCCTCCCCTCAGGGCCCACGGAGACCACCAGGCTTCACCCCTTGAAGGACAAGATTCTTAGATACTTGCAACAACGCTGAGGATTGGACACATTAGTCTGTCTTCCGCTAGTAGAAACTGCCCATGCTCTCAAGATATATACTCCCCCTCTGCTTGAGAACATATTGGGCCTCCGCAGCATGAGAGTCCAACTCCTTCCCACTCATTATGTGGGCCTTCCCCCACTGATAGAGCATACTATGACAAAATGATCACTCACACATTCTCTAGAAGACTGTCCCAGGTGCGCCCTGTCTTAAATGCCACCCCCCATTCAACACCCTAAACCAGTTATGCTTCCTTGTCATATTGCCAATAGAGTTTTCTCAACATTGTAGTTTCACCCACATATCCACCTATCCCCAGTGTTCACCTATTCCCTCCCCCAACTGTCCTCTCAGTTGCTTGTACCATCCAACCCATACTCCCCACCCTACCCTGCTGTCAAGCTTGCACCACCCAACCCAATAGGATCCCTACACCCCTTTCATATCTCTTCACTGCACAACTACTCACTTCCACCTTATTATAGACTTTGTCCATATAGGCATTGGCTCACAACCTTCTTCTCCCTTCCTATTTCCTGTAAACCTATCTTCCAGACTCTAGCTCTCTGAGTTAGCTTGATTTGCTTAATTCATATCAGACAGGTCATGTAATATTTGTCCTTCAATGCCTGCCTTGCTTCACTCAACATAAGGTCCTCAAGATTCATCTATGTTATCCCGTGTGTTAGTGCTGTATTCCTTCTTATAGCTGAGTAATATTCCATTGTATGTATATACCACATTTTATTTATCTATTCATCTGTTGATGGGCATTTGGGTTGACAATGCAATCCCAATAAAAATCAACACAGCATATTTTACTGATTGGAAAAACTAACTATGAAATTTATTTGGAAGGGTAAGAGGCATTGAATAGCCAAAGACATACTGAAAAAAGAAAAATGAAATTGGAAGAATCACACTACCTGACTTTAAAGCATACTACAAAGCTACAGTGGTCAAAACTGCATGGTATTGGCACAAGGATAGACATACTGACTAATGGAACTAAATTGACAGCTCTGATATAGATCCTCACATATACAGTTATCTGATATTGGATAAGGCCACCAAGCCCACTCAACTGGGAGAGAATGGCCTCTTCAACAAATGGTGTTGGAGAACTGGATACCCATATCCAAAAGAATGAGAGAGGAACACCATCTCACACCTTATACAAAAATCAACTCAAGATGGATCAAAGATCTAAATATAAGAGCCAAGACCATAAAGATCTTGGAAGATAATATAGGGAAGCATCTACAGGACCTTGTGATAGGAAATGGCTTCATGAACTTCACAACCAAAGCACGAGTAGTGAAAGAAAAAACAGATAAATGGGACTCCTCAAAATTAAAACCTTTTGCATCTCAAAGGAGTTTGTCAAGAAAGTGAAAAGATAGCCTACCCAATGGGAGAAAATATTTGGTAACCATATGTCAGATAGGTGCCTAATATCCAGCATATATAAAGAAATCCTACATCTTGAAAATAAAAAGACAAACAACCGATTTAAAAAATGGGCAAGTGATTTGAACAGATACTTCTCCAAAGAAGAAATACAAATGGCTAAAAGGCACATGAAAAGATGCTCAGCATCACTAGCTATTAGGGAAATGCAAATCAAAACTACAATGAGATACCATCTTACACCCATTAGACTGGCAGCCATTGAAAAACAGAAGACTACAAGTATTGGAGAGTGGAGGAATGGGCACCCTCATCCACTGATGGTGGGAACGTAGAATGGTCCAGCCATTGTGGAGGACAGTTTGGCGGTTCCTCAAAAAACTAAATATAGATCTGCCATATGACCCAGCAATTCCACGGCTGGGTATATACAGAAGAACTGAAAGCAAGGACAAGAACAGATATATGGACACCAATGTTCAAAGTGGCGTTATTCACTCTTCTTTAATTCTTGGTACAACTTATTCAATAATTGCCCATGTTTAAGTTTTCAAAACAGGACCACTAATGGAGTGCAGACCAGATCTGGGGGACTAGGGATAGGTTCAGCAAAGACCCCCCAAAAGCTTTTATCTTCCCTTCACTTTCCCTGCCTGCTAGCAGATGGCACTTTTTGATGAAACTTTACCCAGAGATGTCTCTTCCAACCTCCACTGGATGGTGTTTCTGGGCCAGTTAGATTTGTAATTCAAAGCCAGGTCCTGCTGGTAAAACTTGCCAATCAGAATCTACACTCAACCCTCCGCTGCACTCTCCTTCCTCCCAGGGATGAAAAACATTGTCTCCCCTCTCAGTTGCCAGCAGTCAGCCATGGTTGTCCCTAGTCTATTCACCTTGGTGATGGGGAATGAGTGCCAGTCCCTGTTCAGGGGCAACAACTCACAGTTTTTGCTTTGGCCTCTTTGTCTCTCCATCCTACTCCCTCCTGGACAATGTGTGATACTCCCTGGTCTGCAGATCACCAAAGCACCTGCTTCACATTGCTTCTGCCTTTTTTCTGCTGTTTTTGTAAGAGAGGTAAGCCTGACCGAGCTCTATTCCATTGCCATCTTCCAGGAACTCTCAATCCTTCTCAAATACAGGCTCTATCATGCTACTCTCCCACTCAGATATTACCCTTCATCTTAATTGCTTGCTACACAGTGAAAGGTAATGAGATGTGAACATCCTACTTTATTTCACAAATTCTCCAAACTGAACTGCTCTTCTTCCTCTATGTTGCTTATGCACTTGGCATCAACTTTCTGCTCCTGCTTTTCCTTTACAGATCTTTGCAAAAGGTGTATTCTCTATGAAACCTGCCTAACCACTTTGGTCCTCCTATATATTTGTCTCCGAATTCCTGGGTACCATGACCTGGTTTTCTGCATAATATTTGTCTCTTCGGATGTATTATAAGAACTCTATCTTAAATGTAGCAGTGAGTACAAACTTGGGCACATAGAGGCATAAAATAAATACCTGTTGATTGATAGAAAGATAATGAATGATGGGCAGTTGAGATGAACTTATAAAATCAGTGAAAAAGGACAGGGAGAAATGGGTAACATATGAATATATTCTGTTGTCAGCTTTTAAAGAGTAGGTGCAGGTAAATATTTAAAACTTGTGCCTATTTCTCAGAGGAAGTAAATTGCATTTTTTTTTTTTTGAGTAACATTCTTTCCTTACTGCAGAAGGTGAAAAATATTTGAAAAGTAGTTTTGCACCCTCACCTAGCTTTGTTAACAGTGCTAACAGTTTAGAAAAAAATGAACATTTTGCTTGGGACTGATTAACTAATGTCTCCATCTAGGCTCTTGGTTGATTTTCATTTATTTTAATAAAAACCTACAATATATTTAGAAAATTTCCAGATAATGGAAAGGTGATGGATATTAGAAATGGCCTCTGTTCTCCACAAATGTACATTTTAATTGACAAGACAAAGAGGTGAAAAAAGAAAAGGATACTAATATAAAATTCAGCTGGAGTAGCTTTGTGAGAGTGTGTATAATTTAGACAGAAATAAATCTGGGACTAAGAAGGTAAAGAGCATAAAACCTAAGGTTGTCTACATATTCAAATATAACAAATTGATAACATATCTGTAATATTTGAATAAAATATGTAATTCAGCCAGGCATTGTGATATGTTTAAATATTTAGTGTTGTCAAGGTATAATTCTCAAACTTGACTTAAGTTTTTGCTGTTTTATTCAAATGGTTTTGTATTATGTACAAAAAGAAAGTTTGTATTTAAAGCCAAAACACATCTCCAGTAAAGTTTACAATTACAAACATATTTATAATTTTTATATGGATTAATCTAACCTACTTCTAATTTAAGATTTGACAAATATGTATTTTTAAAATATGTTTACTATATCCCAAGCTCATTCTTATGACTTTGAATCTTCTTGCATTTTATAAGTCTTATCCTTTTACCATGTATGTGATAGATACCCCTCATATATTATTGGATCAATTGGCTCATTATTTCATTATGTCTACTAAGAATAGGGGGAAACTTTCAGCCTCTTCTCTATTAGATTTTTTTTTTTAAGATTTATTTTTTTTATTTATTTCTCCTTACTCCCTTGTTATTTTTCACTTGCTGTGTCTGTTTGTCTCCCTTGTTTCTTCAGGAGGCACTGGGAGCTGAAACCGGGACCCCCGATGTGGGAGGGAGGTACCTAATCGCTTGAGCCACCTCCACTCCCTGCTTTGTTGTGCCTCTCATTATGTTTTTCCTCCCCGCGTCTCTTGTTGCATCATCTTGTTGCATCAGCTTGCAATGCCTGCTGGTTGTGTCAGCTCACTGTCTTCTTTAGGAGGCACCCAGAACCTCTGTTCCCTGCTTTTTTGTGTCTCTCATTATGTTTTTTCTTCTTGAATTTCTTGTTGTGTCAGCTTTCTGCTCCTGCCTGTTGTGCCAGCTCACTATCTTCTTTAGGAGGACCAGGATCTGAACCAGCGACCTCCCATGTGGTAGGTGGGAGCCCAGTTTCCTAAGCCACATCTGCTTCCCTATTAGATTTTTAAAAATAGTTTTGGAGTTATAGGTGGGGGCAGGTTTGGGATGATGAGTGCATTTTCATCCTGGAAATCATTTTTTATAAGTCAGTCATTATTTAAAAGATATATTAATTATATATAACTAATAAAAGTTGACACAATTATTGTGTATAAGCTAGATAAATGTCCTAGCTGGGAAAAAATGGATGAATTCATTGCTTTCAGGCTTAAAAAATAAGGAGAAAAATGGGTAAATGTTATAGTCATAGGTATTTTTATTGTGAATTAACCAACTGAGCTTGAATACTGGTGGGGTTGATGATTTCTAAACTTCAAGCATTTTTGTGAGCTCATAAGGTAAATTTGTCAACCAATGGTCACCAATGATAACTGTGAAATGATAAAGGTGCAAATCGTTAGTCAAAGGAGCAATTCACTTATTTGTTTGAGGTAGCAGAGAGAATAATTGATGAATCTGTCTTTCCTTACTCTGTGTATTAGCCTGTATCTCCAAATTTATTCATTAGGTAAATAAAACCTCTATAACAGTTGCTCATACCTTCTGAGATGATTACACTAGAATCAATAGACAAGTGGTGATAGAATGGGCTGAAACCCATTGTAGGGGTACATGGCTAACAGAAATCAACATGTAGAAATCTGTGGACACAGAGTCAGTGGAGAGGGTGTTAGCCCAGAAATCTACATTTGGAAAGGGTCATGGGCCCAAGAAACCATGGGTTAGGCTGAGGGCACAGGTCCCAAACCCATCTAGACAGACAAGTTTGGGGAAAACATCGGTAGGTAGAGTACTATGAAATAAACCTAATCCAAAGGAAATATCTTCCTTGGTGACCTGAATGGTAAAAGGGGTAGACCAGGGCTTGTTGACATTTTTCCCTGGCACTGCTGACATTTGTGGCAGGATAATCCTTTGTTTTAGGCGGCTATCCTGTGCATTACAGGATGTTTAGAAGCAACCCTACTTACCATCTAGATGCGAGTAGCACCTCCCAACCCCAACCAAAAATGTCTCCAGACATTTTAAAATGTCTCCTAGAGACAAAATAATTCCTATTTGAGAACTACTGTGGTAGACAAACACAGGCTTTCCTTAAAGTGGATGTAGAAAAAAGTTAACCATGATATTTCATAGGCTTACAACATCAGAATTCTTTAACATAGTTTTAAAACTGTAAATTCTATATTGTTATTATGAGGGGAATTAATATCCCCAAATTCTCTAGTAGATTCAGACTTCAATTTAGAAAAAAAATAAGACTTCCATATTCCAGATCAGAAATTGTCGGTTTGTTTTTTTTTCTTTAACAGTCATTGAAAATGACACGCAAAAATCCTGCCCATTGAAAAATACAAGCATTTTATGTAAAGAACAAAGGCAGTTTTGAGTTGAATCACACAAATATTATTTGCTGCAGGCCATGTAATGGTGTACTATAACTATAAATTATATGCCATCAAGCTGTAAGGTAATTCCATAAAGCTGCCACACACTGCTTCTAAATAATACATCTGAAACAAATAAGTCAAGTGTGTGTCACACTAAACAAGGTACAAAACTTAGAAAAAAAAATCATTGCTAATTTCTTTCTTTCCTTTGAGGTTCGTGCTGAATTTCCTTGATGAACACTTATCCATCTTCTTTCAGGTTCATGCCATAAGACCTTCTGGCTTCCATGTGAATAATCACCTTGTAGGTAACAGCACCACAAGGCCTGAATGGTTTGGATGGAATTCAATGTTGAGATCCATGAGAAAGTTCCAGTTTGACCCATTGTGATAGTTAGGCTCATCTGTCAACTTGGCCAGGTAATGATGCCTGGTTTTTTAGTCAAGCAAGCACTGGCCTAATTGTTACTGTGAGGGCATTTCCTGGACTTTTTAATCATCAGCAAGTTGATTGCATCTGTGGCTGATTACATCTACAATCAACTGAGAGACTGCCTTCAGCCAATGTGAGACATGTCATCCAATCAGCTGGAGGCTTTAAAGGGAAAAGGATGATTTCAGCAGTCAGAAGAGAAAATTTCCATCTCTACAGTCACCAGCTTTTCCTGGAGAATTCATCAAAAAACTTGATCAGAGTTCTTAGCTTGCAGCCTATGGGATTTGGACTCATGCACTCATAGGATTGCATGAGACAATTTTATAAAATCTCATAATTTTTTTAGGTAACTTCTGTTGGTTCTGTTTCCCTGGAGAACCCTGACCAAAACACCCATATTAGAAAAATTTCCATGAGAACATTTGCAGATTTTAAGCAGCATGACAGCTTCCTTATATGATGGGCAAAAGATGAAATTAGGAATGAGACGGTCTCAAGGCTCCAAATGAATCCAGGAAATTGGCCCCAAACTTTTCCAAAGATTCTGAGAAAGCTAACCTAGCATCACCTATGCAATGGCAGATGCCATTTTCAAGTTGATAATATAATTTCCTACTTTAATGCCTCATCTTCCTCAGGTAAGCCTCATTTTCCTTAGTTAAAAGGTATATTATGGTTAATACAGTGTCTGCTTTCTTAGAGTTGTGAAGATTAATTAACTGATTTAACCCATGTGAAAAAGTGAATCATGTGTCTGGCTAATAGAAAACAATCTATAAATGTTACTTATTACCCCATTGTTAATATTAGTTAGTAATTATGTATGTGTCATACTTTAATATGACCTCTATTCTTTGATTGTTTTCTTATATATGTAGCCTCAAATTCTCAATTATGAAATTTACATAAAACATGGGAATAAAGTAACCAAGATCACAAAGATTTAGTTTAATATAAAAATTGATCCCCCCCCACCCCAAACAATGATCATTATTGCATTGGAAAGGGTTATGGACACTAAAGATACTCTGAATAGGTCAGCCTGTGGGGAATAAATGGACAGTCAGGAAGATTAAATCCCAATCAAAGATGGTCTAGTTATCAATTAACCATACATTCAAATTATGGACAGATCACTTACACCATCCATAATAGCAGTCACATGTTCCATTAGAGGTTAACTTTATTTCATATTGCATATTTAGAATTTACAAATGGCTACTGCCTCACTATTTCAGAAATACTCCACAATTTTGGACAATTTTGACATTTAGTTTAAATATACTTTCTATTATAAATATGCACAAGAATGATTTCATTATTTCACTAGCTCAAGTACTCAAATGCATTTAAGGATTTATTTAGAGTAGCAACTTTTCAATTTATTTGTATAGCTATTAATATATTCTAGATCACTAAACCTGTCCTTTTTCATAGTATGATTTTTTAGATTTGCATCATTGGAAATAACTACTGGAAGGTAAGATTTATTTTAAGGTCAATGGACCCATACTATGCAGTTTTGTTTCTTTTTAATCATATGTTAGAATGAGAACAGGTTTCCATTTTAGAGGACATAAAATAAATATGTTATCATTATTTCAAAACACCTCAAGGAGTCCAAAAATCTTATGGTTATGCTGGGAGATTGACAAGACATGAGTTTATTTGTAGGACACATCTTAGCAATTCATGTTTTTTCTGTGATAAAAAATTTCTTTTAAGAGTGCTTAAATATATGGGCACCAGTCAGCTCACAGAGGATATAAATAAATTCAAGAGAAAGGATGGAACAAGGAGATGAAACAGAAGATAAAAAAGCCATCAACTTATAGCTAGAAGAATCTACTAAATTCTCCTCATCTCAACAAGTACTTATCAGATAGCTATTATGTGCCTTACACTTTGTAGAACCTTGTGGTCCTCAAAAACTGCAGAAAGGTGAAAGAAGAAGAGGGAGGAGGAAAAGGAGGAAGAGAGGAAAAAAGACCACAACCCCCTTGTCCACTATCCCTTGGGAGCGTTTCAGGAATTTACAACATTATATTCCAGTTAAGAAAATACTGTAAAGTTCCAAGTTAAGGACACTTAGCAGATTCACCTTTCAATTACACCATTAGGAAGAAGGATTTCTAATTACTTAGGAGAACTTAGTCCACACTGAAAATCAGCAGCGCCAAACATCTCCACCAGTATTCTGCACCTGCCGTGGACAGTTACTGTGTCATATTCTGATCACTTGGCAGAGCGTCCTCCTTCCTTTTTGCTTGATATGCTATTTAAGAGGGGGATGTGCACCAACAGCCCTTCCTTCATGCCTTCCTAATTGCCCAAGACACTTAATGCATGAAAGACCACTTCAACTGGAAATGTAACCTCAAAAGGAGGCTCTCAGAAAGGCAGGCACAAAGATACTCATAGTGGCTTGGAATTTCTTGGAAATGGTTCCGCTCTGGCTAAGGAAAACACTTTGGGCAATGTTACTTTAATGGCACCATAAAAATAACAAGGCAATAAATAAGCCTCAGCTTTAAGATTCAGGAAGGTGGGGAGGAATAGGCAAATGAACCAAATCCAACTCATGGCTCATTTAATCCACATTTCTCAATTACTCCAGGTTCTCTTGTTTTCAGTAACCCTGAGGGTTCTCTCGCATTCTAAAAAGAAGATGATAAAAGGTGAATAAATACTGCCTTCCCATTGCTCACGGGTGGGAGGAAGGAGTAGAATGTGAGAACAGTCTGAACACTCACTACAAATATGAATGAACTCCTCATGATTTCCAACATGTGTTTAACAGGTGCAAAGTTGCAGGTACAAGGACAGGGTAATTCACAAATGTGGGGAAGGAATCACAGATTATTCAGTTTAGAGCCGGAAGTAATTTGGTCCCTCATTTTTGATGTGAGAAACTAAGGCCCCAGAGATGAAGTCACTGGCCCAAGGCCTCACAATGGCCTAGTGGGACCCAGAGGCCTAGAGCCTAGATTTCCTGTCACCTCTTTTCCTTTTTAAAATCCATGATCCAAGTTGCCAGGGGTGACTAGTGTGTGGAAATCAAAGACGTAACAGTTTTTAAGATGTAAAACGAAATAGAAATATGTGATGTCTTTGCTTTTTCACTCCTTAATTCCAAAGGAAATAAATCGCTTTACTTACCTACAGGGAAAAACTCACTCATTTTCTTTTTGTAGATTTTGAAGTCAACTTCTAAGAAGACACAGAAGATGACCCGATCCACCTAGAGGCAAACAAGACACACAAAATGAAATGAAATATGGTGACTGCCTTCCTAGAACATGGTTTTGGAACTAAGACAACTGGGAAAACTTTGTATAGATTTTTGGCACTATATTGCTAACTACATTAGAGCATTGAGTTCAGTTCAAG
The DNA here is from genome assembly GCA_026826555.1 of Tolypeutes matacus. NCBI lineage: Eukaryota > Metazoa > Chordata > Mammalia > Cingulata > Chlamyphoridae > Tolypeutes > Tolypeutes matacus. The sequence continues at coordinate 1,005,295 of JAKSZT010054001.1, forward strand.
GTTTAGTGTGTGTTTGTGTGTGTTACTCTTTATGTAAATAAACCCATGGGCTCTTCAGTGGAAAATGTTCTATAAATCAAATATGAAATAATAAATGACAATAAGCTACTTTGAAGCAAGCTATAAATAAGATCTGATATTCCAACAAGACACCTAGACTTTATGTCCTATAAAACAGCCACACGAGGGGTATACAACTGAAATAACAATAAAGTATGTCAGCAAAGAGCTCTTTTTCCTATGCTTGTTAGACAAATATTTATCAAAGCTGTTGGTATTTGAACAAGGCCTAAAAAGCTTTCATGCAGTTTAATTTGCATGAAGTCACTTGCTTTTAGCTTACTTACTCAGAAATGCAACAGAAATATAATTAGTTGACAGCGGCAAGAGGTCAATGTAACATTTAATTTGGTGGATGTTGTTGAATAACTAAATGCCACCTCAAGAGTAAAATGTGTGTGCAGTCCCTTTATTAGGTTTCATAAGAGCTTCTGCATGTAAAAAGTTTCTTTGAAACACAGAATAATCTGGTAAGTGGAGGAGAGAGATGGCAAACACATAATAGCTCACTTATATCTGATATTAAGTCAGTGGCTCAGTTTTATGTCCTGAAAATAAATATCCTTTTAGTTCCTTTATCTGAACAATAAACAAAAAGTTAAAATTACTCAATCAAACCATGACTGGCAAATTGAATAGAGCAGCAAGTGAGACATTTCTCACAGCAGTTGGGAATAAAAGTGGGGTGAGCATAGGCCAGGTCCAGAAAAATCCAAATGATTGCTTTAACCTACTCCTTAGCTCTCTACCTCTGTGGAGTGTGGATCCAAGCTAACCAAGTCCAATGGTTCCCTTTAGGAAAGTAGATCTCTACAGGGAGAAGCAGGTGGGTTGAGTCACAAGGATGTACTGATGGAAAGCCCAGACATGTAGGCCCCCTAATCGCCAGCACAAGTCTAGACCCAATCTAGGGTAGACCCATCTGTGCAATCACTGGACATCTATGGTAAAATCACCAAAGATAACACAGTCCCCACACTGACCACATTGGATAGATTACAAGAGGAGGCACTTGGCCTTCAGAAATAGAAGGACTAGAGTACAAATAACCATGTTTTCTTTTTCCTGAATCCACTTCATTGTCTGCTGTCCATCTTGCCTGCATATCATTAACATTTTCTACAAATGCAAAAGCTGTCACCACTCACTGGCAGAGCTATTAACTTAGTTGAATGAATGATTAACTCTTATCTGTGCAACACAGAATGCACATGTTCATTCTCCCAATGATAGGTTGATATGTTTGTGCCCCTTGGGTAAAGCTCAAAAGCAAAATGTTGAAAGATAGAGATGAGCTACCAAAGTACAAATAATCTGTATCATTATTTCTTCAAATTTTTAAAACATAAAAGTACAGAAGTATAGGGATTCATCCATAAGTACTAATACACAGAAACATACTTAGGAATGCCACACATGAACTTCAGGAAGATGATAATTTCTGGAAGGAAGGGAAAGTAAAGGGATGGAGAGGTAGGACTTCAACTGAATAGTTAATATTTTCTTTATTTAGGAAAAAAAGTGACGGGAAAAATATGCCAAATGGCTAATAGTTATGGCAGTAAGTATGTGGATATCCATACAATTTCCTATACTTTTCTGTATTTCAAATATATATATATACAGAAATGTATATATGAAATACTTCATGGTTAAAAGTCCTAAAATTAATAAGACTTTGTGTTTAGCCTTAGACATACTCTGTTCTCAAACACATTGGATTACTTGTAGTTCTCAAACACCATAATAATTCTCACTTCTCTACCAATGAGAGCTGAATTTTCCCCAGGCCTCAGTGGTTGGATTATTCCTAAAGTCACCTAACTGAGATTACCAATTAAAATAAGATTTGCCTCAAAGAAGATCTAAGAACATCAAGCTGGATAGTCTTCTTTCTATCCATTTCTATTTTTGAATGCCATCTGGTACAAATTCAGAGATTTCTTACAAACCCACATGTTTCTTTGCATATGTGTATTTTAGTGTTAATGGTATTGACTACTTTTACATATATTTGTCTTAGTTTGCCAGGCTGCTATGAAAAACACCGCCATGGGTTGGCTTAAACAATGGGAATTTACTGTCTCACAGTTTCAGAGCCTGGAAGGCTTGCTTCTTCCCTGGGCTGTTGGCATTCTGGTTTGTACACTACAAACTTTTGGGGTTCTTTGGCTTGAGTCCCTGCCTCATGTCACAGGGCTATGTCCTTTCTTTTCTCTTTCAGATTCCCACTGACTTCCAGCTTCTGGCTCTTTCCTGCGGCCTTCTCTATATAAAGCTTCCAGGTAGTAATCCAGATTAAGATCCACTTTCATTCAGATGGGCCACACTTCAACTAAAACTAACTACTTCAAGACGTCCTATTTACACTGGGTTCACTCCCACAGGAACGTGAATTAAGATTAAGTACATGTTTAAATTGAGGCACATAATTCAATCTACCACACTTGTAAACATCACAGAGACCATATATTAATTATTAAAATATTGTGAGGAGCTATAACCTACTACTTAGCACTTTAGACTCTGTTACTATGGAATTAGTGTTAGTCCACAATTCATCAGGTTCCTTTATTATCCCAGAGAGAAGGTAGACAATGAGGGTGAGGCACTTTTATTTTAAAATAACTGTGTGGCCCCGTTCCCTTCCATTAATTACCTTTACACATAATACTGAAAATACTTGGAAGCAAGTTGAATCCAAGAATTAAACTTATTTACCAAATTCTTATTATATATGCATATGTTATACATTTTTATATATCTGTACAAACATTTACTGGGGTTTTTATTGGACAAGAGCTCATTCAGTTGACAAACTCTGTTTATAAACTCACCATGGGTATTAATCAGTGACTGTGGCAAATTGTGTTTTCCAAGATGGCATGCAACAAGATCTACCATCCCAAAGACTCTTCTTATAATTTGATGTTGGCACTCTGCTCATTGAGAGTTGGGATCTATATTCCCTCTTCCTGAATTCGGGAGGGGGATGCTTATAACTATGGCAGAAACGAGGCTTCATGACTTCTGAGGCCATATCATAAAAGATGATTCCATTTATTCCTGGTACACTTGGGACACTTGCCCTTGGTACCTGATCACTATTCCAGGAGGGAGCAGAAAGACCACACAGAGAAGCCATGTGATGACCCTCGCTGAAGCCCAGACTAGTATGTGATTTCAGGTCCTGGCCTTTGAGTCACCCCAGCTGATGCCACATGGAGCCTAGATGAGCTATCCCTGATGAACTCTGCCCAGGTTGCAGATTCTGAGAAAAACAGAAATAGAAAACTAGAAATCTGATATTCTTCCAGTTTCTTTGAATAACATCTTTCAGAGTTTGTTTTGTTTTGTTTCCAGCTACATAATACTTGACCCCTGTTGAAAACCTCAGACTGAATGGAGCAATGGAGCAAGTAGAAGCCACAATGGAAGGACAAGAGGAACATAGGAAACCAATTGCTACTTAGCTTAGAGTTTGGAAAACTGACTTGTGCACAGAAGAAAGGGCCTGCATGGTACATTGTTGTTCCAGATTAATTTCATGAGAACCTATAACAATGAGGTCCAGAGGCATGGTTTTAACTTTCCTTTTGTGTTAGGCAAGAGAACAATTCTGAAAAGTATTACTCTTGAAAGACTACATTAATTTATCAGATATTAAATGACCATCTTGTATGTGTTGGGCCTAGCCTATGTGCCATTCTCATGAGAAATCTTGATCCCAGAAACTAAGTGATTTGTCCAAGGCCAAATGCTTAAACAACAGCAAGAATTCAGTTGTTGTAACATCACTCTCAGAGAACCTTCTGCAATAGCACCCAGATAGAAACACATTGGATTGAGTGTCTAGGCTTGTCACTAGCTTGTGCCAGTGGATTATGCATCATCTCTTTAGGTCCCAGTTTTCACATTCTTTAAAAAATGGATTGAACTATATCGTCTCTATAGTTTCTTCCTTTTCTATAATTCAGTGATAGTCTATACTTGTGGTAGTTCTGGACTGTGTCAACTTAAGCTGGAACTCCATTTCCCTGAATGGTTCTGGCTTCACGTTGGGCACCAAAAGCTTGCATGAGGGTTGAAAGGCAAGAGGTGCAGCTGCAGCCTATCTGACAGGAGGTGGGTGCTGGGCACCAGGCTCTGGCAGGTCCTGCACAGTGTCTCTCATGTTGGCTCACCTGGGTGTCAGGGAGCAGCTGGGCCTATGGCTTCTTTAGTTCCTACAGATCCTCCTCATTCTCTGAGCTCTGAGTCTTGGACAAGGCACATGTGCAGCTCTGCAGCAATGGGCACCAGCTCCTCATGCAGGACAACAGATCTTTGGGGTTCAATGTAGTTGGAGACAGAGGCACATCCCAGTTTGTCCCTGTGGGCTCCAGTTCCTTCATGGGCTCCATTTAGTCCTTGCTCTTTTCCACTTTGCAACCAGCTTCCCCCTTGACCATCCACCCTACTGTCATACAGGTACTTGAGGCCTGTCAGATGCAGAGGCCATTCTTAGTTTTATTTATCAGCTCTGTTTTGAGGCCCTGGTTATTGGCTTCTCTGCTCAGCCAGCCATCTCCTTCTGGACATTCTCCCACAATTGTATACCCTCTATTCCCTATAATCCTTATTCTATAGCATTCACAGTGTTCTGCTTCACCAATGAAACACCAATTTATGTAGTCTTTAATATCACTGCATTGAGTATCATGTAGAGGAATACAATGAAGTACAAAAATAATAATATCATTCCTTTTTGGAGGTGTATAACCTGTCAAGGCTACTCAAATTCCAATTGCTTCTTTCAACATGACATCTCGGTGAACTTCCTAAAGAGTGCCTCTATTCTTTTGTGCTAAAAGACTGTTTTGTACTTAAAATGACTCATTCTTTCTTTGTGAACAAGTTATCAACAAACTCAGAGGGATTTCCAGTCTGAAACATAATAGCAAATAATACAAAGGGCAACATTAACATATTTAGGAATTAACAATTTGACTGTGCTCTTATACCTTAAACTAAAACTACATGGAGAACTGGGCATACTCAACTTTGCATTCCCAGGGCACTGCATAAGTCCTGACACCTAACAGAAGCTCTGAAATATTTGCAGAGCAAATGTTTAGGCAAACAGATTTCACTAAAATATACATATATGGCACATATTTCTCAAGGTTTTTAGTTCCACAGCCAACATAACACCATTAGGAGGTAGATTTTCCTTTAAGTTTGACATAAGACTTGAGAACAGAATTACAGAGGAATCTGGGTGCTTTTGCAAAGTAGAAAATCACTATATAAAGGTCATGAGTCATTTATTGTCCCCTGCGTCATTTTTTCCAACAGTACTATACTGAGTACAATGACTTCTCAGCCCAGTACTGATGTTGACATACAGGGTGTTTATTAGTTTCACAATAGCAACAATGGTGCCCTGTAAGCTAGAATGTATGCAAAGTTAAAAGCAATAAAAAATGAAAAAATAATATCAAGCATTGTCAAGGATGTGGATTCATCACAACTTTCACACTGTTTTAGGAAGTAAAAATTGGTACAACAATTTTGGAAAATTGTTTGGCAGTATCTACTAAATTAGTAGATATATGCATATTCAATCCTGCAACTTTACTCCTGGGTAGACACCCAGCAGAAATGTGCACATATGTTTACCAAAGGATACATCCAAAATGTTCATAGCAGCATTATTTGTAATATCCCCAAATTGCAAGTTACTTAAATTCCCATAAACTGTAGAATGGGCAAATTAATTGTAATCTAGTCATACAAAGGAATATTACACAGCTGCTACAATGAAAAAATTAGAACTATACACAGCAGTATAGATGAAACTCATAAAACATAACATAGAGTGGAAGATTCCAGAAAAAAGAATACACATGGGATGATTCCATTTCTGTAACATTCAAAAACATAGGCAAAATCACCTATGATGCTGGAATTTTTTAATAGTAATTACTCTGGGGTGAGGGTTGTTGAGAAAGGACCTAAGGGAATCCCTGGGATGCTGGTTTTTTAATTGGATGCTGGATCCATGGATGTGTTCAGTTTGTGAAAGTTGACAAATTTAGTATTTGTGCCCTTAGCATTTGTGTTTCTTTTCTGTATATATGTTATGCTTCAATAAGAACTTTTTAAAAGTTGAAAGTCTTATGAGACAGTTATCTTGGTCAACAAACAAAAATCTATTTTCATTGATTTAGAGGTTAAAAAGCACCCTAAAAGCCGACCTTCTAAGGGCAATCTCTCCATATATTTCCACTGAGGCTAACTGTAGCTCACCCATCAAGGCATAAAGGAGTAAAGATGTATTTCTTTCACCAAGAAATCCATTAATCCACAGTTGGGGGTTTCATGCTCTATAAATACAATGACATAAATTCTATTAATCTTTTTCAGCATCATGCCCACTGCCCTGAGAGGGTTACACAGTGAGGCAGGCTTCGGAATATCTGCAGCCGACCTCCATTTTTCATGGCTACCAGTCATAGGGCAGCTGACACAGCCAAGATTACCCTGTGTTCAGCGATACTGGGAGAATGAATGGATTCTGATGAATGTAATTTGCTTCCCCGATGACAAACGGCAAATAGGCAGAGGTCTGGTGTGCATGCAAATACTGCTTTGCATAAGGGCGGGTGGAGGACTAGCTGTGCAAACACAGCCTAGTGGGCCACTGGGGTGAAGATCTAGCTGTTGTGAGAGAGAAACCAACAGCTTCACCAGTGCAGGCATTCATATTGGGATATTTTCACAAAACAGCAGCTATCTCTAATACGTGAATTAAATTTCAGGACTTACATATTAAATTTGTAACCAGATTCTGAGAGGGGCAGAGGGCCAGGGCAATTGGAGCCTGCTTGGTGCCATTATTAAATCAAGGTTAAATAGTGTAACACACAGATGACATTGCTACTGATCAAGTTAAATATAAGAAGAAGTCAGGAGGCCTGGTTCCCAGTCCCTTAGGTCCCACCAAATGGAGAGCACTCTCTCCTCCCCCAGTGTATTGGTATTCAATTACTACATTACAAATGACCACAAACTTAGTGGTTTAAAACAACAAAAATGTCTTATCTCACAGTTTCTGTAGGTTAGAAGAGCAAGCACTGTCTGGTCAGGGCCTCAAAAACTGCAGTCAAGGCATGGGCTGCCCTGCAGTTCTCATCTGAGCCTCAGGGGCCTCTCCCCAGCTCATTCTTGTTGTGGCAGCATTTAGTTGTTTGCAGCTGTAGGACTGAGGTCCACATTTCCTTATTGGTTATTAGCTGGGTGCTACTTTCAGCTCCTAGAGGGCTCCTGCATTCCTTGCCCTATGCCCCTCTCCATCTTTCACCCAGTAAAAGTTTGTCAATTCCTTCTCATGCTTTGAATCTCTGACTTACTTTGTCTCTGACCTCACACTCCAGATTTAAAGGACTCTTATGATTAGGTCAGGCCCACCCAGGTAAATCTCCCTATTTTAAAGTCAGCTCATTTGGGACTTTAATTGTATCTGCAAAATCCCTTCATAGCAGTAGCTCTATTAGTGTTTGGTTGAGTAACTAGGAGAAAGTATACATTCAGCAGTGTATAAGTCAGCCAAAGGAGTGCTGATGCAAAACACCAGAACTCTGTTGGCCTTGTCTTTTCCCAGGGTCTTCTCTCCTTCCTCACGACCAAGCTCCTCTGTGTCCTTACTTCCCGGGGCTGCAGTTCAAAAATTCCGCATCTGAACTCCAACTCTGTCCTTTGCCATGTCTTTTATCTGTGGGTCCCCACCTACCAAAGGGTGGGGACTCAACTCTCTACTGACATGGCTCAATCAAAGCCCTAATCATAATTTAATCATGCCCAAAGGAACAGATCAGTTTATAAATAATCCAATATCTATTTTTAGAATTCATAAATAATGCCAAACTGCTACAAGCAGGGTTCCAGAATCTTGTGGGCCATCTTAGAGTTCTGCCTCCCATGTTTGCTACACCCATTAGATGAAATATTCCCAATAAAGTGCTCGGCAAAGGGCCCCGCATGCAGCAAATGCTCAATAAATAGGAATTATTTATTCATGAAGATATTGTTCAGCAGATGCCTGGAAACACCCAGCACAGGGCCTGGCCTACAGAACGTGAGTAGGGAGTGCTTACTTGGTGAGTCCCATATTTGTACCCCTATTTTTTTAAACCAGGCCAAAGAGCACCGTGAGCTACATAGAATCAGCAGCACCTTTTCTGTTGGCTCCTCTTTATTCCAGCTTCAGTTTTGTTGAGGGATTCTATCTTAAGAGAAACATTTACAAAAATGACTCATATTATATTTAAGCAGCTCTTTTTTTTGTCTGACCCTCTCAGCCAATGAGAGAAAGGAAGAAAGGGGGAGATGACAAATGAGCTGCAGTCATGGAAGAGATTTCAGAAAAGTTGACAGGAGTCCCTGCTCTGTTATTTTAATATCCTTGTCAAGTGTCTCTGAATATCATTCTTTGGGTAGTTCTCGAAGAGCATTAAGTATGTTCACACTAGTGAAGTCCACCACAAAGGCTAATGTTTTAATCTCTAAATTACAAAATCGTAACATTTTTCTCACCACATTCCCAGAGACATTTGGATGAGATGGAGAGCATTTATAACCCATAAACATTCAAAGGACATTTTTTGCATTTTGAAATTGCTTCTGCGTGCATAAAAAGTATCCCTTATTTGGGGAAACTTTTGCAATTCTAGTTCATCTGTCATTACTCTGTGGCAGCACAATTCTGTATCTTCTTGTTTTGTTTTGATAAATTGCTCTTTTAAACTTTTGTCCAACTATAAGGGAAAAAATGGCCATGTATCGGAAGAGCCAAGAGTTATTTTGGTTTTGAGCTGGAGGCTCATTTGTACGAGTTCATTTCCAAGCCTGCCTCATATCGATCAAAATGGACACCCTCGACAGTCACACCCGTTGCAGACCTTCAAGCTGCCTCATATGCGGAGCACAGAGCAGACACATCACACACCCTAACAGGCTTAGTTCCTGCGATTGTAAATTCCAGAATGGCAAGCTTGTCCTGCTCTGTCCTTGTAACTAAAGGCGTGTTGGGATGAAATGCCAGTCAAAGGTAGAGAACAGGTATTACTGTTCCCTTTGAACAACGGGAGAGGGCACTGTGGTATGCTCCTCATACCTGCACCCTCCCTTCCTGAAGTCATTCCTCTAGTTGCTGGAAGGTGCTGGCAGCTGACAGCTCTGAGGAGTGCCTCTCAGGGGACTTCCTCTGCTGAAGAGACCATTTAACCCATATGCACCTTCTCTTCCTAAGGTCAGTCTGCTACCAATGACTGATGGATGCAGCAGTCCAAATGCCCAGTCCTCAACTTGATGCAACTCTGAAGGGCCATCCCGACTCCAGAGCTCCTGGTGGAGTCAGCCAAAGCCCTTACTGTCTCACAGTTCAGCTTCTCCCTATTCCCCACTCAGCTTCCCTCATTCTAGTCCCTCTTCCCCCAGGTAAAGATTAAAAGAATGATCCTCCTTGCAAAGCTCTGGTTCAGAGTCTGTTTCCTGGGAAACTTGATCTATGACAAGCCTCTATTTTGGGGATTCTGAATTATTTTCTTCCCAAATGGCAGCAATCACATATCAAGCCTGATGTCTGTCCAACAGCTGACTGTTCTACTCCCTCCTTATTTACCAATAATTGAAAGAGCAACCACATTCTGTGCTTGGACTGACCAATGGTTCAAAGGCCATGATTCATTTTGTGAAAGAGCCTTCAAAGGCAGCAAAAGCAAAATGTGACCCAGGCAAAATGACAACAGATTCATTGAGACTGAGGATAATCTGACACTCACCCTTGGTGGATGAGATTCTGAGTATGGGAAACTGGGTTCATGGGCAACTGTGCAATGACAAACATAAGAAGTAGGGTGAGGTATATCTTAACAGGGTTGAAGCTGCCCAGAGCTGGGACACATCTTTGCAGAAGTATGTCTTGTTTTTATGCCGCGTCTATCCTTCCGGGTAAGAATAAAGGACTTCCTTTTGCATAAGTGGTAGATTATTTAGATGGGCTTTAACAAATCCACAAAAGAAAAGGTGAGTCCAGTCCCAGGGTATGGTCTGGAGGTGTGGGAGTTCCTGCAATGCCCTGGCCATCTCCCATCCCATTTTAGTTCTGATGTGTAAGCCAGACAATGGCCAGCCACCTGTACTCTGTTGTCTAAGGGTTACTTAGGGTTAGGATTCTCTGTCCAAGAATCTAGCAAGCTGGGATTCTGGAGAATTAATGCCTCCCACTCCCACAGCACTCATCCAATGACTGACCTGACAGGAGTTGATGTTTAACTATCCAGGCACCATCGCTCTTGTGTGGGAAACCTCAGACGTCCCCAGGTGGCTCAACTCTGGTTACCTAGAGTGGTAACTTGCTTGGTTGCATGCTCTGTACTGGCTTCTGCAGCCTTACCTTCATCCTCAAATTAACTCCCTGCACTTCAGGCGATGTCTCAGGGTCTGCTTTGGGGGAACCCAAACCAAGAGATGAGGAGAAAATTGCTCAAATACAAACCTAATCTCATCCATCCCCTCAAAGGTTAATTTAATAGAAGTCAACTTCAAATCCTGTTAAGGACATAGACCTCCTTGCCACATTTTGCTATCATTTGCGTGGTGCCCTCATTACTCTTAAACTCAGACGACAGTGCCAGGAATAGGCCTTTTGACTCAAAGTTCTTCACAATCTCGTCTGTGACATGAAATTACCCTTCCAGTGATGGAGCTATTGTTTATCAAGGCACTCATGCAGTGCTCACGTCAACCCAGCTGCAACCCCCTATTGTATATTTCATACCCCGGCTTCTGAGAACACTCTGTTTCCTCTTTCTTTCATTTGATTAAGAACATCTGCAGAGGTGGTTCAGCTACAAAAGTTAATAATTACTCTTTTTTGTCACAGTAATTAAAAATTTCAAGGAAGAATTGTCATTCATCGCTGCTGATGAGGTTGCCCATGGGATAATCCTTTATAAACCCAACACATAATGGCTTTTAAAAATGTACCGTCATTGGGAGAAGTAAAAATCTCTCCTCAAAAAGGAAATGCTATGCCAAGTCCTAAGATGGCACTGATGCCTGGCAATGGCGTGCAGAGGAAAGGGGTCCCAACACATTATTGGGCAAACTGTCCTGTGCATTCTCCTTTTCTCAACATTTCCATTAGCATCTGATGCTGACGCGCATGCAGATGCCATTTACAGTTCAAAGGAAGCTTATTAACATATCTTCTAAAAGAGCATTTCATGAGGACAAAAGCTGTTTTTCTCAAGCTGGTATCCCTCCCACTCTGCAAAAAAAGAATCTTTTTGTTCAAAAGGCAAACCCCCAGGGAACAATCACCCTTGAGTAATTTTCCATAGGCTTATACAATATGAAGTAACAAACCAAATGGTTCTATCACAAATGCCCCCTGAAGGCTGGGTGGTGGCACTATGGTGTGTATATGTGTGTGCGGGTATGTATGTGAGTGTGTGGTGTGTATGTGTGAGGGTGTGTGTGTGGTGTGTATGAGAAAGAGAAGAGAAGGAAAAGATTGCTCCATCAGTGCCTCCTCTCAGCTTACTGGACAGCAGCGCAGCCTCCCTTCATCCTTTACCTCCTCTGGCATTCACTATGTTCCAAATCACTGGTTGTTACTCTGTCTTTTTATCTACTTGCAGTTATTTCATTCCAACTCTCACTTTTTATGCCAAATAAGGAAACATGTCTCCACCTTTTACTTTAGCTGTCTTTCCTCCCAGCAATCAATGTAGCCCACTGGTGTATAGAAAAAGGACTCGATTGTACTGCTGCACTGCACTGGCTGGCCTGATGACCACAACCCCATACTTGTCCCCAGGGACACCAAAAAGGAAGAGCAGTTAAGACAAAGGTAGAACTGTTGGCTCCTGGCACGCTCTCTGGAAGCAGTAGCCTCTCTTCTCTTTTCTCTGACCCTTGGTCATATGTCTGTTCCCCACACCTTCTTTCTAAACCTACACTGACCTTGCCCTGCCATGTTTAAACAAGTCTAGTCTATGCTACCTATTTTGAAATTTGAACTCACAGCTTAGATGGTCTGATCACTTGCGTGCTTTGCAAACGTTTATCACAGCACACCCCGGAAGGCAGAGGAGACCCCTCAGGGATTAGGTGCCAAAGATGAGCCTGCAAAGGCAAAATGGTTTCCCATATGGTCTTTTGTTTAATGTACTGTACAAAATGTTCTTGCTTGTATATAAATAAAAATAACATTTTCCTTCCAAATAAAGATTTGCTACCCTAGGAAGACAGGTTCTACTTGCATAGTAGCTTCAAGTCCTTCCTGGCACAGTGCTTCACACCTTCCCTGGGAGTAGGACCCCAACCCAGCCTGAAAAGAGGCCAGTATGCTTGATATATCTGTACATTTGCATGACAGATAGATGGATGGATAGGCAGAGGATAGACAGACAGATAGACAGAGCTAAACAAAGACTAAATATTGAAACATGTAGATAAAGATAATTAAACTACAAGTTTATCTCATTTAGATACTACAGTCTCAAGGTATAAATTGCTCTTCTAAACTCTACATTTTAAATCCATCTCCATTATAAATATCAAAATCTTTCCAGGGGAAGGGAACGGGAAGGACTTATAATTACTGAACATCTCTACGCTACATTCTGAGGTATGTTTAAATTCAGATTATCCTGAACTCTACCCTGTGAAAGAAGTATTTCACTAATTTTTCAGTAAGAAAGTCTTTTTTCCTTTTTAAACAAAACAATTAAAAGAACAAAAGGATAACCAATGAAATAAACACAAGAACAAAACAAGGACAAGGAAGGTAAGACTATAGCATAGAAATGTCAATTTCATGTCAAACTTTTTTTCACCTGGGGTATAGGGATAAAAAGAACAATACGTCAGGTATCTGCTAAAATTATTTTTGATAGATGGTAACAGAATGACAGCTTTCTGAAACTAGCCAGCTGATACTCCACCCAGTATATTGAGTCTTGTTACATAACATCTGCCACTGTAATCCCTTATAAAATTATTTTTAGATTTGGATTCTACTCTGGCATCTGCAATGCTAAATGCTACAGTGACTCTTTCCTGATTTTCACTGATGTTTCCAGTGCCAGTTACAGCTCAAAATTTAAGGTCATTCAAAATAGAGACACTGCTTACATTTTCAGAAGGAAATGTCGCTTTCTTTGCATCTGTGCTTTATCCAATAATGTTCTGACAACCATCCTTCAGCAGGAGTGCCCACATTACAAAGATGTGCAAATGTAATTGGCATGTTGGCACAATTTAGAATAACTACTCAATTGCTTAGAGAGACACATTGCTAAAATAGCATTGCCAAAAGACCACACAAAACTTCCCACCTGAAGTATGGATTTGTTCCATGGACTTAATTGGATGGTTTATTCACTAAAATCAAAGAACCCCTTTATCATATCGTTTTGGGCAGGTTAGGGAGGGGAGGTCAAACTCTTTGTGAACAGACATAAATAGTATTTGGAAAGACTAGCTGATGCTGTGTTCATTGGAAAACTTTAAACAGGATTCTACTTTGCTATTTATTTTTGAGTTGTGAAGCATATGCACACATTCTGAAAATGAATTACTTGCAGTGTACTTAACCCCCAAGTTAAATACTTGGGAAACTGGATGTGAAAAAGTGATCAGTTTTTAACTACGGTTAAGATCTGCTTTTAGGAAAGTCCTGATTTTAAAAAAAAAAAATTTTTTTTAATAGAGAATTGTGCTTTGGCTTTACCATATGGTCCAGCCATTGTGACAGCCCAACTTTTATATCTGTCAGCAACTCTGACCTTTAGCCATTCTTCTTCTCCAGCCCATATGAGTGCAATGGTTAACGGAAGCTCCCTAGACCGCATACTTTGTGGGTCAACAACAGACTTGTTAAGTCATTCTTGCTTCTGTTCTGTTATGGAAAGACCATTTTTTCCCCTTTGAGGCACCATCAGGAAATTACTTTTTTCTGCCAAAGTGGACTAAAAACACACCCCCGTTGCCACCCACAGGGAAAATGCAGTGCATAGAAGGAAAGGTCAGAGTGCTGAGGTTAAGAGAAAATCACTGCTGTCTCAAATAAACAAATTTGTATGAATGCTTCCATTTTGAAGAATAAACTGGAGCAGCCAAAGCAATGTAGAAATCAATTGAAAAGGACTCATTAAAGCAAACTAGCAAAAGTCCATGATGTCCCAGGCAGCAGGGTAGGACAAAACCAGTGAGGGAATATGCAAGATGACATCATGATGTTTTCCATTAAGTAGCCTAGAATGCTGAGCCTTCTAAGGGGATCCTCCCACACCCCAACTCATTGATGATGGCTGGAGAAAAAAATTTCCTTAAACATGCAGATTTTGCCTTAAAAAATGTTTTCAGCTTTTTAAAAAAATTCTACTCAATTATGTATTCATGCCTATCTTAGTATAAAAAATGTTTCCCTAAAAGTTTCTGTAAAATTGAGGCTCCTGGAAGAGAAGACTGTCTACCCTATGGCTTCAAGTCCTCCCAGTACACATGACCACCTTTAGTTCCAGAAGGACAGTCACCCATGTGGCTTTATCAAGAGAGTCACTCTTTTTGGGATTGGGTAGAGTGAGTTAGAGACAAGAGTATAGGCTTGAATCCAGACTTTAGATTTTGTGTTTGGACTCGGGCACTCACTTGAATTAACTCTTCTAAACACAGTATTTTCATCTGTCAGATAGGGCTAATCATAGACCACATCTCAGGGTTGTCTGGACTATTCTATGGGATATGTGTGTAAAGTAATGATCACACAGTAACTATTGAATAAATGGTAGCTAGCCCTCTTAACAAGGTTTGATTTATTCCAGGTACAAACCTATTATGGAAGGAAGAGTTTCAGAGTATGCAGTAGCATACCGAAGTAGGAGGCCAAAATAAAAATTTTGTGAAATCCCAACATGCTCATCTAAAGAAGTCCCCATTCACAATGCTCTCTGTTCTTCCATGTGTTTACAGCAGATTATTGTCACAGTTAAGACTAGGTGTTTCTCTGTTACTTTACATGACTTAGTTCCTCTACCAAGAAGTAATCCCTGTAGAGGGAGGTGCTATGTCTTATACATCTTCACATCTCCTAAAGCCATCGTTTTCAAACTCTGGTGACCATAAAATCTTCAGGGGAGCTTAGTAAAATTGCTGATTCCTTACCCTTCAACCCAAATATTCTGATTGGTTGGTTTGGAGTAGTACCTGGGAATCAACACTGTTAGCAAATGCCCCACCTGCACCTGCCAAGTATTTCTATGCAGGTGGTCAGTGGTTCACACTTGGAGGAAGGCTGGTTGATGAATTCTTGTACTGTGCCTTGTGCAGAATAGATATTCACAACATGCAGCCTTGTTCACTATCAGAACATGCCCTAATGAAAACTGCTTGTTTACCTGTTTCTCAGGGCACACAGAGCCCCCTCAATCTCGAGGCCCTCACCCCTAAACCCTGGCTTTAAGAACACTCATTTTACTAGCTGGCTAAACTGCAGTGTAGATGAGTACTATTGAGTGTGGTGCCACATAGTAAGTCTCTAGGTGATTATCAGAATACCATTCAGTGATATTTTCATAAAATAACCTTCTGGCAACACATATTTAGGCTTCCTATAAAAATATTTTCTTCGTCATTCTGATATTTCTGATAGGAAAATCTGTTGCTGACATGTGTCCTGGTTCTTTAATTCAATACATTTGTACTGCCTCGTAGTTTTTCTTATCCTTTTTTTGTGTCACTGTGTGTCAGATATGGAGCTGGCACATAATAAAATACGGAGATGAATATATATATTCATTCAGCCAACAATGGCAGGGGAGGGTGTGGAAGACACAGGGTGTGTAAGCCAAACATTTTTCTTTTTTCAGGGAGATATCCCTGGACAGAGAAGATAAGCCCTTACACATATAGTATCTTGCCAGGTACATGGTACAGGCTCTGAGCTGGTTTACAAATCCTGTTGTCACCTCTTACTAACAGCATAACCCTGGATATGTTAAATGTTCTGGGTTAGTGTGCCTACCCTTAATTTTCTCTTTGAGCAAGGTAAATTTTTACCACTCCCATATCTGCAGGCAAATAGCAGGGCGTAGTAGTAGACTGATAGTTGGTGAAAGAGAACACCTAACGAAGTGGGGTATGAGGGAAGGGGCCAAGATGAGCCCTGTAAGACAGGAATGGGCTGGGGTGAACTGTCAAAGAGAATGCTTCATACTCATGACTTGAATGCCATGAAACCACACTCACTGCTGATATCCAATTCCTATAGGTTAAAGCATGATTTGCCATACAAATTCAGAGGCATCAGGGAACAAAGCAAATTGCAGATGCTAATTATATAGCTTTCATTTTCCTGGAGCTGCTGGACTTTCTTCTCAGTTGCAGTTTTCTGATCATGCACATAATGCTTTGTTATTTTCACTTTGATGTAATCATTATGATACTTGTTTTTTAAACGCACCCACGGTAGAAATTCTACACGCATGCCAAGAAAAATTCTACTATGACTTTTACATTTGTACTTAAGGAATTATTCTAAATATCCATCTGGAGTCTTGAAGCTAATGGATTTTTAGCTAGTTGAGATTTGGTCCAAAACACGAAAATACCTCCTGCATAAATTCACTTAAGAATCAGCTATTGTGAGCAGGCCTATTTATTTAGCAGAAGTCACTTTATTATGCTGTTTCAAAATTAAAAGCACTGGAGGGAAAATAGTGCATAGAATTAACACAACTCTACCAAACCAATGTACATGAATTGGTATAAATCGTCCAGAAGAAAAATGTTACTGTTGTAATCACACTTTACCTAAACAACCAAATAGCCACCTTCCAGAAATGAGTCCCTGTCTTCTGTGAACTTGCTCTAACTCAAGTAATTGATAAGAATCAGGAAATGGCCATGATAAATGCATAATAACAATGCCAGTTGGCATCAGCATAGAACTCTTTTTCACTGTCAACTTTTTTTTTCATGTCGATTACCTCATTTAATTCACCATTACATTGTGGTGTCTGGAGCAGAGGTGTGATAAATGGCCCCATTTCCAAGAATAAGGTGAGTGCAGCACAAACAGTTTGAAGCGTGAGTGCTTTGCTACCCAGGTTGTGAGGAAAAGGGTGGGGATTAAAAGTGAGTCCCGAGTTTCCTCTCTCCTCTCTGGTCCTTGTTCCACTAAGTAATTCTGCCCCAGATTACAGTTGGCCCTTATCCAAATTCATTGGGGCGATGGGTCTTCATAGTTAAGAATAAAAGGTCTAGCATATCAGGCAAGTCCTGACGTTGATTTCTTGAGAGATGATGCAAACTCTGGGGTCAAGGGAAGTAAAGTATTCTACAGCCTATATATTCTTAGCCTGTGTAGTCTGTCCATAATTTTTTTTTTTTTTTAAGATACGGGATTGAAACCCAGACCTCGTATGTGGAAAGCTGGTGCTCAACCACTGAGCCACATCAGCTCCCCTAAGTTGTTTTTTTTTGTTCATGTGCTGTTTTTCTGTTTTTAGGAGGCACCAGGGACCAACTGTGGGACCTCCTATGTGGGAAGTAGGCACTCAACTGCTTGAGCCACATCTGCTCCCTGCCCATACTATTTACAACTCAAGTTAGTCTATCTTCTTTATCTCTCCATCTGTCTACCCATTTATCCCTTTTATCCAAGCATCAAAATGATTAATAACAGAATTTAAAACTGGAATTGTTTCAGATGTTCAAACAGCAAGGCAACCAATATAATACTTATTACTATGAAATGCAAGGGAAATTGAGAAGTAAATCAACAATGGCTAGTTTCTTTGGTGAATTCCAGGAGGTTAAAAAAAGGAATGTTAAAATTATTTGGATTAGAAAAAGTCTGGTTTTTGGCTTATTGGTTCTGGGTCCTGATTATTGACAAATCCTTGAGCTGCTTGGTACCTCTACTTTTACTTCTTTAATGTAAAGGGGTTTAAATAGTAAGTTTCCATGGGCCTGCCTGCTCTCAAATTCTCTAATTCTTTGTGCTGTAGCTTTCCCAATGTCCCCACCACTTATGTCCTTGCAGCCCAAATGAGTGACAGGTACCTGTAGACCCAGCAAAGCCAACCCTGACAATGATACTCAATACCTAGAAGTAGAGCGAAGAAAGTGTCAGATCTGGTCTTGTATCACTCTAGACCCTGATTGTGCTACCCTGACCCTGACAACAGGATCTATCCTCAGATTCCTCACCTCATTCAGCCTTCTCTTGGGTCCCTAGTGTTGTATGTCTCCTCCATAACCAAACACAATACAGCTGCCCAATTCTTGTCAGCCCCTCTCTTGCTGGTCTTTGCTTCCTATTTTCCTCTCCTTGAATTCAGCTGAAGTCCCAGTGTTACATAGGTGAGAAATGGCTTTACAATTTGAACCCCTTTGTTCAATTTTTGCCATCTTTATTTTCTGGCTGGATGTCCAATTGGACACATTACAAATTTCAAATCCACTAACAAACTAGGTTTCATCGGAACCATGTCAAGCACAGCTGTCAGACTTTCAACAATCATTCTAAACACCCTTCCTGAGAATGGATAACCCCAACATCTTTAGATATGGAAACCTGAAAAGATGATAAAGTCTGCTCATATTTCCTTGGACATAGTTGTTGAATCTCCTTTCTATTAATATTTTATCTCTCCACATTTAGTCCCTTTTGCTCAGCTCATTATCCCTTCCAAGCATAGTGTAGGCCATGCCATGATCAAGGCCAACATGTAAAATGGAGATAAAGCCATTCTACCTCATCAGGATGACATGAGTATGAAATGACAACACCAGGATGATATGCTTTGAGAAACTTAAAAAGTGAAATGTAAATTTGAGACTATGAAAAGTTTTTTTTTTTTTTAATTAAGATTTCAGCAGGCTTCATAAGGCTTTTTACTGAAAAAAGATTTGCTTTTCTTTTTCAGAACAAAGAAACTGTTCAGAGTTAATGTTGGCAAACTCTATAATTTAACTAACTTTAGGACTTGCCTTGGGATAGTGTTTTAGTTTGCCAAAGACTGCCAATGCAAAGATACCAGAAATGTGTTGGCTTTTATAATAGGGACTTCTTAGTGCAAAAGCTTAGAGTTCTAAAGCTTGAAAACGTCCAAATCAAGGCTTCATCAGAGATGCTTTCTCACCAAAGGTTGGCTGCTGGTTGGATCCTGTACATGGCAAGGCAAGATGGCAGTTTCTCCTTGCTTCAGGACTGCTCCACTGATTCTAGCCTCTGGCCTCTCAGGGTTTCTCTGTCTTCCTACAGTCCTCTCTCTCACATGGCAGGGTCAAAATGGTGTCTTTGTCTCTCGTCTTTCTCTGTATGTTTCTGCTTTCAGTTTTCCGCTTGTATAAGCCTCCAGCAAGAGGGCAGAGACCTAACCTGGGGCACTTCTCTCTGATATAGTCTAATCAAAGGTCCAAAGTGATCTAATCAGATGATCTAATCAAAAGGGCCTTTAATTAAATCTAAGGCAATCAAAGGGCTCCCACACCCGTAGGAATAGATTAGTTCAAGAGCATGGTCTTTTCTGCACAAAACTTCATACTGTCACAGATTATATATTGCTATATTTATTTTATTTCTTTAGTCTCTATTTTATCTATTAGAGTTTGTCAATGTGTTTGTATTTTGCTTGATACTACTTTGAGAAGCTTATATAGTTCACAGTCATTTGTTTAATTCTGGAATTCTTTTCTTTCACAATCTGTTTATAAAATGTGAAAATGTTGCAATGCCTTTGGGCTAATAATATTTTGCCCTTGAAGTCCAGATTCAATCTATAACTTAGATTATAATGACCTGTTGCATGCTATCCTACCTGTTGAAGCCCATGGTTTGTTAGCAAATATATATCAAAATAGAAAAGATCATTCTTTACTTTTCTTTGTGAGCTGGTAACATTATTTATCTGAGTTAAAAGAGACTGCTGTTTAGCTATTGCTACTGCTTTTTGGGGCAGGGGAAGCTGTGAATAAGTGTTTTGGCTCCAACCACATATATTTTTGCCAGCATGTTAGGGAAGCAAAGAATTATAGCACTGATTCCTGGCCAGTTTAACATAACATGGAAGGTGAAGATAGGATAAGTGATAATAAAATATTTTGTTTAGTTTTCTGTGAAGCAGTTTTGATAGCCACAGTTAGACAGATGCTATTACCATTGCTTCTCAAATGTGGTCATGGATTGCAGGGGATGGTAAGAAATTTTGTATTTACTTGAGTCACCATCATGGCTAAAGTGGAAGACTTTTTTAGCAGCCTGACTTTATCATGGTATCAAAGAAAATTTTAAGAATGAAAGTTGGAAGACTAATAAAATAATAGCTAACCTTCATTTTTCAGTTGCTAGTTTCCAGGCTTTATTCAAAATAATTTATTTTTAAATTAACTTATTTATATTGACTATGATTCTAGTTTAGTAGTCAATATAAACTAGATGAGGAAACTGAGTTAGAGAAAATTTAAGTAAGTTGCCTAAAGTCACACAGGTAGTGAGTAATTGCATTGGTCAGCTATTGCTACAGAGCACAAACTCACAAATTTGCAGAACTAAGCAACAATAAGGAGTTATTCTTACACATGTGTGGTCAGTTGATGTTTAGCTAATCTAGGCTTATTATTATTCAGGTTGTGGCAGCTGGGCACTCTTTTCTTACACAAGTCATTGGTTGGCTGGGGCAATTCTACTCCACGTGTTTCTCATCTTCTTTGGACTTGTGAGCTACCTGGGGAATATTCTCATGGCAATGGCAAAACTGCAAGAGTGGGACATGAAAGCATCCAAGGTCTCTTAAGGCCTAGGCTGGGAAGTAACACAGAATCACATCCTGCCTCCTTCCAAGGCCAAAAATAGTGTCACAGCTGAGGCAAGAGTCATCAAAGTACTGGGACGTATTCTAGGCCCACAATGAGACCATGGCAAGGATGTAAATACAGGGAGTGGCTGAGAACTGAGGCCAAAGATGCAATCCACTATGGTGATGTAGAAAAGATTTGAACCTAGGTTATGTGTTCCAAATGTACTCCTTGCTCCTATGTACTATGCTCTACTGCCTCTCAAGAACTGCTTCCAATGCTTCTCTTCATGGACAGCTATAGTGTAAGGAGCCCTTTTTGAAGGCTAAGTAATAAAAACAATCAGGCTCTCTCTAACACTTGTGATTTAAACAGAAAGGAGTGTTCTACATGTACAATGAGACAAACATTACACATGAACACATCAGAAAATTATTTAGTCAAAAGACAGTGCATATATCTAAAACTAAATTTACATATATATGAAAGCATGTGCATGTATATATAAATACACACAAATATGCATATTCCTATATATGTATGTATAAGGTTTCCCATAGCAGTTGCCAAAATTGTCTGGGCTTTCCATACAATAACAACTGACTTTTAGGGGAGCATTCTTAATTTTACAAATGCTTTAATCAAATACAAGCAGACTGCAAGTTGACAACTGTCCATTTCACAAGTTTGTTTATTTGTTAAATGTTTTATCAAATAAAAGCAGACTGCAAGTTCACAATTTGTCCATTTCACGGATGTATTTAATTGAAAGGTTCAATCTCTCTTAAATCACAACAATTTTGAATGTAAAATGATTTTTGTTGTTGTTGTTGTTGTTGTTGTTGTTATTCATATGCTGGTTCTTTTGTGTGTGCATATAGAATCTAAGAACTCACTGAAAGCTAGCTAGAGATGCTGGATTTTATCTCAAAGTTATTGTGATGTGGTTACACTGGGCAATCTCTTCTCATTAAAACACAATTGCCAGGGAAATAGCTAAGTGGATGATACACAATTGCTAAAGAATAATGAAATAAATGAACCCTCAAAGCCGTCTTCCCAATATAAATCACAAGTTGTAGTGATCTGAAAACAGAATGTAAGGGTGTGCTCAATCCAGAAAAAGCTCAATTGATGCTTAATTTTTGGATCACATCTGGTAAGGATGTAATTAAGGGCTGCACAAGATGGAAACATTAAACATTTTGCGTAGAAAGATAAGAAATGCAAAGATCAGTATTAGGATAAAAGCAACTTCCTCCTATTCCTTTGTAATGTGAAATAATTTCTCCTAAGCTAAATACCATTAGTTGCTTCTGTGTTTATTGTTTGCTTAGTTTTTATTCAAAAGGGGCTCCAAGGGTTACTAAATTAAAAGGAAAGGGTAGAATGTATCAGAGGCCCATAGAGACAAGGAGCATGCTATTCTATGAAAAGGTTGAACAGTGTCCAACCTTGACAAGAAATTGACTTTGGCAGATCCCTGGGGCATTTAAGGAAACAGTGTATACCAGTTATTCTCCAATTTTGCAGTCCCACCAATCTGTGATGCTGAAGTGAGATGACAGCTACTACTTAGCACTACAAAAACTCAACAACCAAAAGGCCAAAAGGTTCAGTGGCTGACAATTCTGGAATATGTGATCATTGCCAATTGTTACTGCAGGTCCAGGGAGGTTGGAGTGAGAAAGCACTTATTGATGGGCTAGGAATGCCAGAAAAGTTACATAACTCAAATTACAAGAGGGCTAAGTAGGGGTCTAAGACCAAAAACCAAAGTATAAGGGCCTGCTACTTTGGTACATCAGATATAGACCAGAGGTTTTGTAACCAAGAGGAATCTAAGTTTTCTGTGGTCTGAAGCAGCTCAGAGTCTAAAACACAAATTAATACAAATGTTTCATTAATGGCTTGGAGCAAGCCAAGTTTCTCGACCTTGATCATGTGAGAAGAAAAGGATGCAGAATGCAGGAAGTCAGAAAAAAATAGATCAATGTAGCTAGTACTGAAACATAGACAGGGACCTAATCATAATACAGGGTTTACTGATCAGAAGGAACCTCAAGGAATTCTTGTGAAGACAGAAAGTGACTCCAGTTAGAGGTAGATTAGAGTTTGCAGGGTTATGGGGAAAGTCTCTGCAGTGGACCAAGGAAACAGTTGAGGGACCAGTGATGCTGATATAAAGGAAAAGTGTCCCATTAAATAAGATGTTCTGTCTCGCTTGCACAGACTTCCTCGCTCTGTCAAAAGACCAGATTACCCGAGCAAGTTCCACAGAGAAATGGTAATGGATGCTGGATTAAAAAGGTTTCTGTTGTCAAATAACGTTGGGAAACACTGAAAGTTTAACCTTGTTTAAAGGCTCAAATGGTTTCTTTAATGTCTTCGTTCTTTCTTGATTTACCCTGTTCATCAAAACCTTAGTAACCTAATGGGGAGCCTGCACTGAGTACATATGTGTGTGGGGGCATACAGCCCATGGTTTTTTCAAAGGAGAACATATTTTTATTGAACTCAGGCAGGGCCTCCTCAATGGTCTGATTCAAAAATAGACATTCAGACATGAGTCCTTCTGGTTTCCATTTAGCAAGGCAATCCTCATGGGCACAAACTCTCTGGTACACAATTGGACTTTCTACAAAGAAATAGCTGTGGTCTACTCACTAAACCTCTGCCCAATTGAACCCATTTTGCTTCCTTGAAAACTCTTGAGGTTTACCATAATTTGGCATTGCTCTTCTTACTGCTCAGTTCAAGGAGGCTATTGCCAGAGCACTTTAAGGCAGTAAGCCCACCAGCCAATCTCACGTCAAAGCTATTATGGGTGGCCAATCCCTTTAAATACATCATTTATTCTCTTAAAGCAATTTGTAAAATGAATAAAAGGATAATTGCAAGTTATAATAAAATTATAGAAGCTAATTTTAAAACAAAGATACATTTCAGATAAGCAAATGATTTTATTTCTGGTCGATTCCATGAACCTAAACCAGCTCCAAGTTCACGATCAGTTTTGTCTCTCTCCTTGTAAAAATCGTGACCTGATTATGAATAAAGAAGAAAAAAGTACTCCATAGACATAGACTCTTATGATTCAGTTCTGTGCAAGTGACCATCAATTGGCTGTAGTGAGAATGATTTTGTGAGGGGGCATGCATGCCAATCACAGGGGGTTTGCTGACTCAAAATAATTTCTCTCTCTCATTCCACAGTCATTTGGATTCACATCGGCATCAATCCTATTTACCCTCTCACAGGTAGAGAAAGAAAATAGCTCTGTAAACTCCATGGTACCATGCAACATTAAATCATTACCCATTAAATGCTCATTCTGAGTGTGAGAAAGGCAAAAGAGACTGAGTTGAAATCCTGTTTCTTCCACAGGAAATGGAAGATTCTCCAAGCTGCATGACCCAAGAGGACACCAGGAATCCTAGATAGAAACAGTTTGGTTTGTTCTCTACCAACCCTACACTCTCAGCCCCATCTACTGCTGCTGACAGCTATGCAACAGCCTGGGTTCCTGGGCATTCCTTCCACTCACTATGACAGAAACAGAGGAGACTGTGAAGAATGGGAAGTGCATTTTCTAGGAACTATGCAAGGCACTTAACAGTTTTTAACTCATTTAATCCTCCACAGCAGTGCAGATTAAGTTGGCTAAGCCAATTTTCCAGATAAGAACACTCAAAGCTTTAATGCTTGTGCTTAATGTTAAAGAGCATGGGCTTGGGTGTCATAAAGATTTGGGGTCAAGATCAGATTTATACGTTACAAGACACACATATACATTGACTTATGTGTGTCAAAGGGCCTGATAGATCATCTAATTCAAGTACTATCATTTTAGTTAAGGAGCCTGATGATCAGAGACTTTGCAGGAGTTGCCCAAGGTTATCTGGAGATGGGAGGCACTAGAAATACAACGTATTTTGGTACACATCCTGGCCTCCCTTAATTTATATCTGGTCATGAAACAAGTGATAGGAAGAATGATTGGCTCAAAATGATCACTAATCATCAAGGACTGATCATGTCTCTAATGAGGCAAGTTTGGGGAAGAGAAACATAGAAATCTATTTGTAAGAATGTTAATTTCTCATATTCAAAATTTAAATTAGCTAATGTAGCTCTCCATTGATGAAGGCTAGCCAACTCTACTTCACTCCTCCAACCAGCTTTTTTCTCTATAGTGAGTAGCATTTATGTTTTAAGTAAATATTTCTTTCTTGCTATGATCTTTCTGTATTCTTGCGTCTCCTTCTTAGTAATCATATAAACTCAAAGACACTCAGAGACATGATTCCCAATCCCTTTTATTAGGAACAACTAAAGACAATACAGGGTCTCCCTCTAAGGCTAATTTGCCATAGAATACTATTGGATTTAATCAGAATGTTTGTATAGCCGCCCCACACCCCTTTATACATAGAATATTTCCATACATAAAAATTGTCATGTGTGTTAAACAAGGGAGGCAGTTTAAAATCTTAGGAAAGAGTTAATTAAGTACAGTTTAAGTGTACTTATATATGCAATTAAGTACTGAATTGAAGAAAGAAAAAGTATGAGGAACATCTGGGCTTATATGATCATGGGCTGAGCGATTCACAATTAGTATGCATGTGATTTTGGACACAATCCTCATTTGAGAGTTCAATTTCACTCATCAATTATAGACATTAATTATGATGAATGCTGGAAATAGTTCTACATTGTGGTGCTAATTTTAAGTAAATGCACCTCTCTCTTTCTGTACATTCGGAGTGCTGTCAGATGTCTTTTTAAAATATATATTACCTTCTTTATTTTCAACATCCAATCACTCAGCAAGTCCTATTGATTTTATTTCCTAAATAGTTCTCAAAAAAAATCCATTTCTCCACCCCTCTGCCACCATCCTAATTAAAGCCATCAACATCTCTCACCTGCTCTCCCACATCAGCCTATTTAAGAATGAATAGATGTCAAAAATGTATTTAACTCATTAACGAAGGAACCAAAAGAGCTGGCTCACAAAGCATAATTTCTACAGTGTTTTAGCTTAGCTGTGATTATACCAGTGTTTCATCTTGCTTAATTTTTTCCCCTTCTATTAGTAAAGTTGTAGGGTTACAGAAAAATCATGCAGAAAATAGAGTTCCCCAAAAGCCTCCCCTATGCACACACAGTTTTCTCTATTTTTAACATTGTGCTTTAGTGTGGTACCTTTATTACAATTGATGAAACAATACTATTGTAATTATCATAATGAATGGTTTGCTTTTAGTGTTTCCTAAGGGGCTGTACAAAGGGGAAAACTTTTTATTAAGTGCCAGTTTGCCATATATTCTCTATTTTATTTATCATATTTGGTTAAAAAATCAAAAGACAAGGAAGGCCAGCAAAACTCCACATCTTCCTACCATTGTACTTGGTGGCTACACTTGTCTGACTTGGAGTTGCCTTTCGAGAGAGCCTGGCTAGGTAAGGAAGTTTCCATGTTATGGATAGACTATGGAAAGCTAGTTCACAGAAGAATTAGGTGAAAAACAGATTCAAAGGCTCCATACTGAGGGATTTGGATTTAGTAGGTGCAGTGGTGGAAGGATGGTAGTGTAAGGACTGAAGAGATGCTAGGGTATTTCTTCTCTTTCTGTTTCAGGGGCATCTCCAGCCCCCACAGGACAACCCTTCCCTGCCCAATGGCCTGGCTTTCTGGCTGGTAACAGCACTGCCTCCCTGTGAACCTTGCACACCAGGGCAAGTAGTGGCTTCCTGCTGCGCTAACATTTGGGTTGCCCCACTGTGCCCTATTTGATGGTCTTCTTTGGTCCTGAAGGGAATATCACAGCATCCATCACAGAGTGTCAAGCCCTGGAATGTGGACACCCCCCAGGAAGCTGTCCTTTGTCAGCTTGCAGCTCCTTCAGAACCCCCACCCCAAAACCTCCAAACACATATACAGAAGTAAAAAAATTCACCGAGGGTGGCTAAAATACCTAAAACACAACCCTCACATAAAATTTGGCCACTGACATCAGCATTCTCAGTATTTAAGCTTTTTTTTTTTTTCCATTTTGAACCACTGGGTAAAATCAAATCAAAGGACATATGTGGGTAGAACTAATCGGGGCCCTCAGGTCATGGTCTCAGTTTAAGCCTTCACTATTACATCTGACAGACCCCAGGGATAGCAGAATGACATTTAGACAGCATTTTCTGTGAGAGTTTGCTGAACAATATAAATATATCAGCACATGGAATCAGGAGTTGAGGATCAGTCACCTGGAGATGGATTTTAGGCAGATGGCTTCCAGAACAGAGACCTGGAACCCAGGACTGGCTTAGCTACCCTGATGCTCCTGGGGCAGTCTGAGGTATGACTGGGCCACAGCTTCCAGTGCTGCCTAAGGGGTCCTGAGGTCAGGAGAGGAAAGACAAAATCCTAGCACAGTCCTGGCAATGCCAAGGGCAAGAGAAGATCAAGTTGTGAGTGGGAAGGCCAGAGGTAGAACACGCATGCCAAGACCTTGAAGTTGGGGAGGGGTTGAGACAGACAGGAAGATGGAGTGTGAAGTGGTGGTATGCAAAGCAGGTGGAGATGGAGGGAGAGGATGTGTAGGTCACACTTGTATCAGGGTGGACCTTCTGGGTACATTCCTTTTATGTGTGGTCAAGCCAGGGGAGGGGCATGCAAGCCTTAGACTCCTCCCTCCAAAGCCTGCACTAACTCTTCATGCATTCAGGTTCCCATATTTTGTAAGCAAACACATCTCTTATTGAAGACAGGGAAAATGTCTTTGGTTGCAGCTAGCAGAAAGGCAAATCCCAGAAACAGCCCAAGAGATTCAGGAAAGACTCCTCCCTTGAAATAACTTTGGTCAAGGCTCATAACAAAATATAACAGAGCTCAGTCTCATAGTCTCTCTTTGCAAACAGGGCCCATATGACCTTATGGTTATCAGAATCCAGAAGAGAATACCCATAGGGAGCTTCTGGAATCATTGCCATAGCAATCTAGGGTATTATTACTATATTTTTCAATGTCATTCATGGCCATAAGTCTTTGCTCAATAGCATCTAATGTTTTCATATTTTAAAAATTACCATTATGTTTTCACATTGATCCTTAATAACATGAATAATTTGAGTCATTAAATCCATTAAAATAGCCTGATTAGACAACAGAGCCCAACAAAACCTCTTCCTTTAACAGAAAAAAAATGCTATTTTACAATCACATGGAAAATATCCTAAGAAAGAAGTCAGCTTCCAAAGTGTATGTGTACAGATATGTATTTCAAACATACATACATGATAATTATTTTAATTTATGTAGTGCTTTTTGGTCTGCAAATGGTTTGACATACATTATCTCATTTGATGGACATTAGCTTCCTTTCTTCTCATGATATCATTTTTAAGATGAGGAGGTACCCTCCCAGTTTACAAAAACTTCCCTTTTGAAGTCTTCACTTGTTCTTATGGGTACTTCCTTCCTTTACCCTATATCACTCAGGGCTTCCCTTCTGTTCCCTTCCAGGGTTTAATGTGTTCCCACTCCTCAGGGATTATATGAATGGACACTATTGGGTCAAAGACAAAGAGCTGGTCATGGGGTTTTATATATCAACAGCAGCTTGAATATTTAGAAGGGTTTATGGTGGACTGTAGTTGGCCTGACACATATCAGCTCACAAGGATTTAAGAAGCTGACACTTACTTATCCCACGTGAGCTGCCCCAACTTGACACTCCGCATGTTGTGGATGTCTCTTCCCACTCTCTTTCCAAATGGGTTCTCATTGTCTTGGGAAGGTTTTCATGTGGACTATAGATATAGTATGGAGAAACACTTATCCCCCTGGCATGACCTCTATCCATATTGTCCACCATGGTGATGGATCCATGATCCTCGTATGGCTGCCCATTACCCTCACTTTCATGAGAACACAAAGCTTTTAATTGTCTGGCACCAATCAAATCTCCTCAAATCTACTCTGTACTCCAGTCATATATATTTGCATATATGTATACATAGATTCTGGAACATGCAATATTTTTGCCTTGCAAAATGGCTGTTCCCTGAGTTTGAAAATTCTCCCTCTTCACCCTTTCTTTCAAATTTTCTCCCTTCAATAATCCTTCAAGATTCCACTCTCTCTAGGCTGAATTGGATTCCTCTCATCTGTGCACTCGTATTGCCCTTGTACAGTCCAGTTGTAACACCATACCATGTTGTAACTTTTTATCCACTTATCTGTGTCCACTGTCTACCACCCTCACCCAAAGGAACTTGGAAAATGGGTATGGGGGACTCTTTCTGTATCCCTGGCACTCCACAAATACTTTTTGAATGAATGAAAGAAAGAATAAATGGGTGAATGAATGACTTTGTTGAAAGTGCGATCTACTTTGAAGAGGATCAAAGATGAACTCTCCACAAATTGGGCCTTTGAATGAAGCAAGAAGCCACAGGGTACATGAAAAATCTAGAACAGCACCTTTAGAAGACCCTACTAGTCACAGGGTGGGGCCAAGAGATTATAGTCATTGATGGATGCCAAAGTATGAAATATAATTTATGATTTGTAAAGTCTGTGTGGGTGATGTTTTTATTTTCTTCCATTTTTAAACCCATGTTTCCCTGAAATAATTCTACTTGGCTTGTAGCTGGGGACTAAGTAAAACATGAACCAGAAAGACAACACAGAAAATGGTATGTTTTACAGACAAGTTGCTACAATGGATTTCTGGGATAGGAGAAAAATGATATATTTTACAGCTTTGGGACTTAGTAAAATATAAGCAGAGGATGGGAGGAATCTGTTAGGCGACAGCTTTGAGTAGCACATGCTAAATTCTAAGAATACTTTCTCAGGAAAAATAATATCCTTTGCTTTCCAATATCTTTCTACTTTGACACCATGTTCAACTTTCTTCCTAAGAATCAAATACAAATACCAGAACAATCTATGACACTCAAATTCTGCCTTGGACAGAAGGTAATTTTTAAAATTACATAGTCATTAAGCATACTTCAAAAGAATTGCTTTCAAATAACAGGCATGTAAAATACCTTCTTAAAATAATGCTCATTCTTTTCTGAAAAATTTATGATGGTATTTATAAAACATTGAAAGATCACTGCTCATAGGATTATTTCTGCACTTAATATAAGTCCTGACGTCTGAGCATGTAATCCAGTCATGTGTTCTCATTCATTCAACACATAGCACACAGCCTGCTATGTGCTAACCACTCTTTCAACCAAAGCATACAGAAACATGCTTTGGAAGTATGGCTGAGCAGGAGGAACATATGATCAATGTTCTAAAGCAAAGTTTACTAAAGAAAACTAGAAAACACATTTTAGACAGCCTTTTGGAAAACTACCAATGGATCCATGGAAGTATAGGACAGTAAAAACCACTGTGAAGATTTTTTAGTTTTTGCATGTGGAATTATAAACTCATTCAACAAACTGATCTTAATTCTGACATTTGTTCATAGCTCTAAATTGGCAGAAATGTAACTTTCTTGCCCTCAAGAGTAAATGTCAGCATATTTGTTACCTCCTACCTCTGAACTGAAGTAGATTGAGGGTTTTGAGGGAAGAAAGTGGTCTTTTGGTACATAGTAGAGGTATACTTCAATGCAGCCATCTAACTTTCTTCCATTTTAATATCGGCTATAAACACTTAAAGAAAAAGGAAGCACAGGAATGTGAAACAGTCCAGCTTATTCCGACCGATGTGTTGCTCATATTTATTTTGTGCTTTTCTAGACTCCCTTTGGTAAATCACAGAGACCACAGTGTCACTACTCTTGCCTGGCCCTGATACAATAAGGGGACAGGAACAGATGGGCCACCCAGCTGAAATCCCTTTGAGAAGCTCCCTAAAGCCATACAGCCAGGGCTGTGGCTGCCAGGACGTGCAACCCTTCCACCAATCGGGCAGATGAGCTTGAACCACAGCTGCGGAGAGACACATTTCAGAGCCATTTATACCACATTGCTTTATGCAAAATGCAAGTTAATTGGAGGCAGTCAACACATCCACAAGCGTGTTATTGAAAGTTTAATATGTGCTGATGGCTTTCCCGGATGACGGAGTCCATCAGTTATTCTGGCTTTCCCCCACCTCCCCCGACCCCATCCTTACAAGCAGAAGAGGGAAAGGCTGTGAACAATGAGAACAATACTTATTCTTCCTTTAAAGATATATGTATAAACACAGCATTTTTCCTCTTCCATTGAAACTGATAATGGTACCAGGCTGACCCAACCACTTCTTAAGGTGAGTTTTGAGTTTCTTTCAATTTTAGTCTTATTTCCTATGAAGGTTAGGATTGTGCAGAATATTTTGTTTCATTAATTGGTTTGTCACAGAAAAAGTTATGAAGTGTTCAGTGATCCTCCTATCTAAAGAATATCTCTAATAAAATAATCACACAATATTTATTGAAAAGACCCAGAATATCCTTTTTGAAATTGGGTATAAGTGAAAAAAAAATACACCTAATTTAGACCATGAACTATAGTTAGTAGCACAATTTTAATATTATTTCATCAAATGTAACAAAAGTACCACACTAATGCAAAGTGTCAACAATGGAGGTATATGGGAATGCTGTATTTATTATATCATTTTCTGTAAACCTACAACTTCTCTAATTAAAAAAAAATTTTTTTTTAAAAAGAAAAGACCCAGAATATCCTTGGAAATTGGATATAAGTCATGGATTTCCTTATTCTGAAAAATAAGGCTGGGGTCAGGTGACATTCTCTGAAATACTGTCATTTTTCTTATCTTTGAAAAAATTTATTATAATGCAAATGACTGCCATAAACAGTCATCCATCAGGAAGATGGTAGCTTTTGAAAATAGGTTCTAAAGAACAAAATGGCTTCCAAGAAACAGCCATGTAAATGAAAAGTTCTGTTTTTAAGACAATTAGTTAATAATTCAGAGCTCCATATTCTCATTAATGATGACAAACACAATTTCACTTATTATTCCTTTAACTGTTCATTAGTACTGGAATACGTGAATGCTAAAGACCTAAAGTTCATATGCCAGCCACATTTTTAACTATTAAAAATGCTGAGAACTTTAGAAGGACCATAACAAACATAAGTATTAGTAGTAAAGTAAAAGCCACATCATTTCAAAGATAAGCTTCACATCACACTATTTTGTTACTGATATTCTTCTCAATGGCCATTGTACAGACAATTTTTTCCTCTTTATATTTTACAGAAATATTATTTAGAAGGCATCATACTAAACACCATTGTAACAAAAGTGGTTTAATAAAAGAAATTGTGCTCAAGCATACCTCTACTTATGCTTTTTGTAGAGAACAAATCCATTGATTTTGGAATAAAATAATTTCACAGCAATAATGACTCAAAGTATGAGATTTCTTCCCTGTTTAAAAGTATAGAAAATGTTTGGCATAAGATAAGGTTTACTCGTGAAATGTTTCGTAGTGAAAACATACATCTTTATGGACATGTTTGCATTACAGAACTTCCAAGTTCTTGATAATGTGGTACATATAAGTAGAAATTAGCACATAGTAGGTTGTTAGTAAATGTTTTACTTTATTTCACCTTCATATTCCCCTCCCCTTTCCTGGCTTATTCCATAACTAGAAACAACAATAATAATGTGAAATAGTACAGTTTGAAGTATGGTATCTGAACAGAATAGCTAGGAATGTGTTTTATTTCAAATGTATTGACATACATTTTTAACAAATGATCTCTGTACCAGAGTATTTCTTTAACTTGAAAATTACTAAGCATCTGTGCAAAACCTCTCAAGGTTTAATATTACTATATTTCTTAATTAGCACATATGTTTAAAAATAAAGCACACTGTCCTATGATGAATCAACTGCTTTCAATGAAATTATTTGAGCTAAGGCTGGCTGACGGATTTTATGCCCCTGGTAGAGGAAAGATTCCTGCAAAGCATGGTAGATTGGATTTAGGCAGAATGTTTGAATTTCCTAGATAAATCAAATGCCATTGGACATGTGGGATGCTAAACAGGAATCCCAAATTTTTACTATGCCAAATGAAAGACATACAGTCATACATCCCACTACTCTGGCCATCATGTCAAAAAGAAAGTATATTTTAACATCAACAGAATCCCAGAAAAGGAAAGAAACAAGAGCTGACAATCTTACACAGATGAATATATACCATTGCTACAGGTGTCTATTACTGGGAACAATCCACCCCAAAACTCAATGACTTACAACAACAACCTTTTTATTATTGCTACAATTGCGCAGGTTGAATGAGCTCAGCTAGAGGCTCAATGTCAGTCAGCTGTGGCTTCTGTCACTTGAAGGCTCATTTGAGCTGGAAAGGCCGAGAACGTGCAGTCACATGGCTGGCAGTTGGCTGGGGGCTCAGCTGTGGCGGTTGAACTGCACGGCCTCTCCATGTGACTTTCCCTTCTCATAGTATGGTGACTGGATTCTGGGAGGGAGTGTTCCAAGAGCAAGCATTCTAAGAGACAGAGGTGGAAGCTTCCAGTCTCTTAAAGTCTAGGCTTAAAATGGCACAGAAGTCACAAGACTCTCCCAGATACAAAAGGAGGTGAAATGGACTCCATCTCTCAATAGGCATTGTAACCAATAAAGTATGGCTGTCTTTAACCTCTCCAAATAACCATTCTTAAGTTTTCTCATTTTGTTTTACTTTGGAAAGAGCTTCATGAAAGATTGGCAGCAGTCTTAGAACTGTTGTCAGGAAATCACATGTGGACTAACTCACCTCAAAGTCCACTTCCATCTCATAAATTCTTCCTTTTCTTTAAATAAGTAAAAATACAAATAGTTACCTACTTCTTCAAAGCTATTTAGCATCAACTATTCAGACATAAATTCCTTTTAGGAGTATATTCCTTCCATGGCTCAACAAACACTTATTCAGTATCTAGTCTAGGCTTCATTGGGTAGTGGATGTATTAAGTTCACACAGAAGTCCTGGACAAGAAGAGTTTGTGTGATACAGCAAATTTTTTTCTTTGAAGAGAAGTCACCATAAGCATTTCCTCCTGATGGGTGAGGGAAAGCAGAAATGTAGATTGGCTCCATATTGGACCCACAATTTTAGTAGCCGTTTACTTCCTCATGTCATGCCATGTCATGTGGGCACAAGGCTCCTTCCACAGGCAACAAAGTAAAGGAGGAGGAGAAAGTGATGCCATGAATAGGTTGCAAAAACCATGCAGTGGGCTTCTCAGGCTGGACGTGGAAGGGTGAAGGAAGGATGTTTTTAATTTTCCCCTTCAAAAAATGCAATTTTCATTTGAGCTTGCACTTATTCTCCAATTCTAGGAAGTAAAAAATTGCCCCACAGATCTCTATAACAACCTATAGAGTTTACTATTGGAACTTTCTCAGGCAAAGTAAAATAGCCATATCTTAAAATAGCATTATATATCGCTGACATCTCACAAAGTATTGCATCTGAGAAAATTAGCCAAAGGGGTGCTGATGCAAAATACCAGAAATCTGTTGGCTTTTATAAAGGGTAGTTATTGGGGATAGAAACTTATGGTTACCAGGCCATAAAGCATTAAGTTACTTCTTCACCCAAGTCAGTTGCCACGTGTTAGAGCAAGATGGCTGCTGCGTCTGCCGAAAGTTCAGGCTTCTTGGGTTCCCCTCTTCCTGGGAATCGTTTCTCTCCAGGCTCAGCTGTTCTGCTCTCTCCACAAGGACAGCTGTAAACTGTCAGGTGAATGGCTCATCTCTCTTCCCGTGGCCTCTGCCTTATCTGCTTCTCTGTATGTTTACTTCCCAGGCTCCAGGATAAAAACTCTGTTCTCTGCCAGGGCTTTTCTCTATGAGTTCCTGCCCACCAAGCGGGCAGAGACACAACGTCCTATTGATGTGGCCCAATCAAAGCCTTAATCATTATTTAATCAAGTAAAAGTAAAAACTCTGAATCCAATACAATCTAATATGACCAAACCAGTTAAAAAACATAATCCAATATCTATTTCTGGAATTCATAATCAATATCAAACTGCTACATATGTATTTATATATGTACGTGCATGTGTGTGAATACACACCAAAATCCACTTAAGCTATGTTATACATCTGTGGGTTCAATGGAGTCACCAAAATTAAATCACTTCTCCCCTTCCCTCCCCCTTTACCATTGGTAATGGCAAATTGTATAGTTCATCAGGGAACTGTACAGTCAATTCAAGTCCATCACTGACAACTGAGCTTATCAGTGAGACCACCACAGCCAGCAATTGTTCAGCAATTAATTGGATCTCTCTGGGGTCGATCCAATCACATCATTAAGCAATAACCAGATCCGCCATTTTACAGTCTGGCTACTCCAGTTGTCTTAATGGCTGAATTGGATTGGGCTGTCCAGTGACCCCATCAATGCCTTCACAATTGGCCTTCAAATGATCAAGACAGCAGTCATCCACGGCCACTGTAATTTCACTAATAAAGTCGCGCTGTCTCCTCATATGCTGCAGAAGCACTAACAGGATTGTTTTCACTAGAAACCATGGCCCCATCTGACATGAGACATTTCTGACAATTACACAGCCATATGTACATTTGACCAGCCTGCCTGTGGCTTAGAATAACTCTACCGCCTCCAATGTGGAAGCTGCAGCGTGAAGATGCAAATCTGATTAAATAAATTGCAGTTGCAAACCAGGCATGTTGATAAATAGTTGGAAACTTTTATGAATCTCATGATGACTGCTATTTAATGTAAATCATTTTTTCCCCTGCTTTTAAAAGAAATAAATGACCATTTTCATCCTCGGCTGACATATTTGATCAAAAAATGAAATAAAAATATTAGAGGAATAATGCTTTTAAATGCAATCTAGTCATTCTCAGACCATAAAACCTAATTACAACTGCAGATTTTCCTGGCAGATGTGTCTGTTGAATGAAGCTCTTCTCTATTCAGCAGATATGGGTCTTATTTTACAAATATGATTTGCTTCACATAGATATCTACACACACACACAAACACACACACACACACAAATTAAGAACTCACCTGCTGTTGCCTCACATTTTCCTCTATTCACAGAGTGCAGGCGTTAGAGCAGTCAGGGATATTTTACAGTTCACTTTTGATTTGTTATGAGCAATACTCTTTCAAATGTTTATCCATGTCACTTTTAAATAAAATATCCAAACAAACATGAGGCATTTATGAGGCATTTGTGAATACATTTAGACGAGAAGCTCTTGTCTGTGGGCCATCAGCCATTCTTGTTACAAAACATTTTAACCCCGTTTACTGGTAAATGTGAACATACTGGCTGGATCCTGACTCAGAAGAGCATTCGCAGAGTCCTCTTTAACAAGCATCACAGAACAGAGAAAGTCATATAATTTGTTAGGTACAATGGCCCCAGGAAAGTTGTCACTAGAGCAGACACTCCTCTCCCCCCATCATCTGTTGTGCCTTCTGTATTTTTTCCTACTTCACAATCCTTTCCTATATTTCCTGTAAAATCTCCCTCTCCCTTGCCCCCACAGAAGGCCAGACTGAACGCCCCATGGAATTTCACCTCTGTATATGAAAAATATGGCTGTTCTCACAAATTATATAAATACTAAATGGGGATCGATAGAGCAAAACTAAGTTTATTTCAATAATGTTTTCAGTTCAGTAAACTTATTAAGATTATCTGGTATGCAAAGGTGAAAAGTTATATTTTTACCTGTCAACCAGTTCTTCCATTATTATATAAACACATTAAAGGACAACAGTAAATTGTACACTCACTTTAAGTTTCATTCCTGCACATTACAAATTCTTGGTTGTAAATGTAATTTAAGCTATGACTTCAACCACAATATATGTGCCCATAAAGTATCCATGAAAGAAATAAAGGAAAATCCAATTTTCCAACCAGAAGTTTAGAATGTGTCATTACATTATTTGGCTTAGAAACATTAACCTAGTTTATATAAATACAGTACTAGTGAAATGTATACACCACAGTTTAGATCTGCTGCTTGGTAAATGTGTGGCATGAAGATGCAGGGACAGACCCTAGAAATCAAACTGGATCATTTTCCCCGTCTGGACCTTGATTTTATTCATATCATTTTCTCGGCCTAGCTATACCCAATTTCCTGAGCCTTAAAGTGTGTTCTGATATTTCAACAATTAAGGCAGCTTCTCGTTTTTTCAACATTTCCTCACTAAAAGTAGCAAAGCAATCCCACAATGTGATTTGACATAGTCTCAATGTTCTTCCAGTGTTTTCCAAGGTCTTAGCTCAAGTGTTCTAACTAAATTTTGTACAGTACAAGTCCTGACATCACATTGGAAGACATAGTGTTATAAAATAATGCACTTTTCACACTGTTCATATGATCTGTGTACAAGTATGTATCTCTCATTTCAATAAGAAAACTAAGAGTTAGCATTCCTAAATGAGAGACTGGGTTTTACCTAATATAAATGCATCATGGTGGTGTCAGGGTAAGAAATCTCTTATTAGCACCTTATGCATTTTCTTAACTTCAAAACTAGAATTTTAAATAGCTAGTAATTACACAGTAAATACTAACTATAAATACTAATCACAACCAAGGAATTCATAACAAATAATTTGCGATGACATACTAATAGAATAAAGGAGGAAAATTGCTGAATATTTAGAAACTAATTTTTAAATACTAGTGCAAAATGAGGAAATACTTAAAATATTTACAAAAAACAAAATAATATATACAACTTCATGATATGAAGATGTAACTATTGTTTTAAAGGGATATACATAAAAAATAATGATAAAGGAAAAGAACTGGACCATTGAAAGTAAGAAATTACATGCAATAAAAGAAACAATTAATAGAATAAAAAGCCAAACCACAGAGGAGAAGATATTTGCAATATGATAAAGGATTTGTGTTTGAAATATATAAAGAACTTCTACAAGTTAAGTAAAAGATAGTTAAAAAATTTTTCTTAATTATCAAAAGAATGGAACACATAGTTCACAAAAGAAGATATTCAAATGGTCAATAAGCATATGAAGAGGTGCTCAGTGAAATAGAAATTAAAACCACATTGAGATATTACTACCCATACTTTAAAATGATTATTAATAATCATAATATTA
This sequence comes from Tolypeutes matacus, assembly GCA_026826555.1. Lineage (NCBI taxonomy): Eukaryota > Metazoa > Chordata > Mammalia > Cingulata > Chlamyphoridae > Tolypeutes > Tolypeutes matacus. The sequence continues at coordinate 1,043,355 of JAKSZT010054001.1, forward strand.
AAAACCATACATTATCCATTAGGAAGGTTGTGGAACAAACTGAACTCTCATGTTGGGCAGTCTATATTAAACCTAAAATACATTTTCTATATGACCCAACAAATTCATTCCTCTTATATACCTAAACAGAAATGAATACTTATGTGCACAAAACCACATATGCAAGAATATTCTGTGCAAGCATTTTTTGTGATAGCTCAACTGGAAACAAAATGTACATCAACAGGAAAATGGAATAAAAAAACTCCTATGTTCATACAATGGAATGATTATCAACAATGAAAAGAAAGCAACTATTGATATATGAAACAACATAGTATAATCTAATAAAAACTTAAAAACCCAAACAAAAGAAAATGATAGGCTGAAAAAAAAAAAAAAGAAGCCAGAGACTAAAGAATAAATACCATATGATTCCATTCATTTGAGCAGGCAAAATGAATCTACGTGGATAGAAATTGAAGAGTGTGGAAGGGGGGGGGTGGTTTTAACTGGGAGGGAATATGGGAGAGGTTTCTGGAGTACTGGTGATACCCTACATCTTGAAGCAGGTAGTGGGTACAGGGTACATGTATTTTACAAAAATTCATCAAGGTGTACACTCACGATGCATGTGATGTATAAAATGTATGTTATACTTCATTTACAAAAATGAAAAATATATACAGTATGAAAGGCATAGTGTAACATAAATAGTGTTGCTTAGGAAGGCAGGAGTCTTGGTATTAAGCTCCATCTCTGCAACAATCACCACTGTATCTCGATTTCCTCACCCAGCAAATGCATGGGTTGAACAAGATGTTTTCCATGAAACCTTGTCATTCTTAATGTCAGTGATTCTGTAAGCTTATTATTTTGCCTTATGTATGGCCAACATTCCAGTGCAATATATGTTACTTCTATGATACATGCCATGTGGTCTAAAATTGTAGTCTCTATGAGGGGAGCTATTTGGTCACATAATTGTTCCAATTTATCCAATGGACAGATCAGAGAGTAGATTGCCAAACCTGTAAAGAGATGGTTTCCAATTTGGAAAGTGAGCAATCATGAAGCTTCCTTTACCCACCTTGCTTCAAAATCCAATGTATGTTTTTAAGTTTAGATTTTACTGATTAAAAGTAAATGTAAAATATATTCTCTATTAATACCAGACCTTTCCCATGAAGTTTTTTTAACCAATTGTATTGAATTTATATATAGGTACATATAATGAATGTATATATAATGTATATATTTATGTATCAATAAAAAACAAAGTCTGTATTAATATAAATAATAGCACACACATTGCTATATAACTACACTTCAACTTTTCGTTGTTGGATTGCTTGTAGCTGAATTACCAAGAGCAAGTTAACAATTGCAAGATCATATGACTCCTCAGTACAAGACTTAGAACAGCTATATGTAGGTGTAATTTGATGATGTGTCTGAATAGGTAATGCTAGGTTCTCAGAAAGGAATTCCATTGTGTAATCTGAGCAGAAGGCCTTAGTCCCAACGCTGAGCAAGAAACATCCAGATGATTATGCAGTCAGGTGATTTGGAGCTCTGAACTTTAAACAGATGGACTATTTTCCTGGTATTGGTATAACATGAATATGAATCGCCAAATATACATTAGAAAATCTCAGATGAGTTCTTAGGGAGAGACAGAGACAATTGAAAGAAAGAAAGCACAAAAATAAAACAAAACTAAAAAGCATTCATTACTGGGAGATCTTACTAGCAGAATTCTTGGGGGAAAGGAAAAGAAAGCAATGAACACATTTAAGATGGTTATTGTAAAAGCAGATTTTTGTTTTTTCAAGGGCTTATCCCCAGTTCTGACAAGCCATTGAAAATAAGTTCAGATTTAGTACAAATCATTCAAGTGACAGTTAGTTGGAGGAACAGGCCTTCATGTTAAAATATTCAAACTAACCTACTAAAATGGGGTAGGGGTGAAATTGTAGAGATACTTTCACCTTGGCAATGAAGCACACAGTCTGGTTTCTTAGAAAACATTGGAACATATGAAGATGTATTAGTCAGCCAAAAGGGGTCCTTGATGCAAAGTACCAGAAATCTGTTGGCTTTTATAAAGGGTCTTTATTTGGGATAGAAGCTTACAGTCACAAGGCCCTAAAGAGTCCAACTCAAGGTACTATAACAGGTACTTTCTCACCCAACGTGATTTGCCACATGTTGAAGCAAGTTGGCAGGCAGTGTCTGTGAGGGTTCAGCCTTCCTCTTCCTCTTAAGGCTCCATGGGTCCAGCTTCTTCCAATCTCAGCTGTAGGCTGGCATAGGGCTCATCTCCCTCCTGGAACTCATTTCTCTCTGGGCTTAGCTGCTCTGGTCTCTTCACAAGGTCAGCTGTAAACTATCAGGCTCATCTCTCTTCCCGGGGCCGCAGGAGCCTCTGTGTATCTTCTCTGTGTGTCTACTTCTGTGTGAGAGTCTGTTTTATCAGTCCACCAAGGGGGGCAGGGAGTCAATCCTGCATGCCATAATGATGTGATCGAATCAAGGTTCTAATCTTGATTTTATCAAGTGAATGTAAAGCCTTTGAATTTAAATCAAAAGGTATCATGTCCGGAGGAACAGGCCAGTTTACAACATAATCAATATCTCTTTTTGGAATTCATAAATAATATCAAACTGCCACAGAAGGCTATCATAGTACTATGTCTGAAATATAAAGAACTGGCTTTCTTTGTTTGTTTTGTAATCACCACTGCTCCAATTATTAGTTGTGTGAATTTTGATTTCATTTGCCCAACAGATATTCACTGAACAGGCAAATAGTGCATGCCAGTTGCTGAGAATGTATAACTGAAAAAAATAAAAACAACAGAACACTACAGTTCCTGACTTCCCAGTGAGAGAAAAGACCAGTTGACAGTGGCTTTCACTAAAGCATGCTTGGTGCTGTGGTGACTATTAACATAGGGCACTTGTTCCAGGAGCAAATTAGGGGCTACCAAAGCCAGTCTTGAGGGGGGTGGGGGGGGTGTCTCAGGAAAAGCTACCAGAGAATGGGGCAAAACATGAAACCTGAATCCTGAAGGATGAGCAGGACTGCACCAAGGAAAGGAGGGAGTGGAGAGGGAGCAGACACCCCCCAACACACACACACACACACACACACACTGTGAAAATTCCCATAGCTGTTTGGGGAGTGACCAGTGGGTTCTATAGTTAACTAGCCTATGAGGCATTAAATGGGAAGAATTAGGGTAGGGGAAGTGGGTTAGGTCAAGAAAGACTAAGGATCCTCCTAAGCTTTATTCTAAGACCAGTGGGGAACCTTAGGGAGGAAACAACCCAATCAGAATTGAAATTCTTAAAACCTCTGACTCTATAGAGTTGGTTGGAGAGGATGGTGGTGGAAAGAGTACAGGAAGTAAGATAAATTAGGAGTCTGTGACAGTGATCAAATAAAGATAAGAAGGTGGCCTAACCAAAGATACTGGAATTGGAAAAAAAGAGAAGAACACAGATTTGAGAGGCATTAGGGAAAAGGAATTGATAGAACTTGATTCATACAGGCCATGGTGAAAAACTGGGTGTCAGAAATGAGGCTCGGATTTTTAGCCTAGATATAATGTAGTGTGAACTCATCAAACACCATTTGAACCTGCATAACATGAGTTTCAGGAGAGAGTACAACTTTTCACAACCTGCAACAGCAAAATCTGCTTTGAAGAAATAATTCTTTGCTGGGTACATGAAGAGAGGTTGATCATTTGTGAGAAAGACGCTAATATTTTTCAATGACCCTAACAAGAATGCTCTATCAGAGGGACAATGGGACATTCAACATAAGCACAGCTTATCTGTTTCCTTCTTACTGCTGAGTAATGAGTTTTATGAATTGGTTTGAAGAAAACTTTTTATTAGAAGCCTGTCTTTGATTTCATTAAAAGAGTATTAAATAATTGAAGTATTCCTTCTCCAGCTAACTCTGTAGCTCTTGGGTACAGTATGGATAAGGATATTACACACCAACAAATAAAAGTCCTATAGCAAGAAATGTTTACTGAGCCCCAATTTCTGAGGAGAATCTTTGCAACTTATAAAGCCTCAGCCTGTAGCAGTTTGGTATTATTTATGAATTTCAAAAATAGATATTGGATTATGCTTGTAAATTGGTCTGTTCCTCTCGGTACATTAAATCATACTGGATTCAGGGGTTTCACTCTTACTTGATTAAATTATGATTAAGGCTTTGATTGGGCCATGTCAGCACCCCTTTGGCTGACTAATACACAGCCTCTGCTCTCAACTATCTCCCAAGAGAAGATAATGAGCATTGCTTTTCTGTGAGTAGACAAGTAGATATTGAGCATCCACTGGCAAAAACCAGGGCCCCTCATTTTAGCCATTAGACAAAGTCTCTATCAAGAGAGTTTATCAATTTTTTGATATCAGCATTTGAAAGGATACTATCCATTTTCAAAAAATTCTCCCGGTCTTTCACAGGTTTAAGTCCTCTCTAGCAAGGCCATAAGGGCAGGCATCCTGCCCTACCCTTTCTTTGCTTCTTGACTTACCTTCCTAATATGTAGCACAGGCTGGTGCTCATGGTTGTCTTACTGTCTGGGACTGAATTGATCAAAGGGTAGAACATGCTGTCAGAATACTAGACGTAAACTTCCCATCAAATATCAGAGGAGCTCAGGGAAGAAAGTGTTAACATTATCAAGGATATAAGGTCAATGATTCTATAGTCTATTTGTATCTAGAAAATTTAGCCTAGTCGTTGCAATTTACATATTTTGTATGACGGAATTTGTATGATGAAAATCAAAAGCTTCAAGTTAAAATCAGAAAAAAAAGTGAATTTGAAGCCAATGCCATTTGTAGATGGGTGAATGTTTCACTTTTGCCAGAAGAATTAAGTTGCAATATGCTGGCTTACAACAATTAATGGGAATGTCCAGATCCAGCACAATCTTGTGGTTCAATGGATCTGACCTAGCATATAGAAGCCATTTCTGGCCACCTCTGGAGCACAACACTTACAAGAAACATTATCTGCTAAGTGGAAGAAGATGAATTACCTATCAGATAATTTACAATACATCAACTACATCAATTAAATTATCTTCCTACCATGAACTCTTCCCATATTACTTCAATTAGTCCTATCAGCAGAGAATCCGTGGCTAAAGAGCAACATTACTTTTCCAGCAATGTTATCATGTATGTATGTACATGTATATATATGGGTATGTGTGTTTATCTCCATCAATCAATCAATCAATCAATCAATCAATCACCTATCTATTGAGAGATTGGGAAAGGAAAATAGCTCTTCCCGGAAATGATGATTAAATAACGTTAGCTTGGCATATTTATAACTCCTCATGTCTTCAGAAGCCAGTTGACTAATTATTTACATAGTCTTCAGATTTAAAACCTTTTGAAATCTAATAATAAACATAGTGTAATAAATAATCTGTTGATTTCTAGAATCCCAATTCCATTAAGAGTGACAGCAGGCTGAATAAGGGAATGGAGAAAAGTTGTACAGTTTGACTAAAAGTCCGAAAGTCAGACCCAGATGTATATTTATATGACTTCAGTATGAAACAGATAATTGAAGCAATTACTTTTTCAGGAAATCCCTGCCTCAATTATCCAGATATCTTGGGTAATAAAATTTCAAGGCTTTGAATTATGTGAACTGTCATAGTATTTCACTTCACTAAGATCATGAAGACATAGTAGAGGTATTTCCTATTTCTTGACTTCTCTCTCTCATTTCTTTTCCACCAAAGGGAGGCTGAGATTTAGATAAAAGAAGTCATCTAGCAATACCATATGAACACCAGCTGTTGCATATAGGCCTGGAGTTCTCATTTCATTTTAGAAAACTTTAAAAACAAAAGGATTATTGTTTTGCCATTAAAAAAAAAAAAAACTGTTGAAATATGCCACAAAGCTTTAGCCTTGGGGCATATAACCAAGTGAAAACTCATTGGGTTCTTTATCCTCTAAGCTTTAAGACACTTTAGAGAGGTGTCCATAAAATGAATTATGTGCATTTTCCCAAACTTAGGCAAACGTTTATCTTGCTGCACTCCAAGTAATAAAATCTTCCCTCTCTCATATTCACATTTCTTAAGAAATGAGTCACTGCATACTCAGCTTCCATGTCCAGCACTTGAAACCAAATTCTTCTCATTTAAAGGAGAGTGGGATAACCAGATTGATTTTGTCAATTGCATCTCTGTGATGAATTATTCCTAGATGCCAAGATAGAAAAAAATGGGCCCCTCTGGTCTGAAATACCTGTGTCATCAGGTGGATTTCATCAAGATGGCTTCAAGCACTACAGATTCTGTCATTGCTCTGGACATAAAAGCTGGACAACAACCTCTCCACTGCCAAGGGCATGATCACCACACTTCATCTGATAGAACATTGAGTAGGCATGGATTGTGTGCAAGAAATGTTCTCAGGCACAAGCTTTCCCCTCAAGGAGTTAGTCTATATTCAGAAAATATTTATGAAACTTATATGTGATGGGTATTGGACAAGGCAGGATGAATTCATGACTAAAGTAAATGCAACATCATGAAAAACTGATATAGGTCTTAAAAATAGAAGCTATTAAAATTCTGATGAGTGGAATCCAAAGGCAAACTGCTGTGAGCAGGCTTAGCACTAGTCTTAGTACAGGTTCCTCCAGAAGCAGGCCTAAGATGACAATATATGGTTTATTTGGGAGGTGATCACAGGAAGCATGGAGAAAACGTGGTGAAGTGACACAAGGGAGCAAGGCATACACTACAGGCGAGTTACTAAGTCAGGAACCACAGTGGACCACTGGAACTTAATGCTGCAGGGAACCTGGATTAGAATTTCAGCACTCTAGAGGGCATGGATCAGAGGTGCAATGAACAATCATTGGTTGAGGGCATGTTCCTAGTGAATGTTAATTACTTGATACTGGCAGTCTGCCTTGGGCAGAGTAGATTTCCATCATTCTGCAAACAAACACACACTCTCAGCTCAGAATTGCAGATAATCAGATGCTCCCTGCTAGAAGTTGGCTTGGGTACAGTAAAAATACTGAAATCCCAGGAACAGGAAGAAGTGTCAGACAGAATCTTCTAGAATAGTGTTATTTTATCTTCTTCATTTTCTCTTTCTCCATCTTTCTTCTCTGCTCATCCCCCTTTTTCTATTTCTGTCCTACCTTAGGGGTATCAGGACAGAGAGGCGGACCTTTTCTTATCCTAATTGTTATTTTCACTTGAGAAAATCTGTTCACACTTAATTGGAAATATCACTTTAAAATATATTTCATATGCAACATCAGTACGGAAAGACAAAAACTTGTGAGAAAAGGATTGGTATGCAAACAAGGGTGTTTTATTTGATTGTAAAGTACCTGGGCTATTTAATTTCTTCTCTATGTGCACATATATCAAAGTAGGCATGTCTAAAACATATCTGAAGCTCAGGACATTTTGGTATCCAAGTTTTGATATGTCCCAGTCTGTTCAGCTATCATCTGATAAGAAGCAGCCTTTCTTCAGGCTGTGCCTCCCTATCCAGGTCAAGAATTTCCCATAGGAAATCTATGGATTCATAGACTTACTATGACCCTACAGTGCTGCCTTGCCTTACCTTTTATATGAATATTCACCATTTTAGAGCAGTGAAGAGTAAGAAGTTCAGCACTGTTGCTTACACGACAGGTTGTCAGATAAGATGGTGGTTATATCAAAATTTTAGAAATGTCCAATGGCTTTGATTTCTGTCATTCAAATGGTGTTTCTGTGATTTTCGTTTGTGCTTCTTTGGCTTCATGCTAATAATCAGGGAATATGTTCCACACAGAAATAAAGATATAGGATATTAAGATATATGTAAATTATATGCTATATAATATAGAATTATATAATATTGTTTTCCACAATAACTGAAATAAAAGCCAACCATATGAAATCTTATGAGAGGGTTTTGAGATATTTCTGGGGAATCTGAGTCTAATAGTTCACATTCCAACTGTGTGTACCCAGCATCATTATTATTAATGTACCATTTCTCCATTTTATTCATATGCCTCAGTCATAGTAATCAGAATCAGATTTCAAGGCCATTTGCTCCACACTGTTGTAAACAACGTGGCCCTTCAGGAGGTAATTTATGGAGCTTTGTGCAGTCAAGGCCCCATTTGTCCTTCTGACACTGAAGAGATAAAAGCAAAGCAAACAACTAAGCTCAGTACTAGAATTCTCATCACCAAGACTTGGTTTCTATTTAGAGAGTCATTAAAGAATTTCAAACAAGGGTTTGAATACCTTGATGAAATCTATTTAATGAAGACTAATCTCTGGAAAATGGGGAGCCATTTCAGAATTGATGATTCCCGCAAGGATGCAGCCTTCTGAGGTGAGCTCCTTGAGTTTTACACAAGCCTGCATGCCAAGAATTTATTTGACTTCCCTTTTCCTATTCCTACTCTTCCAAAAAAACATATAAATGTTCTATCCACATCTCTGAAAGGTCCCTCCTGGGCCTTCTTTATTATCAAAGTGGTATTTTTCCACAGTAAAAGGCTTTGGAGCTTGTCGATTTATTGTGCATGTCCATCCTCTGTATTAATTTAAAGTAATTATTATGGAGGATCAATGGAGCATGAGTTATTCTTGCATTTTGTATGATGTTTCAGAATAATCTAGGCAGCCCCAAATCTCAGTTCAGATAATGGCCTGTAGAATAGTATAAGAAAAGACTCAGTTCAACTCAACAGGCACTTGCTGGAAGCTTACCTTGTATAGGGGTGTTAGAGGAGAAGGAGAATTCACAAAGTAGGAGATAATCCCTGCCTTCATTGAGTTTACAATGTCATGAAGAGCTTAAACACTGACATGGAGTGAGCAAGCTGATACACAAAGTATGCATGATTTTATAGAACATTCAGACATTGAGGTTTATCATGCAGTCCAAATCAGTCTTCTCAGACAGTCATACCTTTTGAATTTTTAGGCTCCAGCTGCTGCCTATCTGGTCTCACATCTCATTATTACTCTACTTCCACTTCAGTTCAACACAAGATTTCATAGTTCTGAGTATGCCAGCCTCTTTCTAGGTACTGGGCCCTTGTTCCTCTATCAAAAAGGTAAAAACCCTTTGTTGATTGCTGGCCAACTCCTTCTCATCCTCCCTGTGCCAGTTAAAGTTCTATCTCCTCCAAGAAATATTTCTTTAACCCTCTAATCTGGAGTAGTGGCCCCCAATCTCTCTGTATTCCCTCCCCTAGAACCATGCAATTCCTTTAGCCTTTATATTCATCAAACTTTATAATTTTCCAGCCAGCCAGCCAGCCAAGAAGTCATCCATCCATCCATCCATCCATCAAACCATCCATCCATCCATCCATTCATCTACCCAGCAGGCATTTATTAATCGAGAGATTTTCATGTGCCTTGGGAAAGATTATAAAATAAAAGAGATACAGTGTTCTCAATTCTAGTGAGAAAAGCTAGACAAAAAACTAAATAAATTGAAAATAAAATTAAACTAGGAACTGAGATAGAAGGTGATTGTCAGTAGTGCAGAGAAGCTACTTAAGATAGAGTGGCCAAGGGAAGCAACTTGGAAAAGCCCGCAGGGCTGACCAGCCTTCTATTTTCAATGATTCTTAAGCTTTAACAAAAAAAGTTCCAGGCAGAGTGAATGGCAGAGGTGAAGACGTGAGGCAGTAACCCCTGGAGAATTGAGGCAATATAAAGTTGGAGAAGGGAGCAGAGTCAGGTCCCAAAGGGTCTTGTGGGTAATGGGAAGACTTTATTCCAACCACACTGGAAACTGACTATGGGATTTTTATGGGATAAAAAATGATTTCTTAAAAATATATCACTGTGGCTGCTATATGGAAAATGGATGAGATGATCAAGGGTGGATTAATTTGGGTGAGTGGTGATGGCTTTAATGATCAATCTCTGAGGAACTATGCTTCATATGTCTTTAGGTATCAATAGTTTAAGATAATGGCTTCTATATTTTAAGGCTACCATTTTATGGGAAATGTCTACTTCCAGGTAGTTTGACAATGATGTCATCTTAACATGCCTTAATTCCTGTCCTCTTTCTAGTGCCAAGTCATTGGCTGTTGAATGAATCTGTTTTCATCAATTTTTTTCTCTTCCACAGATTATGTTTTAAAGTAGAAAAACTGAAATATGAGCCTCCTCATTGATAAAAAAGTGCATTTCTATTACACAGTATTGAAATATTGCAAGGATGCTTTCATAAATTAGTATTATTTCCTTTTAATTTATTGTATTTCTTGATGCTTATCATTTAAATCAGAACATTTGGTAAGTCCATTAAGTGATAATTATATTTTGTTTTTGAAACCTAGTTTTATTAATGAAACAAAACTTAATGGAAAGGCTGATACAAATCCATTTAATTAGTTTATTAATTAGTAAGCAGTAACGAATGCTTTTGCAAATAATGTATTAAGTTGAAATATACTAATTTTCATAGTTTTTAATAAAACAAATATCTTTTTAATAGTCGTGTATGTATGAAGAATTCAGAAAATCTTGTAAAGCTATGTAATTTACAAAACAACATCTCTAAATAGTAGGCCTCATTAATTAGATGGGTTTGTTGGCATCATTTTATATCAGATTCATAGGTGTAAGGCTGTTGGGTGAATTAAAGGGATGAACAGATAAATTATAAATAAGAAGCTCAGTTTACTTATTTTCCAAAGCAGTGAAGGAGAGGAAATGAAGGCCATGCACTTATTTCTTATTTTCAGAGTTGTCCAATATGATGTTAGCCACATATATGATTTTAAATTTTCTGGTAGTCACAATAAAATAACAAAGAGAAACAGGTGGAATTTATTTTATATTTTATTTAACAATATATCCAAATATTATCATTTCATCCTATAATCAATGAAAAATTATGGAGATATTTTACATCATTTTCTTTGTACCAAGTCTTTGCAATTCATTGTGTGTTTTACACAGGGCATCTTTTTGACTTGCCACATTTCCAGTACTCAGTAGGTATGTGTGACTAGTGGCTACCTACTGTATTGAACAGTGTAACCTATACCTTCATTTTGCATCTTCTACATTGGAGGTTAGAGAGAGAGAGAGAGAAAGAGAGGGAGGGAGGGAGAAAAGGAAGAAGGTGGCAAAATGTGGTCCACATGATGATCCATAACCTTATTCCTTTCTCTGTCACCAAAACCATTATCTAATCAATGCCTTGCTTTTGTCATTAAGATTTTCAAGCTAATTGTATCTAGACAGTTCCATTGCTCTAATAATTCAGATGGATCCTTATTGAAAAAGCGTAATCATTTAGGCATTTGACCAGATTTAGACAAAAAGTCAATTTGTAGATGCTGCCAACGTCTGATGACACAATGTTCCTTTCACTCGTTCAGTCTATGATGCATGGGAATCTAGCCTTGTCTGGAGGGTGGTTATTGGTCAAGGTCAACATGACCAGTTGTACCCTCAAGTGGAACATGTAACAGGAAGAAACCCCATCAAGGTGAACATAATTTTCCCTTCTATCACAAATGTTCTGGGAACATGTACATAGGTCAGTGTAGGCAGAATACTGGAATGTTCTCTCATTTGTGAAATGCCAAGCAAATATCATGGTTTCCTCCAACTAGAGGTCAGTCATTTAATTGAGGCCAGTGGGTAAAACCTCCTTGTCTCAGTTCTGGAGTGAACAAGGAAAAGTTCAAACCTGTCACCTTAGGAATTTTTTGTTATTTTGGTCTTGTGTGAATTTTCTTAGGTATATTATCCCATCCTTCTTGGCGAACCCCTTCTCTACATGGAAGAATTAAACTTATGGAGTTTCTCCTTCACCTGGTTCATTCAAATAATGACATAATATCCTTAGCAGTTTTCAAAGGTGCAAGATTACATCATTTTAAGGCTACATGACTTTTCCTCTACACTGGATATTCTATCAATAAAATGAAAAGCAAAATTAAAATAGTAAAAGATACTGGTTACTGGTAAAAAAAAAAAAAGTTACAATTTAGAGCTCAGAGAGCTCTGTTCTTTGAAAAGGATATAAATACAACTGTGAAACACTTCCTTAGTTATCAACATTTAAGACTATTATATGTTTTCTTCTTAGCAAAAAGAAAAATATAAAATAACCCCAAACACATATTAAACAAACAAAAGTTCTGAGCAGTAATATCTCCCATCCTACATGCCCTTTTATAATGTGATCCTGCCATTGCCCCATCAAGGTGAAGTCTAATGTCTCCCTTTGAATATGGGCCAGTTTCTGGCTCATTGCCATTAACAGAATGCAATGCAAGTGACACTGCATTTACTTTCAAGGTTAAGTTACTAAAGACCATGTTCATCTCCCTGGTGTCTTGCAATGCTCCCTCTCAGAACCCCACCACCAAGCTCTGAGAAGTCTGGTCACAAGGAAAGGCACGTGGGTGTTCTGGTCAACAGTCAGAGCAGGGCCAGGTCTTCCAGTCATCCGGTCCAGGTGCCAAATAAGTAAATGAAGGTGCCTACAGATGATTTCAGGACCCAGGCATTTAAGCAATCCCAGCCACTCAGTCTTCCTAGAGGATGCCCCAGACAATGTGGAACAGGGGGAAGTCATCCCCATGGCAACCTTCGTACTCCCCTGAATCCATGAACATAAAAAAACAGGGTGGTTTGCTCTGCAGCCACAGCACTGAACAACTACCCAGTGTTCATTCCTTTAACCCTTTGCACAAAGGTTGGCACGCTACAGCCCATGGGTCAAATTTGACCTTCCACTGGGTTATGTAAATAAAGTTTAATTTAAACACAGGTGTGCTCATTCATTTAAATACTTATTAGGGCTGATTTTGTTCTACAATGGCAGAGTTGAGTAGCTGTGACAAAGACTGTACTGCCGACAAAGCACAAAATATTTACTTCCTGACCCTTTATAGACAAAGTTTGTGGTCCCTGCTCTATACAGGGATTCCCAAAGTGTGGTCCCCAGACCAGCAGTATCAACATCATTTGGGAACTTGTTAGAAATGCAAATTCTAGAATCAGAAATTCTGGGGATGGAGCCCAGAAATCTTTGTTTCAGTAAGCTCTTCAGGTGATTTGGAAACACACCAAAGTTTGAGAATTCCTGCTCTATGTTAACAATCTTAATTTTTTTTGAGGCTACAATGTGCTCAGCCTTGGCTGATAGATTACGATTAGGCTACCCAGACAATTTTGTCATCTGCTTTTCCAGATTCCCTTATAGATAAGCATGTCTACGCAATGGCTGGCCACTGAGATGTAAGAGAACTCTGTTGAAGGTACTTCTGGAAAAGCCTTGACTTCACTGATAAAAATGACAGATCACTTTTCACCCCTTCTTTTGACCTATGATACTGACAGACAGCCTGGTATCACAACTAATTTGTCTCCATAGGGCAAATAGCAATAAGCATAGAAGCCCAAAAGGTGGAAGAAAATGACAGAGCTGTAGCCTCAATGATACTGTTGAACATCTGAATCGAAGGTAGCTACCACCTACCTCCATCTTGAGACATGAAAAAAATATCAACTGCTATTTGTTTAGGCCACTGTACTAGTCAGGGTTGTCCAAGGGAACAGAACCAGCAGGATGTGTGTATACATGTATTGGGAGATTTATTTTATGGAATTGGCTCACGTGACTGTGGGGGCTGGCAAATCCAAAACGTGTAGGGGAGACCAGCATGCGGGAAATTGCAGTAAGAGTTGATGCTTCAGTCTTGAGGCAAACTTTCTTCTCCTGGAAACCTCACTTGTTTGCTAAGTCCTTAAATTGATTGGATGAGACCCATCCACATTATTAAGGGTAATCGCCTTCATTTAAAGTCACCTGATTAGAGATGCTAATTCCATTTCTAAAATACCTTCCTAACAACATTTAGGCCAGCCAACTAGATGCCATAAGCTAGCCAAGTTTACACATAAAATCAACGAATATAGCCACTGTTAGCTATATAATTAGCATAGAAACCTGTAAGTTATTTTCAACATTTTTAGAAAGTAAAATTGCAGAAAGCAAACTTGGCCTTGAGTGGGCACTAGAAACTATGTAAGAGGTCAAGTTCACTTGCTTTGGGCTGGAATTGTATCAATTCACTCTGTTAACAGTACTCATTTCATTTTATTTAGAAGTTATGTTTGGCGGCAGCTGACAGCAAAGGAATTTTAGGGAAGTAGTAATTCTATCTAAGCATTAATGAACCCTTGTCAAATGCATGCCATTTGTCTACGTGACTTTATATACATCTTACCATAATCCCATTTTCCAGATGGGGAAACTGAGGTAAATTAAGATAGGTAATTTTTTCAGTTGGTAAGCTATGCATATTAATCCAAGGAGTCTGATTTCAGATCCCATTCTCCCAACCACTGTCAATGTTAAATTGCCTTTTCATTTAAATTGTGTACCCAATTCCATGCTTTCAGAACTTGAGAGAAAAGAAAAACATTCGCCATGATGTTACGTACAAAGTTTTTAAAAGGTACAATAGTGCAGCAAATGTGTAGATCAAGAGGAAAACGCCACTGTCAGGGTTTTATGGTGAAGAATCTGGAAATTTCTAAACTGAGACAGCTTAGTAAATACTGGCTGGAATCTCAAAGTATGTTCATCTGCCTTTCAACTTAGCAAGAATTACAGCTGCAGTAATTAAAGAGGAAAGATTCCTTCGGTCTTAAAAGTGGGCTTCACACAGTCAATGTCACTGGAGAAAACTGCTCAGATAAGGCAATGTGTGTGTATATGCTATTTTCTTTAAATTCCTTATTCTGACTTTTTTCCATGAGTATCTACATCCATTTTGTCTTTCCCAAATGCTTCCCTTTAAATTTCTGGAAGTGTAGGTGTGCAAGATGGAGTCTTAGACAGGAGCTCCCTCACCAAGATGGTGCCCTTCAGAGAGCCCAGAGCACCCCCTTTGTGTCTACAGGTTGAGAAATGTCTCTCAGTAGATCTCCCAGCCTCTTATGACCACAGAGCATGAGAATAGAAATGCTAATGTGGCATTATGAGTGAGAGGTAAGGACTGTCCCGCCTTTGTGGACAGGAGGCCTTTTGGGGTGATTGAAATGTGTGCATACTGTAGAGCAAATGCCATCAGCAGATGTTCCCACAGTCAGCACTCAGAGAGAGCTTAGGCACTGGTGAGCCTTTTTTCTATGCCCAGTTTTGAAAGACAACTTGACATTCTTATAATGCCATGCAAATGTATTCCCTTCTACAAAGCCGGTGATTACTCAGACTCCCAAGACAAGCCACACATATCTTAATAAATCGAGACTACAGATTAAACAATTTAGAAAAGAATGGTCTTTCACTGAGGGAGAAGCCATGGTTTGTGTCCTTCAGTATACAAGGGTAAGTGTTTAAATTATCTTCATTTAGCATTCAACCCAGACAAATGTGGGTGACAGTGGCATTCTTGTTGCTCCCAAACTATACCATACCCCACCATCCCACTCCTCTGCTGTCAAAGTGCTACTCATTCCGAAACACCCAAATCAAATGTTGTCTTCTCTATGAAGCTTTTCTTGATTCCCACGCCCCATTCCAAGCAGAACTCATTACACCCTCTTTGCTGATCTGGGGCCACTTTATTTGGATCTCTGTGGTTGTATAAACATAATTTGAGTTATGAGCTGTGGCTGTGACTATTTCCCCCCTATCCTCCTTTTCCCAATTATGAGCACTAAAAGGACACATATCATGTCTTATAACTCATAATGACCCCCTCCTTTTTGGTCTAGCTTAGTACCACGTATGGCTAGGCAGACTGTAATCGCACGACTCTCTGGGCTACTATTCGTATCAAAGGCTATGTGAACGACAACTTGCAGAATTGTGCAACATAGAGACATTTTCTGAGTGCCTACCTAGAATAGAGGAGATGCTAACTAAATGCTTATTAAGTTGCAAAATGGCATCCTAGTTGGTGTAGGGGTAGGAAAGAGGAAGAGAATAATTTAGTTCATAATCATGTGAACTAGCCATAAGTTTCAGCTCCTTTCAATGGAGTTTCTATCAGTTTACCTGATCATTGCTAATCAGGTGTTTCTGGCATGTGGTTTGAAGAGAAATAGTGTTTTTTGTTGCAGATGTCAGTAAAAAAAGAATTTTAAAGCTTCAGTTGATGCAAACTGCCTGCTTAACATGAGGCCACAGGTAGATGGTGACAGACAAGCTTTACATCCTTTACTTGCAATCAATTTGTTCCTCACTGTGATTCTAAGCATTAACCTTGTTTTATCAAACCCCTGGAGTGTGGGGCTGGGAAGACAAGAGCATGCACAGTGGAAGCTAAGATCAGCCAGAATAGCTAATGAACCACCAGATTTGATCTTTAGGGGAACAGAAAAAAATGGCCTTGGTATGGAAAATAAAACACAAAAGGATTCATTTTCTTGGTAACCTGACTATGCCTTGCTTTGCTGTTGACACAGTCTAGTGCAATGCCTGTTTGCTCAGGTTTTCTGCCCCAGCAGAAGATATATGGGATGGCAAGATGGGGATTCAATTTTCAGCTGTTTTCGTATTTACTCCCATATGTTACTCGTGTTCCTAAGGAAGATAATACAATGGATACCAAATAAGCAAAAAATAATAATAATAATAATAATAATAAAATAAAATAAAACCAAGAGAAGGCTATAGGAGTATGGCCTATGAATAGAAAAAGTGGGGAATGGGATAGTATTGGAAGATCCATTCTTAAATTTGTTGTTTTTCTTCTAAATGTTTGTAACATTATGAACCAGAAGAGGCAATGCAATCACAAAGGTATACTGACAGAAACAAAAGAGCTCTTATGTCAACACCACAAGCCTTCCTCAGAAGTTTGCCATTTTGTCTGTTATCTTCAGTGATGCCCTAGAGATCATATACTGTATATTTGTCATTACTATTTTATCTTATGTAAAAATTTTTATCTTATATATAATTTTGCTACTATATTTGGTATTATAAAAGGATGTGACTCCCACATTCCTGAAGTATATGGGAGTCACGTTTACTGGAGTACCATCTAAGCCAATTTAACTTCTGAGTTCAAATTGGAGCAAAAAGATGTATCTAGGGGATCTAAAAGCTGGGAAAGATTTAATAGTGCACTAAGAATATTTCTGAGGAAATGATGAACCAAACAAAATATTTAAGTTATAACTAAAAATAATTCAGTGGATTTAAAAAAATATTTCACTCATGTTTTTTCAATACAATAAATTATTAAAAATCATATAAAAACACCCCAGAATCTCACTACTCAGATTGCTGCTTTTGACCATCAAAATAAAAGAAATGTATACTTGATTAAAAAATAATCAAATGAACAAGGACATATCAAGGGAGCAGCTGCTACGCCAGCCTTCCTCAAAGTGTGGTTCCCACACCAGTAGCATCAGCATTACCTGGGAACATGATAGAAATGCAAATTCTTGAGTCCTACCCTAGACCTATGGAATCAGAAACTCTGAGGGAGGTACCCAGCAAGGTGGGTTTTACCAAACCCTCCAGATGATTTTGACGCATAAAAGTTTGAGAAAACTATTTGGCACAAAGGCAGAGTTCAGTTTCTTATGTTTTTCCAGGTATATTCTAAGCATACACATACACACGTACATATTTCTTTATGCGAAGGAACCACTTTATACCTGCTGTTGTAATGGTTAATTGTTTAAATGCTGTCATTTACCTGGGAGGCCTTTCTTTCCATAGCTTCACGTAGAGATTCACTACATGGCTTAAAAGACTATATAACCTTTTATTGGATTAAAATGCCATAATGGTTCAACCAGGTCCCTTACGAGAGATACTCAGGGTATATTCAGTTTGGTTTGTTGGATTTACAGTGAAAATTCTTACTGGTACATCTTGGCAAACATGCATGAGTGTGTATTGAATTAATTCCTAGCATAGGTGATACACGGTTACAAGGAAATGTATATTTTACATTTTGATGCACATCACCTAAACTTCTGACAAAAAAAGTTATGCAAATGTACATTGCGAGCAACAGCTTATTAACAGGGACTATTTTCATGGCTTCTCATTGGCACCAGATAGTATCAAACGCATTTTAAGTGCTATAAATCTGATGAAAACATGGCATCTCATTGCTGTTTTATTTGCATTTCTTTAATTATGACTGGGAATAGCCACCTTCTTATATCTTTCTTGACCATTAGTATTTCTTTTCTAGAGTCCTGCCCATTTTCCCTTGGGATAAGCATCTTTTGTCATTGATTTTGTGTCAAGTTTTATAAGTTAAGAAAATCAGTCTTGGTCTGTCACATGTGTCTACTGTATTTTTTTTTTCCTAGTTCAAATTTTTAATTGGTTATAACCTTATAAATGTGTCAATGTTTCCCTTTTTTGGTTTCTGCATATTGAATCCTTCATGGAGAGACCATCCATGTATTACAAAATTCTAAATAAATTCACTCATGTTTTCCCCATTTTTTCATAGTTTAATTTTTACTTTCCCTAATTTATTATGGTAAAATCAATGAGATTAGTGTCCAATTTTTGTGTTTTCAGAGAGTTATTTTGTTGACCCAATGCCACTTAGGATCTAAGCACTCTTTTCCCAATGATGTGAATGCACCATTAACTTTGGCTCTGGAATTGGGGGACTTTCTCTTATGTTCTCTTTGTTCTCCAATGTCAAGCCATTTTAGTGAATACACCTTCGTTAACCATTCCTATACCTAAAAGGGTTACTTTCATCCCATTCATTCTTCTTTTTGGAAATTTCCTGCATTTTTCACGTGATTATATTTTATGGTGAAATAGATATCACGTCGTCAAGTACAGAAATACATTTGGATGGAATTTACAGTTTAATAACTAGAGCTTTGCCAATGTACATTATTGTGCTTTCTTGTAAAAGAATACATATGTCTCTAATTTTACTAAAGTCTCCTCTTATGTAACATTAGAGCTTCAAGTTTTCTTTATATAGGACCTTCACATTTATAGTTAAGCTTAACACTAAGTATTTTATTTTACTTTTTAAAAAAATTGCTACTTAATCGTATAAAAAGGCTACTTGTTTTCATATCATTCTCTGTGTGTTTATTTGCTTTTCTGATATCTGTAATGAATTCTTAAAAGAAAGAAAGAAAATGCTTGCACATCTAATTGTTAACTGAAAACAGACAGGAAAAGACTTTGTTGAGAACATATTTTCAACTTATTTTTTAGAATTGCCAACAAGAGACAATGTCTCCTTTACTTCATAGTAGCACATGACTTCTAACATGATTGCCATGGCCTAGCTTGGTCAACCACTATGGCAGCTAAACTTTGTTTAGACAAAATTGATCATTTAAAAAATACTACCCTATAAATAAAAACATAGGAAAATTTGTTACCATGTAGAATATTCCAAAGAATAAAATGTTTATTTTAAAGAAATTTCCACATATGAAATTCCAAAACTGCCCTGGCCAATGGATTGAACTTCAAAGTAAAGAAGTTAGAAGAACTGAATATATGTATTTCTTTTGAAATAAAAAAACAGGTGACAACAAAGAACACAATGTTTTTTTAAAGTAGAATTGGTTACTCTGTGTACTGTTTTTAAGAAAAACAAAAATTTAAAATGAAAAGCATAAATATGCACATTAAAAATAATAATGGGGCAATAACATATACAGAGGAAATAAAATTAATAATAAAATAATATTTTATAAAGCCCATATATCTATATGGAGCACCTATTTTCTAGGAACAGTTAAAATTGACCTAAGAGAAAAGATCAAAAGCCAAAGCTGATAAATATTACAGTCACTTTAATATATTAGCTAACTGTTTTAATAAATTTTCCATTTGATTCTATTAGTTTTACTAGGTATACAATCATATAAATAACAACTACTAATAATTTTGTCTCATCCTTAACAATACTCACACTTTTTATTTTCATTTTTCATGTTGAGTTTTATGTGCTGATATTTCTAGAATAATGTTAATAGTGGTTAAATTTTAATAAGATTCTCAAACTTAATATCACTGTAAAACTTTTTATGTTTTACCATTAAACATCATGCTGGATACTTGTTTGAGAAATATATAGTCTTGGTTAATGGCATAATATTCTTTTTTTAAAAAGTTTATAACAACTGGATATGTTTTCTCCATCAGACTAGAAAGTATACTTATTAATTTACCAAGAGACAATATTAAGAAAACACAAGCTCCTTAATACACTCTTCTAAGAAGTATGTATGGCTAATGCTGTTTTTTTTGTTTTGTTTCATTTAGTTTTTTGTTTGTTTGTTTTATTATAGCACTAACTTAATTTTTTAAATAAACTTTATTTTTAGAGACCTTTTAGATTTATATATTTTTAATATACCACTAATTTCTTTGTAACATTTAATATTTTTCCCATTAGTAAGACTTATCTAGAATATTGTGTTTTGTGTCATCTCTACCAGACTTGTATTTAGATGTTATGTTGTCTTTGTACAAGGATTTGCAAGATTGCATTCTTTCTCTATGCTTTGGAAAAGCTTCAATAAGTTATAAATTAGAATTTTTGGAAAGTTTGGTAAAAAAAATTTTTTTTTTTTTTTAATGATTATAGCTTTAATATAGTAAAGGGATCCAGATAAGAAGCCAAAAGAAGAGACATATAGGGTGACCTCTGAGAGAGTCTCCAACGCAAGCTTCCATGTCCTCTCCATGTGGAGCCAGAACGCTTTACCCTCCCAGTACAGCAGCCATGTGTTTTCTTAAAATTTCCTTTTGAAACCATATGAGTTTAGAAATTTCTTTGTGCTATAATTTTTAAATAATTTTCTAAATAATTTTCATTGTTATTCATCAGGTAGTGTTTCATCTCTTTTCTGGGGTCACATTTCTTAACTATGTGGTTCCTATAAATTTGAGAATTTCAAATATATTTCATAGAAATTTATAAAGTACTATGATTGTTCTTTTAATTTCCAATATAATTTATTTCCTTGATGTCATCTTTAATGTTGTGTTTTTCTTCCTTTTGTACTTTGCTTTCCAAAAAAGTACCAAGAGATATTAACCTGAAAATCTGGTTCCATTTGCTAATCTATTATATTAATCTTTATCTTTATCTTTGCTGTCTTCTTCTTTTCAGTCTTTAGATTTATTCAGTTATTCCATTTTCAACTTTTTTACTTAGATGTTGAATAGCTCTTCATGGCCCAGGGCATGTCTGGAACTTCATTTTGGGAACTCTCTTTATAATCTGCACTATGTTCTTCTAAATTATCTAAATGGTGGCAATTCTTTCTCCTTTATGTTCATGCTGTAACGTAAAAAAAAATTGGCTGAAAATTATTTCAAAAGAAGCTTGTCTGATATGCTCGTTGACCAGCTTGGTCATATGATTTTATGTCAAAAATCATGTGGCACTGTAATTAAATAAGGCATTATTTCTTGGGACCTCACATGCTGACTCTGAAGGCATTCCAAAAGATAAATTCAAAACATGTTTTCACCAAATATTATTCTTTAGAAGCTAACACTTCTTTTGAAGTGTAAGCACGTCTTTTGGTCATTTTAAAGCCTCAGTACCATGTAGTCAGATGCAAGTTCACTGTGGCCAGAAATCAGAAAGGCAGATAAATGAGGAACGAAAAGGGAGGACTTGACAAAGGCTGGGAAATCTGTGGTCTTCCTGAGCCAATCTTTTTCCATTCAGCCAAAAATGCAAAGTCATTCATTTCAAGGGGGAAAGTTGCTACATTTATTTAAAACCATTTCACAAAAAGGCAAAACAAAAATCTCCTTTTCTAAACGAAGAATGAAGCACTTTGAATAAATACTTCAAAATAGAATGTGCTTTTGATAAAGGGTAGTGAAGAGAGGAACTCCAAAAAAAAAAAAAAAAAAAAAAATTGGTAAACACAATGTTTTTATGTATCCTTAATCCAAAGCTAGGGTTCAAACGCTTTCCTAAAATCCTTACATACTATAATTCTGCCATTTAATTTGAATAGTTAATGTCATTTACGAAAAAAGCAGTCACACTTCCTGGATAATTACTGTATATCTATTAGAACAAATCATGTCTACTTTAAAAATGTACATTTATTCCATTCTCATTCTGTTAATGCATATCTGTTCCTTCATTATATCTGCTAAAATGTCAACCCTTCTATGTCTGGGAAATCAATAATTAAATAGCTTTATGGTAATTACTTCCCAGTAACACATTTTTCTACCTTAACAACACAAACCAAATCCACTAACATCAAAATTACACAAATATATTGATGAGAAGGTTATCATGTGACAATGTAACTCAATTTGCAAACATTTTGAGTAACACATTAAACACTATCTCTTCATAAGAGGCAACAATCAGCAATTCCAGAGCAACTCTCATGAATTTTGAAGCAACACTTTATATTTTCGTGGCTCTGGGAATTTGGCATCAGCCCGAAAACTTATAAAAAGCAAAAAAACAAAGCACAAAAGGAAACAAGAGTCTCATCAGTGACAAGAAAATGTGGCATTTCTCAAAAAATTTCCAGGTGTTTTCTAAGTGTTTAGTAAATCAGTCAATTTGTGTTTAAGTTACTGGAAATGAAATGGAATTATCACTCCAGTGATTTTACTTAATGGCTAACACAGGTGACCATCCAGTCAAAGCAACTGGTCATGCACAAATGAGCTGCCATAAAGATGAAAAGATCATAGAATTAGCCTCAAAGCCATTTCTGTGCCTTTGTTCACACAAGACAGAAGTGATCACATTTTTTTTTAAAGGAAATGTGACTATGGTTTTGAAAAATTATATATGTATGTTTTTAAAGTCAATTCAGAAAACTAAAATATAATAAAAGTCATTACGCGCTCCCAGACTCAGAAATAACCAATGCCGTCCTTGGGTAAACAGCATTTGATACAGCCCCTTGGGCTGCTGCACGGGAGAAAAGGTTTAACATGAATTCAAGTGATGAAAAATTTAAACTGAAGGACTTGCTGAACTTCATATAATGTTTCCATAGCAGAAGAATTTTATTTCCTAAAATTATTCTGAAAATTAAAAAAAAAAAAAAGGAAAAAAGGCTTAAAACATTCAAAGAGTTGGAGTTAATATGTGCTTTTTAAAGCTGTTTCAACAGTAGAAAATATTTCTTTATTCCTATCATGAGACATATAGAAATTAGCATAGTTATACTTAGTTTTCCAACCTCACTTTTTTTTTGGTTAGGTATAATTTACTGTGAAGACTTAAGCTATTTATATCAAGTGTAACTATAATCCCCACTGTTGTTTTATCTTCATTCAATATTTACATCTATTTATTGAGTGACAACTGTCCCTTTACCTTTTCTATACCTTTATTCCAGAGATTGAAGCTCTATTGGTTGGCTGAATTTCATATTCTTGTGTCCCCATCTCTGTCTCATTAAGAATAGTACAAGAGTACTTTATTCCCTCAATACTTGCATAGTTGAGATATGTTTGTTGGCCCTATATTCAAAGGACCAGGTAGATGTTATCTTTTTCCATCATAATAACTTTCCATTCTAATCTTGTAGACATTTCCCAACTATCTTCTTTCATCAACACCATATGAAGTACTGCATCTAACTTATTTGTTCTGTTTATGCAGAAATGTGATATTTTTTTCTTTATTTTTACCATACTTCAATATTACAAATTGCTGCTATTAATAATTTTTACGAAAATTTCCCAGCACACTGTATATCTTCTTTTCTTACACATTGGGACCTTCTTTCAAGTCACATTTTCTCATTCTATTTTTAAATACTTGCACCCCCCTCCCTTTTTCATGTGGTCTCTGTGATATCAATTTTATATATATATATATAATCCCTTGACTATTTTCTATATGTATCTTCTAATCTAGAATTATTTGACTTTGCTGGGTTTTTTATATTGCTAAACTTTGCTCAATTTATCTCTCTGTTCATCTAACTTTTTCTTTCTTTTTTTTTTTTTTTTTTTTTTGGATATCTTTATTTTTTTAAAAAAGATAATTAGATTTCATAAATTTTACACAAAAATATAGGGATTCCCATATGCCCCACTCCCCACACGTCCCATACCGTCCCACATAAACATCCTTCATTAGTGTGGCACATTCACTGCACTTGATAAACACATCCTGGGGCTTTGCCATTCAGCATGGACCATAGTTCACATTGTAGTCTAGACTCTTTCCCACACAGTTCTGCATGTTATGTGATGATATAAAATGGCCTATATCTGTCATTGCAATGTCACTCAGGGCGATTCCCAAGTCCCAAAAAAAGCCCCCGTATTACAACTCTTTTTCCCTCTCCCTGCCCCCAGAGGCTCCAGTGGCCCCTGGCTCCACATCAATGTTGTAATTTCTTCCATTGCTAGAATCACAATATGTCTATAGTAGAATACCAGTAAGTCCACTCTAGTCCATAGCTCTTCCCCCAATCCCAAGGATTCTGGGATGGTGACGTCCACTCCACCTCCAATTGAAAGGGGGCTTATATCCCATGGGGAAGATGGATGGGACTATCCTGCCTGCAGCTGCAGACTCTCTCCGTTCCCTGGGATGTCCGTTGTCCATCATCATCTCCCCACCAGTTATCCTGGGTGAGTCCAATGAGCTGTAGAGTAGGTATTCCAGGCCCAGCTGGTATATGGACAGCCCAGACTCGAGTCTCTGGACATACACTACAAACTCCAGCACCAAGTACAGGTTTAAATAGAAGGGACAGATGAGCCATGTGCAGGGAAGACATAACTGAGTCCAATTCTGTCACTCTCAGGAGCACAAATTTCAAAGTAGGGCCCACTGGCAAGGCACCAAACTCTGGAGCTATCCACCTGCCCATAGGACCTGGGTATCTCCAAAGCCCTCAGAAGCCCCACTATTTGGGAGTACTATCCACTTTGGAAGTCTATGAGATCCTGCTGAGATGTGCATAAGTGTTACCTCTTGGATGACCTCCCGACTCACTTTGATATTTCTTAGCCATGTAAACTCATTTGTCTTTACCTTTTCCCCCTTTTATTCGAGGTCTTTTTCCAGTTGCATTGCTAGTTGGTACTTTTTTTAATTTTTAATATTTTTTATTTTTTGCATTTGCTAGTTGGTACTTGGTAGCAATCCCTCGGTGCCAAGGGGACTCATCCCCCGGAGTCATGTCCCACGCTGGGGGGAAGGTAATGCATTCATAGGCTGAGTTTGGCTTAGAGAGAGGCCACATTTGAGCAACAAGGAGGCTCTCAGGAGGCAACACTTAGGTACCTCATAACAATAGGCTGAGTTTCCATATCAAGAGCAAAGGCTCATAAGCCTAGTCATCAATATCAAGGGCCCATCAGTGGATCATTCCTGCACTTGAGGGACTGTTGCTGCTCCCTTAGATAATGTGGCAGAGCTCTCCAGGATGGGAATTCAGTATTCTCTCAGTTATTGTGTGAGTCTCCACCCACTGTGACAATGCCCTGTGAACATTTGAACATTTTTATAAACCTTATATGTATGCCCAGGTGAACTTCCTCCCATGCATCCCCATCACTGACACCCCACACCAGTGATCCTCCCCCACCCAACTGTAACCCTACTGTGATCCAAACCTTCTTCCAAAATGAAGCCATTACAATAGCCAAATACAATTAATAGGAAAATGAAACAATAATGATAAGTTTAAATATAAGAAATAAAATACATAAAAATTTTTAAAAACTAAAAACATAATAAAATTAAAAGATTGGGATAATAAAAAAATGAAAAATGTTAAAAAATATTTTTTTTTGACATTTTACCTTTCATCACCACAATTCTGGTGTCCTGTCTGCACCGTGGTACTTTCCCCCACACATTCTCCAGTGTCTCACTAATTTTCATTTTGTTTTCAAAGAAGTTTTAGGTCACATCCAAGTCACACACAGAATTACAGAAGACTCTCAAATAACTTTTCAACTTATTCTCCTTTTGTTATTTTTAATGTGGCTTTTATCTCTGTAATGATGTCTCAATATGCTATCACTTTTTATTCGAGCCCATGTATCTCTTTTTAGAGCTCTTCTATTTCATAAAACATGTTAACTGGAACTATTTGGGGAGATGAAGAAGTATTTTCTAAAGTCTTCCTGTGATGTGTGATTACCATCTGTTTTATTTTGTTATTATTTTTCGTTTTTTTCTTTTGCATAGATTTTATAATCATTTTTAAAGTAGGCTGGCTATGTTCTGCAGAATGAAATCAGGAATGAAAGGATGGTATGGTGGGTAGGGTGATCTGGAACATCTTCAGCAGCTACATAGATGTGTTAGACACCTGTGCTCATGCATCAATAAGGATCACAGCTAAACCCCTTTGACTTAAGGCTTTCTGGGCTTTGAGCGCCATTCATTGACTCCAGTCTTTCCTTCATGCCCATTCCCACAGGGAGTCCCTGGCAGCTTAAACATCTAAACATAGAACAGAGAAATTACTCAACTGCATAATTACCTCCGGAGCTCACCTCTTTCTCTGTTCATGGCTTTTCACCTTGACCATGGCAAAACAAGTTATTATTTTCTCAATATTTATTTTAAAAATCTTCAAATATTCAGAAAAGTTGAAAGAATTTACACTCATACACTCATAAACCCACCATCTAAATTCTACCAGTAACATTTTATTATACTTGATTGATCACATATCCATCCCTCTAGCCATTAATCAATATGTTAATCATTTTTGAGTGTTCTTTTCTTAAATTCTGCTAAAAACTCACAACAATATTCCAGAGGAAGATGATTAGGAAATAAGGCTTCACTTACAGTAGCAATTTAAAAATAGGGGGTATAATAAAGCTCTTGTATATTCCTTTGATAAAAATAAATAATGGTATCAAATGAATCATTTTGTATGTGGCTACTATAGGAAACAAATGTGCACTAATGACCAGGTCCATAAATTTCTTCTGTGTGACTTGGTCCATTGGGGTGTCTAACCTCAAACAAAAGATCAAGTTTACTCAGAAAGATGTCATTTATCTCATACGAAATGAAAATAGAAACATCTCTTCCTTAGAGCTCATTTTGCTTGATTCTAGCACAGGCTACCCGGGGCCTGTTACAGTGCATCTCACTATTACAACAAAAAGGGCAGTGGTTCTCAATGTGTACACATTGGGGAGTGAGAGATGTTGCCTGTTAAAATCAGCAACAGTGTTTTTTCAAACTGCACAGCCACATACCCAACCCAGTATATCTTTTCATATACTTAGCTGTATGTCACAAAGTTTGAACAGACTGGTTCATTTGAGACTAATGAATAGAGGATCAAATAACAACTAACTTTCCTTCTAGGGAAGATGGTATAAAGTGTTGAGAAAGGGGAATATAAGAAATTCAATATCTCAAAATTTGAAGGGGTCAGGGATTGAGACATAGATCCCCAGCTTGGGTCCTTTGTCCTCATCATGGAACAACATGAGGCCACTCAAGTAGATTTTCTCCAGCCTGGCTTCCACTAATAGCAACAGTGTGAACTTACACTCACTGGGGTAAAATTTACCCGCCTAGAGGAGACAGATCTGCAGATGGCCATGGGGAGAGAGAGGAAATGGGGGCTTCCATGGCCCCCTGTTTGGCATCACATGAATAACCATATGTGCCAAATTTCTAGAGATAGTCCCAGTTTATACCTGCTGTCATCATTATTCCCTATTATATATTACTATATTAACAATGTCTCTTGATCCCACAAAGCGTCCTGGCTTGGATAATATATTGTATCCTCATCCATGACATAATGAAGAGAAAGATAGTGGAATTTGTTCTCCTATGACTTTTAACTGACATAAATGACTAAATTTGGAGGAGCCTTTTGATGTACTGGACAAGTACCTCCTTCTACCACCAGCAATGGGATTGGTGGTCCCCCAAAGTGGTAATTCAGGAATTCCAGGATGGAGTACCTGGAAATAAGGTCAAGTGAACAGAAAAGCCAACCCCTGATACATTATATGCAAAACAAACAAGACAAAAGCCATGCAGAGAAAACATTTCTCAGCTGAGATTGTAGCTGCCTTTCTACCTTGCTGATTATATGAACCTCCAGGCACAATCCTCAACTTTAAGAGTTGAAGGTGCTCAGAAAAATGGGGAAAACCCAAGTTGCTCAGGTTTCACAGATCATCTAGCTAAATTCTTTTTGGTCAAATAGCAGATTTAGACTGCACAGATCTATCATCCTTCAGGGGTTGGTTAAGGAAAGTAAACTAGCCACACATGCATGTGTATGCATACAGGAGTGTGTCTGAAAACATGCAGTAACTGAAAAAGAAATTTTACAAACAATGCAGAAGATAAATGAAGAGCTTATTTGGAATAAGAATATTTACCTCAGAAAAACGAATAACATTTCTGATAGCTACTGTTTTGTAGTCTGTAGGTAATTAAGGGAAAATACTTAAACATGGAAGCTTAGTGAATGATAAGATATAAAGGGAACTTACAAAATTAGAGAGAGAAAGAAAGAAAAAACAAAAACAAAGGATGTTGTTTCAAGAATTAAAGTGGCACTAGACAATCTTAATTGTGGTACCTAGTCTCCAAATATGGTCACCAACTCCTTCCATCCCTGTACCCACATGTAGCTTAGCACATCAGGGGCAGATGCTATTTCCCTTCTCTCTGAATCCTGTGACTGGCTTTGATCAATTAGAAAGTGTAACAAGTCGGGTTCTAGGACTTTCAAGACTAGGCCTCAAGAGAACTGGTAGCTTCTACTTTCTTTCTCTGAGATCTCAGTTGCCATGTTGCCCAGGTTAGCCCTCAAATAACTAGAGGATATGTGAAGAGGGGCTGTAGAGGAAGACAGGCCATTTTTGTAATTCCATCTCCAACCCCATACTAGCTAAATCCAGCTGCATGAGCGACCTCTGCCATAATCGATAGAACAGAACTACCCAGCAGAACCCATCCAACTCGCAGAATTAGGAGGAATAATAAATCTTTGTTGTGTTAAGCCACTAAGCTTCATAATGGCTTGTTGAGTAGCAGCAAATATCTGAAACAATAACTTATATTTCTTAAGTAAGTGGTATATGTCAAACTTTGTGCTAAGTACTTTAGTTGCCCTTTTTCATTCAGTCTTCAAATTCATCTTATTTCATCATCCAGGTTTTTAACACAGTAAAAAAAAGAAAAGAAAAGAAAAGAAAAGAAACGAAAAAGAATCAAAAGCTTTCAAATTGGATTCCTAGATTTCTGACTTGAACCCTCCCCTAATTCATCCTTGATACTGCCAGAAGAGAGATGCATTTAAAATAAAAATTAAACTCAGCTCCTGACTATAAGTTCCAGACTTCAATGTAACCTGCTTCTCCAGACATAACTCACCAATTCTGCCTAAACATTATCTCATTACTTGTTGCTCCTCCTACCCTAACACACAGTATCTCTTGCCTCAAAATTCCTCCCCTACCCCCATGAACTTAGCCTGTATAATTTTCACCTACCCTTCCAAGTACAATTCAGGCGTCAAGCATCTCTTTCAGGAAGCCTGTCTGGACTATCTCTGCCCAGGACTAGATCAGATGTCCCTTCCTGGACTTCATGAACATCATCAATACAGCTATTATGACAACTTTACCACTGTACTGTACCTATTTGTTTATAAGTCTGCTACCTGCATTAGACTGTAACTCTATAAAGGCAAGGACCTCCTTTTCTGAGTAATTACTATATATTTGTGTGATCTGAGACATGTTAATTAAGCATTCTGTGCCTCCATGTGCTTATCTGTAAAGTACTGCCTGTTTTGTTCTGAGCATTAAATAAGTGGGAATGTATAGTGTTTAGAACTACTCAAAAATTATGTCATTATTATTACTGCTCAATATAGAGTTATTGAATGTAACAAACTTGAAAAGTGAGGTAGGATTTGAAGAAATGTGTGGGGAAAGAGGGAAGAAGGCATGAGTGAGAAAGGAATATATTCAAGGTGTGGGTAATATTCTCCCCATCTCAGTAAATACTGTAGTCACTGATCTGGGAACTCAGATCTGGGAAGCATTCCTGAGATGTCCCATAGCCCTGCATTACTCACATTCAATTGATCAGTGTATATCCTTCAATTTTTCTTCCAAAGTACATATTGAGTCTTTCCACTTCTATCTTCATGGACAACACTCTTGTCCTACTCATCATCTTTTTCTTTGTAAACAACTACAGTAGCCTCCCAGTGGGCTTCTTCCCTCTACTCCTATAGAAATCCATCACCAACGAATAGCGAGAATGACCTTTCAAAATGGCATTTAGTATTTTCAGTTATCTGCTTTAAACCTTCCTTGAAGTCACAGTCCCCTTAAAGTCCTGTTTGATGGGGCCTTACCTGCCTACTGGATACCACTCTCCCCCTCTTCTTTTTCATCACCCTTCAGGAATAGTGGGCTCCTCCCTGTTCCCCCCTTAACTTTTTCCAACCATGGGGCCTCTGCAAGCCTATTCTTTGCTTACTCTCTTTCCCCTATTGTCCTCATGGTTTCTTCTGGACTCCACTGAACTGTCTCTTTAGAGAAGATTGACCTGAGCCTTAAACCTAATGTAATCCACTGCTATTATTCACTCTCACGGCAGCATTGTGTTCTGTCCTGCCAGAACACAGACGAGAATCTGAAGTGAATATTTACTTTTCTGTTTCCTTGTTTAATTTGTGTCTACTCAATTAGATTATACATTAAAAGGCAGCAAGAGGCATAGAATTTTGGTCAATTACAGTGGTACTTAATGGAGTTTAAATATTAATTCACTGAGATATTTATATCTGGAGGACAATCCCCTAGGAAGAGAGATGCATTTTTGAAAAATATAATTTTACAAAGAGATAACTTTGTAAATGAGCAACTCCTCTGTGCTAAATGTGTTAAAAGTGCTCCTCTGGGCTAACATGCAGCATAAATTATAGTTTCACTTTTTTTTCTTACAAGAACGGAACAGCATAAGGCCTCAAAAAGTTTGAGCAGGGATCTCTCCTTGCCCAATGTGGAACCACTGCCATGGTTTCTAGAATATTTCACATAGCAGGTTCTTTGTTGTACTTTCTACAAATAGTCATAGAGATCTATCTCTTTACCTCTCAGAGAGGTTCCCATGGGAAAAGGTAACAGGAGAGATGACTACTCTATGGCTGCTAGTTCTAACCTTTCTGGATCCTTTTAGACCCACTGGCTGTGGAGGAAAAGAAAACTCAAATTCTCTGAGTTGGGTGGAATATTTTTGAACAATTAATATGCCACAGACTTAGTACTGGCTCTGAGTACTGCAGAGTACACTTTTTGTGCTGCTACTTGGTATTTGGATGTAAGAGCACCTACACCACTCTGAATCAAGCAAAGTTTCTCGGTGGACAGCTTACATTGCCTACCTCTTTACCCAAATATCAGGAACTCCAGGAGTGACCTATAGGGCAGGAGCACCTATCACAAATTGCCTTTTCAACTGAATTCAAGATTTTCTCTAATTTAGTTGTTCTGCAATCTAATGCATACAAGGCTGTGATAGTTTCTTAAAGCATCAATATCAACGTGTATGCAAACAACTCAAGGGAGAATTTCAACAATAACGATGGTGTTTATTCAAAATGTTGTCTGAATAATAATGTCAATTCTCTAGATAACTCCTTGGATCCCTGTGGGATATGACTATAAAAGAATCAGCTTAAAAGGAATCATCATTGCTCTTCCCTCTATTCTCACTTGTTTCTTCTACTTCTCCCCAATCCTTCTTTGCTCTTATGCCTTTTTCTTTTACTCATAGCTCGTTAATTCAAATTTGATTAGATTACATGGCATTCCCTGCATCTTAAACTTTTATATTGTTATAGAAAATCAAGGTACTTTTTTACAAGATGGTACATGAGTTCTAAATGGCTTTTCTTTCTACTCTTTCTTTGGTGGGCAATTACTTCAATTGTGCCTGTCGAGAAGTGTTCACTGAAGACATCCAGACAAACAAGTGGATATATAGAGCAGGGGTCTTAGATTTGTGTTTTAGTTGATCCTGAATACAGGCATGCCTGATGGGTCCAGAATTCATAACACTTATAACACAGTTGGAGATTTAAGATATGGGTAGCTATGACTTTTTATGTTTACACAGCTGATCCACCAGCTCTTTCCCCAGCCTCATACTCATAGACCAAAGTAGTCAGAGCAGAAGTCATTGTGATAAAATAAATATTTTAGTTTGCTCCCTCTTATGCTTCCAATGTCTACAGATTGTTATTCAATGGTCTCCAAGAAAGGAAGTTTAGACAACCTGTCACCTGATTTGTTTTGGATAAAAAATCATGGTAAATGGCAATGTGACAACTCATCTAGTGATTCCAGTCCTCTCCATCTTCCCCATTAAAATGCCATTAATAATATTAATGGCAGTTAAATCAGTGATTGCTTAATAGAACCATGTCAGTAGCTGAATACCTTTGACAAGTTACTGAACTTCTCTGAGCCTTTCATTATCTGTAGATTCATGACATGACTCTTATATAGAGTTCTTCTGATGATGGAATGGTGTGTTCAGGAAACTACAAATGTCAACATGGCTGGATCTTAAATCCACAGAATGGAGTGGTAGGAGAAGAGTCTAGAGAGGTGGAAACCACAGAGGGTCTTATAGGCCATGTTAAAAAATTTGCACTTTTTCATCTAAATGATGCAGAACCAGAGAAGAAGGGAAAAGATGTAGTCACATCTGCATATTAGAGAGCAGCATGGAAAACCTATTGCAAATGGGAGACAACAAATTTGGAGGCAAAGAAAACAGGTGGGATGCTATTTCAAAAGTCCATATATAAGATGGTAAAAGAGAAATTCTCACGTTGGCCCTCTTTTTTACATTCTTCCTGAAAATAGTGTAAAATTGTCATAAGAGGATTATCAAGGAGAATAAGGTTAGTTTGAGAGTGTGTTTTTGTTTTATTCAGTGGCTTTTAAAAAATCACTACCCTGGCAAGGATCTCCAGTAATATTTTGAATGGAATGATTCCTGGCACTCTTATCTCATCCTTAATTGTAACAGGTATCCTTTTAATGTTTCACCACTAAGTGTGAAGCTGGCTTAAGGTTAGGAGTAGATACCACTTGTTGAATTAAAGTAGTTTCTAATTTGTTATTCCTAGGTTTCTAACTTCAGCAATGGGAAAGTGGTAGTGCCACCAGTTACAAAGGAAATATATGAGAAGTGTGCATTTCAGGTTTGGTAGATGAGGAGTTAAGTTCCAGAAATGTTAACCTTCAATAAGTGTTTGGCCCAGCCAAATGGATCTGTCAAATAAGTGGTTGGAGATCTTCATTTCTATTTTGGGGTAGAGATATAATATGGGGGTTATGTGCATTTATGTGGTGTTTTAAACTATTGATAAAAAGCTGAATGTGTGAAGAAATGGAAAAGACATAAGATGAGGAGAGGGTCAAGGAGAGAAAACTGAGATACACCAAACTTTAAAGGCAGAACAGAAGAAGTGTTCCTTTACCTTGTAAAAAGTGAGGTAAAAAATAATTAGCTTAATATATTATGAGTTACATGGTAAGTATTTGGGAAGTGTTATAAAACTAAAAAGGGATTTTCTAACCTTCTGTTGGTAGGATTTGTATCAGTGAAACATTATTCATGTATATATTTAGAGATTGTCTTAAAGACTTGACCATGTTCACACCATCGATATTATGCCCTGATATTGATCTGCATGAGTATGATATTGTTGGTTACAGTTTTATTTATTCTTAGAAGTATGTCAAATGCTTTTTTAAAATCTCTAGAAATAGCTTTGTTTAAAAAATTCAGGGAATTAGGGTCTAGGTTGTAAGCTCTTCCAGCAGTCACAATTATTCTGGGGCTTTATTATTTTTAAATCCCAAGAAACTTTACTCTTTGTGTATAATCTAGTAGCTCTTTAGAATTTTAAGTGTCTGTATGACATCTGAGACTCAGAGCTAACGTTTACCAACTTTAAAGGTGCTGAAGAAACAGCATTAATTCTAAAAGACCACCCCAATTAAAGAAGCTAAAGAAAGAATCAGACTTCAATTAAAAAGTAAATGGGGCAAATATAGTTAAAGACTAAGGTGAATCAGAACACAAATTTAAAAAGTAATATTATTGGTATTTTAAAACTTTAATTTCTATGGAGACCAAAAAGGAGAAATTAATTTTGTCAAGAAAATTTTTTAAATTTCTGTGTACTATCTAATTAAACCTGGCTGGTCAATTTATTTGAACAGCCTAGCTAACATGAAACCTAAAATAGAGAATGAGGTTGTGGTATTCAGTACAGAATTGATGTAATACCCCGATGTATTTCAAAGTGTTTTGGGCATAAATATAAAGGTATTTGTAAAGACCATTGAGGGACTATTAAACTTCCTACTAAACTATTTAAACTATTAAACTGGGGGTTTCCTAGTATTCTCTCAAGCAATTGGGGCTCCCAATTTACTGTAACTGTAAAACTCTGCAAGGTAAACCTGTGAAAATAAAACTCTGAAACATATGAACCCTGTGTAAAAAAAGGAAATACGCTAATAATCCGAGACCTCGGTCTTGAGACTTGCACTATGAAACTTATTTCCGTAATGATGAAGCTAAGCTCAACTGTAATTAATGCCTTAGAGTCATCTCCTGTAAACCTCTTTTGTTGCTCATTGGGGCCTCACTAAGCCAAACTCCTCAAATACGCTCACTACCTTCCCCCTATATGACATGACTTCCAGAGATAAAATTTTCCTGGCAACATGGCACATGACATAACTTGCAGGGATGAGCTCTGCCCTGGCACCGTAGGATTAGACCAAAAGGGGGAAAATAAAGTTTCAATGGCAAAGAGATTTCAAATAGAGTCAGGAGGTCATTCTGGAGGTTACTCCTATGCAGGTTTCAGCAAGATAGAGCAAACTGCCACAGTGGGCAGGGTTTCAGCAACAGGGTTCCTGAAAACCCAAGAAATATGCTGGAATCTATCAAAAAAAATCTGTAAAGTTGTTTCCCCAATGCAAGATAGTTCTACTCCTTTTATTTAAATATGTAATTCTCAATTTACTGAAGTTTATTTTTCAGAAACTTAAAGTCTCTGGATTATTCCTATGCTAGATAAGCCCTGAAACCCAGAGGTACCAGTTTCTTCAAGAATGACAACAAGTTTCATTCCTCTACCCTGTAAAGTCGATGCCTCTTTTCAGCATAAAGAAGTTAGAGTGGTCATCACCCAAAAATATCCCTCAAGATTGAGGGAAATGGCAAAATAAAAAGGAGGAATTGTAACTGATGGTTACGAATTTACAAATGATTATGATTACTGAATAATTATATAGATGCATTTTCACTTTCTAGTATATTGCAGAATAGCCAAAAGTAAATACCTGAAATTACTGAAACTTGCTGAACTAGAATCAGATGCCTTGATTTCTGATCATGATAGTAAAATCATATAGCCTTTATGTTGTGATTGCAAAAACCTTGTGACTTGACCTGTTTTGTAACCTCCATCCTATGGTTCAAGCCTTAATGTTCATTAATGAAGGAATCTGAGCCAGCCCCATCCCAATTACTCATTAGAATACTATAAAACTATCAGAATTACTGCAGTTTGGGGAGACAGATTTTAGGTCCTTAGGCCATCTGTTCTCCTTGCTATATGCTAGCAATAAACTCTATCTTTGAAACCCCGATACCAGGAATTGCTCATTATGAAGCACATCAGGCAAAGAATCCCGCTTTTGCTCGGTATCACTATGACAGCATAAATATGTTGGGAAAAATGTGCATTTCTTTGAATGTAAAGGAAAGATCCATTTTCTCCACAGACATTTATGTTTGTATCAATTAGCTCTGATCTTTATATATGAATATCTGAAAGTACCTGAATATTTTTATATAGATAGATAGATAGGCTCTGAGCTTCCCCTATGTCAAGCAGAGCAGCAGCTACTCTTATTTAGATTTACATGAGATTTCATGTACAATTGTACTTAAAGAGAAAATTCAGGTGTTGATAAAAAAAAATTTAGAAAAGCACTAATCTACCCCAGCTCTCTCATTTTCTGCTGATTAGTGGCCAAGCCAGGTTTAGAACACAAGGCTCACAACTACTACTCAAGTATTCCTTATGCTTTATTTGGCTAATATTTGTTGAGTGTTTACTATGTGCAAATGCTGTGCCAAGCATGAACAGTTAATAATCCCACTAATCCCATGAAGTCACTATTATCCCCGTTAGAGATGAGAAAATAACCCTCAGGGTGGATAAGTACTTTGCCCAAGCTCACAAAGCTGGAAAATGCAGTCCAAATTCAAGTCTAACAATCTCATTCCACAGACACAAATTGTCCTCTTAACCATTATTCTTTACTATCCTTATGTGATGGTTAGGCTAATGTGTCAACTAGGCCAGATAATGGTGTCCAGTTTTTTGGTCAAGCAAGCACTGGGCTAATTGTAATACAAGGGCATTTCATGGACTCTGATCATCAGTGAGTAGATTGCATAGATGGTTGGTTACATCTACAATCAATTGAGGAGATTGCTGTCAGCAATGAATGATGTCTCATCCAATCAGTTGAAGGCCTCAAAAGGGCAAGTGATTTCAGCATTCAGAGAGAGCATTCCCATCTCTACTTCGGACAGCCAGTATCTCCCGAAAAACTTATCAAGGACCATCATCAGAGCCCCTGGCTTGCAGTCTGCCCTACAGAATTTGGACTTGTGCATCCCCATGGTCGCATGAGACTATTTTATAAAATCTCATACTGTTTACAGATATCTCCTGTCAGTTCTGTTTCCCTAGAGAACCCTGACTAATATACCTTATAACCATTTTTTCTAATAAAGCAAACTTGATATATATTTCTATATCTATGAATAGAAAAATATATCCCCCAAAATACTTATTTTGTCAGCACATATTTATTAAATGCCCTGTATCACTCTGAACTTCATTCTTGAAGGGATGTCAAACTTGAAAAGAGTAGCTCCCTGAATCCAGAGTAGCTGCTCCTCTGCTTAAAGTAGGAGAGGCTAAGAGCCTAGATATACATCCACATATTCAAATATCCATATATCCATTTATATATTTGGATATTTTCAGATATGCATAAATTCACATATACATATATCAGAGATATTTGGTACAAAGATAAACAAATGTCTATGGAGAAAAATGATTCTTACTTTTACATTCAAAGAAATGTATGTATATCCCAACATATTTATGCTGTAGTAGCAGGGGAAAGAAATGTGTTGTTAAATTCCTATAACCTCCACAAATAACCACACCGGCAAACAAGCTCAGCAGATCTTCCAACATTTCCTCCAGATAAGCACTGCTGTTTTTCTAGAATCTAACATTGAATCTCAATGAGCTGAATTTCAAATTTCATTCACAGTTAATGGACAATAGACAAACTAATCTATACTAAGGAGATCTCTTTTCATCTCAACAGTCGCATTCCTTCTATGTAAGCAATGCAATGCTGAGTACTTACAGTGATTGCATTCTCTTCCAAGAAAATCTTCTGTGGCACTTAAATATAATCACTACCTAACTCAGGACAACTTGTGTCATCAATACTACTCTCTTGTTGAGTAATCAAGACATGAAGTTTAGTTCTGCTTTGTGTGTGTTTGTGTTTCTCCTATAAAACAGAAATTTTATTTTTGGAGTGAGTATGCTGCTGTTGGGGAGATCAGAAGAAAAGACTTTTAAATGTGAACATTCCTGTCATTTAGCTTAGAAAGAAAGCACTCTTGTCTGTGTATTTTATTAATCACCTCAATGTATATCATCACATCCTATTGGTTCCACTGTTTTATTATATGATTTCATTTAATTGATTACCAAGTTGAAATTTGCATGGTCTGGAGCTAGGTCAAGATACCAGCCTGGGATCTAAAATTGGAAGGAGGCAGTGCTAACTGCGGCAGAGAGCTGATGGAGGGAATAGCCAATGACAGTCAGCAGAGGCATAGAGGCAGAGTACATGTGCCCTTGGAGTCAGAGAAGGCTCCTAGATGAACATAGCCCATCACTCTGAAAGGCATCTTGGGAGAGGAGACAGACCTGCCTGATGAGTTCAATAGCAATAGCAGTCCAACAGATCAAGAGAATTAGTGAAGAGTGCCAAGAATCAGACAGTTAGGAATATATGTATATGTGTATGTGCTGTGTGGAGTAGGTGGAGGGATGGAAGGTTATTCCATAGACGTGGTGAGTACATGCTACAACCAAAAAAAATTAGCTACTACTCATTTCTTAGACCTATATGTCAGGGCTTCCAAAAAGAAGCCAGAAATCTGGGCTTTCATATGAAATTGTCACTTGTTATTAAATGTTGTCAACTAATTCAACTGACTTTTAAAATACTGTGAAAGCACAGACAATATTTTGCAGGCCAAATGGAACACATCTGCAAGCCTAACAAAGCCCTAGGACTTCGGCTGAAGATATCAGTCCTGGAAATCTATGCTCATAGCTTCACGCCTCTACATTTGACCCTGATTTCAGGGGAAGCCCTTTTAGAGCATGTTTTACTTTCCTAGTTGCTAAAATAAATATCACACTGTGGGTTGGCTTAGACAATGGGAATGTATCGGCTGGTGGTTTTGAGGCTAGGAGAAGTCCAAGATTGAGGCATCAACAGAGTGATGCATTCTCCTTGAAGACTGTGGTAAGCTGGGGCTGGCTGCAAGTGATCATTGGTCTTTGTCACATGGCAATGCACTTGGCAGAGACTTCTCCTTTCTCTTCTGACTCTGACTTCTCCCTATGGCTTTTCTCTCTGTGGCCTTCTTTATAAGGTTTCCAGTTATAGGCTTGAGACCCATCCTGATTCACTGGGCCACACCTTACCTGAAGTAACCTCAAAGGAATGGATTTTGATTAAGAACACATTTTTTCTGGGGTACATAACTATAAGCCACCACAGACCATTTTTCCAATTTTGTTCTAATTCATTCCTTTGGATTTGGGTAATCTAAAATCATCAGTGTCCTAGTATTTATGGGAGGCCATCTTTATTCTTGCTTTGGGATTCCAAAGGAGCCTCCCCTAGTTCAAGCAAATTCAAGAAATATGACAGCCCTTTCAGGGGTGGCCTCCTCCTCTTCCTTAGCGCGATCTCTTCAAGATATCCTGGGGTGAATTCTCTGACCCTCCCATTCTTTCATTTGCCAGAACATCTCATAATCTAGCAAAGTATTTGGGCTATTCCTAGGATATTCTGTAGGAACACAACCAGTTTAAATGTATGTGGGAATAGAATCAATTTCAAAATCAATTTCAACTGGTCACATTTACTTATAATCAGATTGTTCTTAGAAAGCCAACTATACAAACTTTTTTTTTTACAGAAGAGAGGAGATAGAGGGGGAAAGATTATCTTTCCCATACGAAATACCTGTCTTCCTCTTGTCCTGAAACATTATTATTGTCTCACCAGTTCTTTCTGAGGGTATGACAATGCAAACACTCAGGTGAGGCCGTCCAGTGTGCTACCCTCTCCTCTCTGGCCAGTGCCCCTCAGATCATCTCCCGGCTTTCCAGCTAAAAAGGCCTTCTCTGAGGTGAAAGCCCTTTCCTCCCTTTACACTGGGCCTTCAGTGGTTCTCCAGGGAATTCTGACCTCTCAGAATCTCAGGAAAGTGTTTGGAAGTAGAGAAGGGAACCTCCAGGGTTCAAATAGAACCTTCAGATTTCAAAGGGTGCGGGGGAGGGGTGGGGGACTGGAAAACTCTGAAAGGCACAGTACAAACAGGCAAAGAAATTAAATGCAGTCACTGAGAAAGTAAGTTCCGGAGGCCTAAGGCTCCCACTACAGGGGACCTAGCATTTTGAAGCGGCAATTAACATAAGTCTCTTGAACTGCTTAGAGTCTTTATAGCTACTTTCCTATAACTGCCATGCTTTTTACATATAGATAACTTTTGCCCCCTTTAGGCACTGGTTAATATCATCCATTAAAACTCCCCAAACCAAAAAATTTCAAAACAGGCAGTTAAAGCTGTCTTAGAGCACAGAAAAAGAAAAATAGCAGAATCCTTTGACCTCCCAGGGCAGTTATTTTATTACACTAAAGAATCTTACGAAGACAGAAAGAGAGAACATATTTTCCTTTTCAGTAGCCATGAAATCATGCAGATTTTTACCATGTAGAAACCATATGTCACTATCGTTTTCCTTTGAAGGGAGACACTTGACTCACTGCTCCAAGGGAGATATTAAAAATAAATAAATAAATAAAACAGCAGCAAAATATTGGGAAAGGAAATTAAATGGAAACTGTATCTCCCCTTCCACATCTTCTTCTTCCTTAATTTGTTAACTCTGCTTTGGGACACATGGTGACTTCTCTCCTAAGGGCAATGTGGTTCAGGACATCTACTCACTATTTTATATTGTTAATCATCTGGGCAGCACTTCTTAAAAGGCTCAGCAGTTTTTAGGAACACACACACATACACCACTGCAAACACAGTTTGCAGTTTATAATATTTAGGTTATCAATTAACTACTGATGATTGAAATGCTGCATAGTTCCATTAAAAACCCACATAAATCACTGTAATGTACTTGGCCAATGGAGCTTGGACTATTAGAATGCATTAACAGGGAACTGATGTGATTAATTAATTAGTAATCCAAACCTGGATTTAAACTATGTCTTTCCAAAGAGCTCCCAGCACCTTTGCAATCATCATCTACTTTTTCCTAGACAAATCAGAGAGTAAAATGAGAAGTCAAAGCCCAAGTTCACAAAGCTGATTTGCAGCAGAATCAAGTTTAGAATCATACTAAACAACACTGAATCACTATATTTCTCTGATTAAGAAATTTTTTTTGCTTTACACTTAACATCTGTTACATTCTAAAACTGCATCATGTCACTTGTAGTCAAGTGGAACCACAAAACAAAACCAATTATTTCTAGACAAAATATTCATTATTTAATCAGCTGAAGGTAATGAGGTTCAAACATAAGAGCAGATATAAATAAGAGTATAAAAATTTTAAAAGTAACATCATCATGATTATCTAATAGAGGTCTGACTAGCTTTTAAAAAGGAAGATACTATAAAATTCTAATTTAATACATATTAAATATTAGAATAAAATCATAGCAATAGCCAAAATAGCTTTCATTGTTTCATCAGTCTATGATTAGTTAACCTCCTCACCAAAGGGAAATAAGTGAAAAACCTAGAATCTTAGTTCAGCTGTGATTTGAGATTTATGACCTTAGGACAAAACATGTAATCTGTCTGAGCTCCAGTTTTCTCATCTACAAAATTATTACATCACCTTATGAGGGTGCTGTGAGGATTAAATCAATATATGTACTTGAAAGCATTTTGTAAACCATGTGGCTCTCTAGTAATAAAACTTTATGGGAACACATATTTCAAGGAATGTAAGCCACTTACAGGTGAAAATAAATGCATTTTTAATTTGCAAACAACATCCCTTCAGGTTGAGATTAACAGGCTTAAACTCTCCTGACCTTCTTCGTTTTTCACACGACCCATTCTCAAATAGACATTACAAATCCTTTAAGCTCTCTGAAAGGAAGTCAATATTGGGACTTAATGTTGGTTTTTGTAATAACTTTGATGCCATACATCTTTTATTTCCTATTTATTGCCTCATTTGATTTCCTCAGCTGATTCTAATACCAGATCCAATTCTAAGATATGCTATAGCTTTATAAATGCTGGTTTCTCTTGGTTTTGCTTTTTAACTGCCTCACGTTACCAATTTCAATGATGGAAAATAAAACAGAAATAAACCAGTAAAGTTATTTGCACTTCTTCCCAATCCAACAATTGCACTGTGATTTTATGCCAAACTTTTCAAAGTTAGTACAAAGGAATTTGTTGGTTGGATAAAAACTAATGATCACAAAATCTCCTGAATGGATTCTTTGCCAAATAAATGTTTTGGAATAATTGATACAAATGGTGATTTTAAAATGAAGTGTTTCTATATTTGAATAGAATATATTGTGTTAAAACATACAGCTGACTTTTTCAAACCAATCACAACCCACGTCATTAAAGTAGCAGAAAATAGAAGCACACTAAACATTTACAGTCAATTATGATACATTCCAGATCTCTGCCTACACCTAAAAGTTTCAGAGCCACCAGAGTACACAATAACTTCCAGAAACATAGAGGATTATGACTCTTTTTGGCCATCAAAGGTTAAATGGACTAGCAGAGATTCCCCGAGAGGAAGAAAAAATGATTTAATATAATAGAAAAAGAAAAGTCATTTACTGAAGAACTTCAAAGCAAAATAGAGTCCATAGACAAACAACTCCAGATTTGGAAAATCAAACCAGTACAGAAAAGGAATTTTAACACTGTGAGATTTTTGACTTGTAAATATGTATGTTAACAAACACAACCTATAAGAATTAAGACTAGGGCGACTTCATCCTTTAGGAAACAGGAAAGGAAAAGCAGCCAGAAATAGCAGCTATGTACAGCAGGGGAAACAAAGAAAGATTGAGAGGTGAAGAATTTTCTTGTTTGCTTTTTATTATTATTGAAATAATGAAAATGCTCTAATAAGGATTGAAGTGATAAATGCACAACTATGTGATTATACCAAATACCAG
The DNA here is from genome assembly GCA_026826555.1 of Tolypeutes matacus. Taxonomy (NCBI): domain Eukaryota; kingdom Metazoa; phylum Chordata; class Mammalia; order Cingulata; family Chlamyphoridae; genus Tolypeutes; species Tolypeutes matacus. The sequence goes on from JAKSZT010054001.1 coordinate 1,085,997, forward strand.
TGAGTGTATACTTTGGATGAATTGTATGTTTTGTTAATACGTATTAATAAAATTGATCTGTTAAAAAAATAAATATTAAAAAATAATAATTTAAAAATGAGGAGAAATATAATAGAAAAAAATCAGCCTTTCATTGTTTTATGTCTGTGGTAGATTGCAAAATAAATGTGCAAATTCTTGGCAGCTTCCCCCTTGAAGAAGTAGAAGAGCTCTTCCTTAAATGTGGGTTTGAACATGGGATTTGCTTTGACTATTGGGACAATAGAAAACCTGACTCAATGATAGACTTGACAAGTGTGAACTGGGTCTATTCCTTTCGCTGGTTGTATTCCTTCTGCTAACATGCAGATATATTTGGGCTACCCAGCTGGAAATGGAGGCACCATATGCAGAGAGCCTTAATCCGAAGAATCATGAGATATCATAAATATTTGTTGTTTTAAGCCATTATGCTATGGGGTGATTTATTGTGTAGCAAAAGCTAACTATTACAGTGTCTGAGATAAGAAAAAGATTGTTGTAATTGCATGTCATCACCTTCAATTATGCAAGTAATAAATGAAAGGTCAGGTCATCTCTTTTCATTGGGATTTTTCCAGTATCATCATGTCCTCCAAGCTTGACTGTGAAGATGGCTTTCTTTTTGACCACTCTTCCTAAGATGCGGTTAGAGGGTGGTTTTCAAGTACTTGAATATTTTAAGCAAAAGGAAATTCCCTAGCAGATAACCACAAACCAGTATTAATGTTTACCACGAACTTTTATTTTTATTTGACAATTGTGAATGTGTTTCCCACTGTTTGTGAGAGAACCCAATTACTAATTAAAACCTGGCAAAGAGAAAGGGGACCTCTGCTAATTTCTGAGAAGGAATCCTAAATTGGGTAGTCAAAGGAAAAAAGAAGTTTATGCTTTAGGAAAAGCCAACCTGCTCCTATTCTGAAGTATGAAAGAATACTGAGAGTTAAAGAGTAAAGAGGAAACAGTAAAAACAAAGGGCAGTGATGGAGACAACTGGTGAGGGGTAAAGCTTTACTTCTCAGAAATAAATCTTCTGGTCAAAAGCATTGTTAGAAATTGTTAAAGGGAGTACAAAGAGATTTTTGAAGGCTCTAGATAGAACTGTGAGATAGCAGTTTGGGGATTTCTAAGCAGTACAAGAAATTAGACAAACTCTTCTGAACATGTGAAATCAATGAGACCGATACTAAAAAAAAAAAAATCATGAATTGGGAGGTAAAAAAACCAACAACTAACAAATATGAGAGGAAAAAAAATACACCAGTATTTCTAGAGTTGTCTTCAATGATATGTTGTTCTTCCTCCATCTTTCCTGAGTATGTGTGTTTGTATGTCTGTCTTTCCCCACCTGAATGTTTTATTCATTCCATGAAAGGATGTAAAAGACAAAAGTATGTGCATTTGCATTTATATCTGCTTTTTTTCAAAGTATAAAAAATACAAACACTTGCATTGTATAGATGGCTATTGCAATGTGAAAAGAATGTTGAATGAAGTCAAGCCAAGTATAAAAATAAATCTCTTCATCTGCCCATCCATCCAGCCATCCATCAATCCATCCAGCAAGCCAGCCAGCAGCCACCCACCCATCCACATGTGTGTGTGTGTGTTTGTATATCTGTGGCATGTCTTTCTTGTCATATGTCTTCTTGTTGTTGTAAACATGTTGACTTTCCTGTTTGGGCACTTTTGATTTTTGGCTTTGTTTCTAACACAAGAAGTATACATATGCAAATAGTACATAAAGAATAGTCAAACACAAAATACATGGATTAAAAAATAAAGATCTTCCTCTCCACATAATCAATTTGTATGTTTCTTTGAGTTTGTATGTGACATTATCCATGCATCTGCAAACCTATACAATCTCCTCAGCTATAATGAATGCTTCTGTAATGTAAATCAGATCACACATCATTGGTAAACAGGGAAATCATTAGTACAATGTGGAAGTCACATTGGTCCTTATGTGAGCTTTTTATAGACAAGGACATCCAGAAGAGTGGGAGGAGAAATGCAAACCTGAGAAGGAAAAACAAGGGCCCTGAGCTTAGTCCTTGAACTAGCAGCTTGAATCCTTTTGTCTGCATTAAAAATATAATAATAATAATTAAAAGCAAGCAATTGTACCCAAATCTCACTTCCTAAATAGGAGTGCCCACAACTGTCAGCTGGTGGAGGGTTGAGCTGCAATGAAGGCCAAGGGTAAGAGCCTATGGTGGTGGTGGGACTATTTTATATAGGGTTAAAGCCAGATAAGATCTTTGAAGAAGTGGTATCTGAGAAGAAACCTGAAAGAAGGGAGACACAAAGAAAAAAAGCCAGTGAAGATGGGGGATGGGGCATCAGTATTCTAGGCAGAGGAAAGAGCAAGGAAAAGGCAGAGGTGTGAGCAAACAGGGGATTTGAGGTCAGCCTGGGTAGAAGAGAGGGAGCAAGGCAGAAAATGGAAAGAGACAATATGGGAGAGAGTAGCAGGGACAAAATCAAAAAGGTCATTGTAGACTGAGGCGAAAAATTCTAGATGTTATTCAGAGGGCTCTAGGAAGACACTGTAGGGTTCTGACAAGGAATTTATATACTTTGATTTGTGTTTACAAAATCACTCTGGATGCTGGTGAGTAGTGAATATTGTGTGGAAAGTGTCAATCAGGGAAACCCAGCAGGAGGGTCTCTCAGCAGCCCAGATGAAAGATGATGGCATCCTGGACTAGGGTGCTAGGACTGGGAGAAGACATATTTTGAAGTAGAGCTGGTAGGGCTGGCAGATGGTTTGGAGGTGGGGTGTGAAGGAAGGAGAAAACTTGAGGCTGTTCCTCAGGTTTGGATCTAGAAAATGGGAGAATGGTGAGACCATTTATGACCATTTATGATAGTGGGAAAGAAGGGTGAACAGGTTTGGAGAAGGTGGAGAAATCAAGGGTTCTCTTTGGACCATTAATTTTGAGATGCCTCTTAGACATCCATGTAGTGAACTATGCATTTCAAGGTGATACTAAACAGTTGAGCACAGAACAAATTAAACCAGGACTTGCTAATGATTCCATGTGTTAACATCTGTATTAACCAGAACAAAGTAGAAAAAAATGTTATTGAAATTATACAAATCTCACTGAAAATCTAGCCCAAATCAAATAAAAATGTTTATTTTCTCCTTTGATATTAGAAAATTAGGGTATGGCTCACAGATTTTCAACTATCATAGCATGAACATTTTTATTCATACATTATAAAAGTGATTTTTACAAACATGATTCAAAATGTTAATCAATTGGCCATAAAAGTACATAGCCTTGAATACATTTGCTTTTGTTTGTTTATATCAGTTGATACAAATTCAGTTTTCGCAGAGGGATTAACAAGAACTGTGTTAAGTAATGCACTGAGACAAAAATTTGGACTTTCGTAGGCAATGTTATTTGGATATGATTTCTGTAGAAATTAAGCCAGTTCTCTGTTTCATCTTATATATTTAATTATAGTCTAAGAATGTAGTTATGACTAAATCAGGAATTCATTTCAATTGCCAGATAGGTCAAAAGCCAAAGTTATAAAGAACTCTTTAAACTACCATAATCTGAAAACAGCTTCAAATGCCTTGTGATATGTGTATGTGTCTATTTTCTCCTGCATTTGCCCTTTTTCTGGTGTCTTATATCGTAAAATGATGATACCACTTGATGGCAGATTTTAATGGTGCAAAGTTACTTCCCAATTTATGTTTACTCATCACTACTAATCTTGTTTAAAATCAGAACCATCTCGGTTAATACCTGCAGCTGAGAGCAACCAGGATGGAATTCAGCAGAGGACACTGACCCCTCACTGCCCCAGGGTCAAGATGCCTCCCTCTTACTGAGACGTGTCAGGAATGCACAGAAGTTCCCTTTAAGGGTCAGTTACAGGCAAAATTCATCAAAAGCCAAAGCAGAGCTAGGCAGCTAAAAGTTTCTTAAAACATCCTCTTGGCTTTTAAAAGTGGAATTTCAGGAAGTGGAATGGTTGCAGTTTTCCAAAGGAAAAAATACTGAAGCTCTTCTTCCTTTGATAGGGATGAATTTACTCATAACAAATGTTTTTCTGGATATTAGACACCAAAATTAAAACCCAATTAGATTTGTGCATGGGTATCAGTTGCCCCATTATGAGTAATAAACCATCCCAAAACTCAGATGGCCACAATCATTTACTAGTGCTCCGGCATCTCTGGATCTCATGTCCCTACACCTCCCCCTGGGAGTAGCAGGCTAGCCAGGGCAAGCAGATGCATGCAGGCTAAGGGAAGCCTGTGCTAAGAATTTCCAGACCACTGTCACCTCTGCCTCACTCTACTGGCCAAAGCAAGTCCCATGCACAAACCCCAAATCAAGATGTGAAGGATGGGGAAACACTCTGCTCCTCCAGTGGGAGGAGCTCCAAAGTCACAAGGCCAAAGGCATGGGGACAGAGAGGTTTGCGAATCACGGTTGACACGGCCATCTACCACAGGCCCCCTATGCCACTTTTAATCTGGAGCAGTAAAGGAGTATGAGGTCTTGAAAAACATGGAACTGGGAGCAGAGTGACCTGAGTTTAAATCCTTTCTAGCTCTGGCTCAGCAATCAACTGAACCATCCCTGTCTTTATTTTTCACATGAGTAAAATGGAAATAATATTTGCCTCACCACAATTGCTATGCATATTAAAAGAAAAGTAGTTTGCCCACAGTAAGCTCCTAAGACGTAAAGGCCTTGATTTATTTTTTAAGAGTTATTTATTCCCTCCCCCCACCCTGGCCCCTGTTGTTTTGTGCTCGCTGTCTGCTCTCTGTGTGTTCTTCTGTGTATGCTTGTCTTCTCTTTAGGCAGCACTGGGAACCGATCCTGGGACCTTCCGGAGTGGGAGAGAGGCGCTCAATCTCTTGCACCACCTAGCTCCCTGGTCTACTGTGTCTCTTATTGTCTCTCCTCTGTGTCTTTTTTTGTTGTGTCATCTTGCTGCGCTAGCTCTCCTGAACGGCCCAGCACTCTGCACGGACCAGCACTTGGCAGGGGCCAGCACTCCACAGGGGCCATCTTGCCTTTCACCAGAGGGCCCCAGGAATCGAACCCTAGACCTCCTATATGGTAGATGGGAGCCCAATTGTTTGAGCCACATCTGTTTCCAGGCAATGATTTTCATTGTTATTGCTATCACTACCTTTATTATTGCTGCTGTTATTATTCCAACCCACAGAGTTGGAGCTTTTATTTCAGCAGTCAAGTTGGCATTCTCAATGTTGTCCCCAATCATGCCTCTGATGTGAATTGTGCTACTTCTGTCCACAAAAGGAAACCAGACAAAACAACATGAACATCGTAGGCACTGTGACCTTTTGCATCTTCCCTGCCCTGCAGGGTTCTTGAAATGAGAAAGTCTGAGAAGGGAAAGATAGTGTCCCAGTCGGGAATTTTGAAGAAAGCTCTGGAATGACAAATGCAGAGAGGGAAATCAAAGGTCTTCAAGCAGTCATCACTAAGGGAAGTGAGTTGTTTTGCTTTTGGAATCATTAGTTTCTTTTGGAATCTTTTGAAAAACAGGTTGTTTTGAAAGATCAGCTGTGCACTGACTGCTGGGGGCCAGTACAGGTTCACTGGAGCGGCTCTCGAGCCTCTTTTGGGTTTTGGTCCGCTTGGAAGCATGACTTCACCTCGCTGCAGCCCCAAGCTTTTCATTTGTCTTGTTTTACATTCAGTGACATACCCGCTGTTCTCCTGGCATTTAACCAATAGCATGCGGATTTATATGTAACATCTATTCTTGAGTCAGAGCGCTTAAATAGCCCCCGCCCACATTTTTTTTCCTTCTCTGAACTGATCATTTAATTGAATCTATTTCGTTTCTTTCTTGCAAAATTAAAATAATTGTTTTAAATCTCTGCTAAGTTAAATCCTTTTCCGTTTCCACTGAGGCTGTACTTGAAGGATACCAATTTAACTTATTTTTTTTTTAAAAGGGCAATTAAGAATAATTTTAAAAATCTTACCTAAATGATCACACAACACATTTAATTAATATTATTGACTTTCTTCAGTATATGTAGAAAGAGTCTGAAATTTCTTCCTAAGCAATAAAGCACGGAACCTTTATTTTTCTCCTTCCATAGTAATAACCCTTGTTTTTGTTGTATCTTATTTTAACTTCCAAATCATTAATTTCCACACTCCTGAATTAAAATGGCAAATGTGACAGCATCTGAGCCATGCTGTCTACATCCCCACATATAGGAGCACTCAGCAAATATTTGCTGAAAATCAGGGTCCAGAATACTTCCAGGCATTATCCTAGAGAGCACTGGCGTATGCATGCCTGCAGAGAAGCAGAAATTGCCAGTCTTAGCTACTCATCCCTCATGTGAGGATTCCTCCTGGCCCCTCTCCCTTGTCCACTGTGGGCAGGCTGCCCCTGTCCTGCCTGGTCGGGTTTCCCAGTCCCAGTGCCTGGGATGAGAACAGAGTTGCCTGCTGCCATCCCAGAATTGCCTCCAGCAACCACTGGGATGGAAAGGCTGGTGCTTGCCGAGCTGGGCTCTCCTCAGCTGCTTGAGGAAGCTGCACGTCTAAACATAGCCAAGTCCCCCTGCCCTCCCCACCTCCGTAATTCCAGTTCCAGCTGGTAAAGCCCACCTGCCTCTTTTGAGGCATTCAACTTTGAGTAAGTGGCTGAGAAGCAGCTGAGGTACCCCTTCAGGAACTGGCAGCTGTTGCCAAGTCTTTGGTTTCTCTAGCTTCAGAGAGCAATTCTGGGTCATTTTCATGCAGCCCAGACACTCCTCAGAATGATTCAATCCAAAGGATCAGACATGACCCCAGGTCCTTTTTTTGATCCCATGAGTGTCTGAACATGCGTTATAGGAAGAAGCTTTGTGATCAGCTTACAGGAGCTGATCTCTGTGGAGCTCCAGCTCAGGGATCTCTCAAATGGAGAATGGTTCTCTTCTCTGCCTGTACCGTGAGCACAGTATTGCCGTTATTTGCTCTTTTCTGAAACTTTACATGGCAAAAATTCAGGCCGCCTTTCGGGGAAGGCGGCTTTTCTTAAAGCAAGAATTGTAACGTTTTTCCTAATATAAACACACTTACAGGTTTTGTAATAAAAAGCTCCTGCAGGCATTCACTGATGTTTCCCTTCTAGCCTAAACTGTTGGGTGTGACTAGTTTAAAAGCTGTCAAAATGACATAAAACAGTTATTAAACCCACTGGCTGCCTCACTGCCAGAGGGCAATATTGTTCCATAAATAGTCTGTATTGCAATAGTACTTGGAGCAATCCTGAGCCATCAAACTTAAGGGCAGAAGTCATTTTGAGCACATAGTAAAGTGCAATCACATGTAGCATCCCACACATACGTAAATGGAAACATTTCTTGAAGCAGTAATTTGAGCAAAAGGTACAAGGAAACATAGGTATTTTCAGTATCTCTTTGAGCACCTCAGTGAACAAATAATTGCACAATGAGCCTTTCTCAGCAACTCAATTAAACATGTAAATTGTCAAATGTTCCCAGCAGCCACAGACCATTTTTGGAGTCCAACGTCATTATCCTCTATCAGACATTTGTGCATCAGTGTACACATTTCTGTAATTAAACAGGAATCATTTTTATGTCCAGTCCCATTAATATTTAAAACTGGAAATAGTATGTTATCTTTTTTTCTTTCGGGGCATGGATATATAAGATTAATGAAAACACCCCTTATGAAATCAGTGGGATCCCACAGAAGCACCATTTGACGTCTGTGTCTTTGGAAAGGTAGGATAAGTATGGGATCCTCTTAAAAATAAAATGACATGAATGTGTTATTCAGAAATGTCTTTCTGATGTATGCACCCATAAGCATATACATATTGATGAGTTGCTGAATGTTATCATCCTTAAGAAATTAATACCCAACAATGATTTGCCCACCATATATTTTTTAAACAATTGTTTATCATAAGAAGCTAAAGGCAACTCTTTATGGCATTGGTTATAAAAGTGAGTGGACAAGCCCAAGGCATTATTTTGTGGGCATAGGTTTGGGAGGAAAAAGAGATAAGATGTCAGAAGCTCATTATGAAGATAGTTCCTAGAATAGATGGTAGAATTCAGTGTGAAGCGGGTCCATTTTGGATCCTTCCAAGAGAATTTAAGTCATGGAGTATCATAAATATTCATGAAAAGAAAAACCATTTTCTAATGTTATTTTATGATATAGGACAATGTTTTAGTCAGCGTCCTGGGGGTATCATCAAGGCAGGAAAATAAGTCCAAAAGAATTGGGAGAAATTATGTCCTACTAAGAACAAATGATTAAGGAGAATGAGATGGACCCAAAACAGGCAATTTAACTGATTGACTTCGATTACGCCTTCTAGTGAAAAATAACTATTACGGTGTCTACTACTTATTTTAACCACTTAGCTGTATGCTGCCAAAGTTTTGAAAACATGAAATACACAGATTTCCACAAGGTGCTCCTTTCATTCTGTCATTCTGTTTTGTTTTGGTTTTACTTTTTAAAAAATTATGCAAAGGGATGTGTTCTGAACTTCTAAATGATTTCAAAATCAAACCTATCCAATCAATTTCTCAGTAATTGGCTTTGAAGAAACTGAGACAAGAGCAATGCAAACAAAGTGCTTTTAAATAAATCATAATTACCCATGCAAATGCCTCCAGTTAATTTGAGGCTTTAATCAGATGACTAGCAACTTGGAAGCCAGCTTGCATTTGGTGGTGTGACAGGCAGCAAGATGCAGAGACAGCAGCCTGGAAGCAACAGTCTAAGTTGTGAGCAAAAGGAACTGGATGAACATCTACAATTATCCAAACTTGGAAAAGTCTTGTACCAGGAGGTTGTTTATGCAACCCGCATACACAGGCAACCTTTCCAACTTGTTCTTACACCTTTGAATTCATCTGGAATGTTTGCAGAATTTCTTTCTTCTTTCAGATGATAAAAGCATTTTTGCATGCAACAAGAAACAGGTGGTGTTGGCTATTCAAATTCCATGCATGTTACTAGCTCCCCCAACTGCCACCCCATTTCACACTTGCTTCTTAATAGCTTCTCTAGCCACCAAGTCTTCTACTTTCAAATTACAGCATACCTTCTAAAAAGGTGCAGTTGTGTAGCTTTTGATGATGTAACCTTTAACAATGTTATTTTACTCCTTATTGGGGGGTTAAAAATCAATATCGCATGTGACCTCCTTGTGATTTTTTTTTTCTGATACCAAGAAACAAAGTACTACACTTAGTGCAGTTTTAATTAAACTGAATACATTATAAAACACTCTCCTAATTTGCTTTGCCTAGAAAATGTTTTTTAAAGTGTTACAAATCAATCAACTAATTGAGCTATGTAGTAGGAACTGCAGATGGCATTGCGTTACTCTGTGTTTTCACTCTGCCAACCAAGTGCCTCTTCATAGATGGGTTTGTGTTGGGACAGGCAATTTGCACCCCATGGCACCAGCGTGGTTTTGTGGCATTTGATGGCTTTACCCAGTGCCAAGTGTTACCAAGGAAAAATATCACAAAATATATTGACCAAGGGTGAGGATGGAACATGGAGAAGGCTACAAGGAGATAAAGCTGGCATAGCCACAACATCTCGCTTCTAGTCCAGGCTACCACTTATTCTAGAATGGACCACGAGCAGATGGTTTTATCTGCCTGTTTACAGAGGGGTTCAACAGGCAACAAGATAATACCTGCTTTGGGGATTTATTTTTTTCCCACAAGTCTAACCCTGGGAGACGTTATGGCTTGTCTCCTGCTGTGCCCTTTCTGTTTAATTTCACAAATCTTAGTTCAGAATGAGGCACTCCACCTGTGCAGACTGAATGATGGAGGCAAGATCCTTGCTCTAGAAGGGCTTTTATGTAACAAGAACTTTTTGAGCACATATATTTTAAGGCACGATGATGAGTGCATGATAATCAAAGATGAAAAAGTGTCTCTGTCCTTAGTGTCTCCCATTTTAGTGGGAAAACAGATATGCCAATGGTCACTGCACAATATTGTTTTGTATTATTTGTGAAAGCAAGAATGAGACAAAGCATGGGAAAAGAACTAACTTTGCCTGAGAGGGTTGTCTTTTTATTATTTGTTTATTTACTTTTAAAAAGATTTATTTTATTTATTCCCCCACCCTCGTTTTTTCTGCGCTCACTGGCTGCTGTCTGTGTGTTCTTCTGTGTCTGCTTGTCTTCTCTTTAGGCAGCACGGGGAACTGATCCTGGACCTTCTGGAGTGGGAGAGAGGCGTTCAATCTCTTGCACCACCTCAGCTTCCTGGTCTGCTACATCTCTTATTGTCTCTCCTCTGTGTCTCTTTTTGTTGCATCATATTGCTGCACCAGCTCTCTGCGTGGGTCAGCTCTCCTATGCAGACCAGCACTCCCCGTGGGCCAGCTCTCTGCTCAGGCCAGCTTGCCTTTCACCAGGAGGCCCCGGGAATCAAACCCTGGACCTTCTATATGGCAGACGGGAGCCTAGTTGCTTGAGCCATATCCTTTTCCCCTGAGAGGTTTTTGAAGCCATTGTAGAGGAATCAGCGGGCAGAGGATATTCTAGTGCAAAGGTATACAGGCTTTCAGTGATGGAGAAAGTGCAAACAAGTTTAAGAATAACTGGATCTCCCTAAGGTTCACCTTATGACTGTTCTCTTCAATCCTGAATTACATATTTATCTTTCTTTTCACATTTGAAGTGGCTGTTTCACTTTAAGGCATGTTTTATGCTATATACTCAAGACTGTTGTTATGCCAATCCACATCTGAAATGCATCATGGGAAATTCTGATGACTCAGCAGTAAGTATGCTCAGATGCTGTGGAACCATTGACTAAGATTCCATCTGAACATATCTGGTTTCCCAGTGATGCCCTATTCAACCACATGAGATGTTCCAAACATGAGGTTCAAGAGTTATGAGATTTCACTAAATGTTAAAAGGAAGGAGGACTAACTGATATCGTTGGTGATTGTCTTGTTCAGACAGCTGATATACACTGATGCTTGTTTTTAAGTGTATCTGGACTTCCCATTGGTGGGAAAAATTATTCAAATGTTGATAATCTGAAATATATTTAATTTAAATATATCAAGAAAGGTAAGAAACTTCTTTATGTCACTTGAATTACATTTGTTAAACTTCTGCTTCTTGGTACTCTAGTTCAGCAGTTCTCAAAGTATGGTCCCCAAGCTAGCAGCATACATATCCCCTGATTTTTTACTTTCCTTGGCCACTCAAGCAAATGTCGTGCAATGGGTTTAATTAAATGATGGGAATTTCTTAGCCCACAGCTTTGAGGCTAGAGAAAAGTTGAAATCAAGACATCAACAAGGCAATGCTTTCTTCCCAAAGACTGGTGTTCTGGGGCTGCTTGCTGGTGTCCCTTGGCCCTTGGCTCCTCTGTAACATGGCAATGCACATGGCAGCCTCTCCTGGCCTCTCATTTCTCTTCTGGGTCCATTGAATTTCAGCTTCCTACTTCCTGTGACTTTTTCTTTATCTGAGTTTCATGCTGCTTATAAAGGACTCTAGTAATAGGATTAAGACCCATCCTGGGCCACACCTTAACTGAAATAACCTCATCAAAAGGTCCTACCTACAAATGGGCTCACACCCACAGGAATGGATTAAGTTTAAGAACCTGTTTGTCTGGGTTACATAGAGCCTCAAACCATTACACCAGGTGACTTGTTATAAATGCAAATATCTGGGCTCCATCCCAAACCTACTGAATCGGAAACTTTGGGTGTAGTCCCAATACCTTGCTTGTAAAAGTTCTCCAGGTAATTCTGACATAGGTTAAAATGTGAAAGTTACTTCTTTAGTGTATACACAGTGCCAATGCCCAACATGCTTGTCATGTTGTGTTCTATTTAGATTATGCTAAAAAAGACTAAAAACATTCTTTCTACCCAAGTTAGAGTACACTGCTTATGAAATGCTAATGAACCAATTTTACAGATTTTTTTTCTCAAAGAGACAATGATTTTTGGCTACATATAATTAAAAAAAAAAAAACTTGGCTGATTATTTTACTTTTTACTAAATGTTTTACATTTAAATATTCATTATAAATTATGCCTATAACACTGATAGGTGCAATGATTTGATATGTACTATTCATTCCATATATTAACTATTATGTGTCATTCATACTTTCCTTCTCCTTCAATACTTGTCTGCTTAATCTATCTGACTTCAGAAGAGAGGTACTAAAATTACCCCCTGTGGTTGTGTATTTGTCCACTTACTCCTACAATTCTGTCAATTTTTACTACATATATTTTAAGTACATGTTGTTAGGTACATGCAGGTTATTTTTAAACTTTTTATTTAGAAGTGCTTACAAACTTACAGGACATTTACAAAAATAATACATACCATACAAAGAACTCCAACATACCACTGCCCCTGGGCACCCAGATACATGCAGGTTTTTGCTTTTTCTATATTCTGTATTTAAGTTGTTGCCACCCCAGTGGAAATGCCTCAAGAGCCACACATGGTCAGTTGCACTTGCTTTGCAGAAAAGTATTAATTTGTTTCCCATAATCAAATTATACACACACACACGTACATATAAACACACTTCTTCTCCCACTCCTATTCAGCATTGTTCTCTTTATACACCAAATTATTCTCTTGGCACATCCTCCCACATCTAAAGTTGGCCCAGCATATTGCAAGGGTACACCACTATAAGTAAATAGGAAAAATTATGGGAGAAAGAGTTTTGCTAAAACAATGTGGATTACATGAGCTTCCAATGGATGGACTAGTACATGGGATATGAAAGAGAACACAGCAAAGTGGAATACTTCACCATAGAGGGATAGCTATAAAGTTTAATACAATAAGTACCTTTTGTTTTTGTCTTTGATTTTTTTTTTTGCTCAGAAACAAATGTTGTTCATTCAAGAATTCAAGAAGAACTATTCAAGGGAAAGGAACATCTTGTTTAAGTGAACACATTCCTACTTTTGAAGTCATATCCTTTGATAGAGAAGTTGTTTATAAAACTGGTTATGTCTGTAACTAGACTACACCTAATGGAATAGAAGTCTCTCTCTCTCTCTCTCTCTCTCTCTCTCTCTCTCTCTCTCTTTCTCTCTCTCTCTCTCTCTCTCTGTGTGTGTGTGTGTGTGTGTGTGTGTGTGATTGATGTGATCCTCTGCTGCTGCCATAAGATAAATCAAAACTAAAGTGGACATGAACTCAAATAAACTAGCTTGTCTTGACAAAAGCAGAGGTTTTTTTTTTTTTCTTCATTTGATCTTGGGAACATTATATACCTAACTTTTCTCCCCTCCATCTACCAATTTTTTTTTTTTTTTTTAATATTGAAATAGTAACAGTAAGTTAATTCATGGGATTCTCTCTTCCTTGGTGTGATGGTTATGTTCATATGTCAAATTGTCTAGGTTATGGTGTTTGGGTGTTTAGTCAAGCAAACACTGCCCTGAATGTTACCGTTAGTGTATTTTGTGTTTTTAAATTATTAGTCAGTTGATAGCACCTATGATTGATTGACTCTACAATCAACAGAGGACAATGCCCTCAGCAATTGGGGGTGTCTCTTCATCTAATCAGTTGGAGGTCAAAGTGAGAACTGAGGATTTCAGAAGTCAGAAAGAAGAATTTCTTCCTCTTTTTCAGCCAGCCAGCTCTTCCTGAGGAATACAACTTCATCTTCACTGGAGTTTACAGCTTGCAGCCTGCCCTACAGAGTTCAGGACTGCCAATCCCCCGACTTGTGTAAACTAATTCTTATTTTAAAAAACTCGTACTATACATGTACACGCACACACACACACATACACATATATATCTATATCTATCTCATGTCAGTTCTCTTTTTCTGGAGAACCCTGACCAATGCACTTGCTTTACTGTCACTGGGGTTTGAAAGAACCAAAAATTTCTAAAACCTATGCTGATTTGAGTTCATTCTTCAGAAAGCAGTCTCGTATGAAGGAAGTACTTAATAATAGAGATAAGGTAATACTCTAACTTTTCATAAGGAGGACCTCACCTTGAATTTCCAAAGCTTTACATCTGCTTGGTAAGCACTCTTAGGGCACTGGTGAGGAAAATATTCTGCCTTGGAGATCAACAAGGTAAGAGTGTCTCTGAAGATGAGGTATTTTGCAAACATCTGTGTAGAGTGTAAAGTGCAAATGAACATGTTAAAAATTTCTATTTACAGATACTTGGTTATGTGAAACCAACTAGATGACAAAGTCTGAAAGAAATGGTTATATCCCTAAAGATGATGTTTGGAGCTCCAGGACCATAGAATTCATTGAATCTTAATGTGACCTTAGCTTCTCTACTATGGAGTGAAGAGGGATGGAAATGGAAGAGATGCACCTCTCACAATCTTTTTTTCCTATAGCATATTTCACATAAAGTGATAAGAAAAAACTCTCATATATAACATATATAGATTTTCCCCCCATCATCTATGGATTCTTCTTTATTAGAAAAGAAATTAATCATTCACAGTAGAGATCTCAAAAGGAAGTGAACAATCTTGCAATTCTAGAATATAAAATTAAACTTTATGATAAGAAATTCTTAAATTTTCAAAAAGTGGAAAAAAAAAAAAAGAGAGAGAATCATTTAGGACAGTGTTTCTCAAATTTAGCTCCTTCCACAGATATTTTTGGGTGAAGGATCTTTAAGATTTCTATGATAATTTTTAAAATTTTGCATTTCAGCTTGGGTCTTTAAATGTTTAATGGAAATGTTGAAATTTCCAATGAGAACTCTAAGTTATCAAGGTGGAGAACACTGGCTCAGGACAGTGATTCTCAATATGGGAGAAGGTGGGATGAAGATGATGAAGGAGATATGCATGTAGTTTGGGAAAAAGCTCATTTAAGAAGCTATTGATTTCATAATACAAACTCTAGAAAGTCAAGCTCAGCAAAATAAATTTGGCTGATGGGTAGTACTGAAGACCAAATATAGGTTCATTCTGGAGGGCCTGGAATAAACATGGCTGTGGTTGAGCAAACTGGTTTAGAGTTATTAAACACTTGAATAACACCTCATAATACCCTGCCCCCTTCTCATCCTTCAGATATTCAGGAGAGAATTTCAGGGTCAAGAAGATGCTTCCACAGTATATTTGGTTCCTTATGTGGAGTTTCCAAACCTAAACTTTTCAGTCACATGTTAGAAATTCAGGCTAAAGGAATGTAAGTAATTGTGAAAGAAATACTTCCTATGGACAAAAATTAGAAGGACATTCTAAGAATAGGATAAAAGGGAAACATCTCATCTTTGTCCTCAAGAAAACATAGTTTTAATCTGATAACCATTAAAAACCCTGAAAATAGTAACATGGCACTTTTGATGAGCTAATGATTTATAGCCTTGAAGAGAGCTCACATACTATGAAGTTCACATAGCTATGAAGTATTATTTCCCCCCCCTTTCAAATATGACTATATATATATTATAAAAAAGTAATAAAAATTTAATTTTACTGTGGGAAAGCATTAGTACCTTAATCAAGTTATTGTATGAATTAATTTTAAAAGCTCTTGATGTAATCATCCTCACGTTATATGGAAAACATTTTAAAACTCTGTCAGAGGTAATAGCTGATCTTACTCTCCAGGACAAACTTTGGCCTTCAGAGAAAGTTTATATTCTCAAGAAAGAAAATAATTAGTCAAGTTCAGAATAAATATCTTCTGGAAGTACAAGATCTGTTAAGTGAATAGGGTTCAAAAACTAACAGACATCCATAAAAAACTCAATGTCGAATTAACTCCCACTCCTTGACTCCCATTAAAATTCATTTATTTCATTAATTCGATAAATATTCACTAAGTACCTACTTTGTGACAGGTACTGTACTAGACTTTTGGGATTTAGTAGGGAACAAGATAGATAATATCCCTGATTTCATGAAACTCTGAGGTAAAATTAAAAATAAATAAGTACACACATAATTGCACAAGATAATTTCCAACAGTGACAAGTGCCATGAAAAAATAAAAAGATCTTTTGTTAGTGAGTGACTGAGTGAGAATCCTTACACATGCTCATTCAATATTAAATTTCATATTCTTTCATAACAGATCAATAACTGTCTAGATGCACTGAACGAAATGGAAATAAAACAAAACAAAACAAGCAAGTACTCTATGCCAAACAATACAATTAACAAAAATATTTGAGAAGCACCATTTCCTTCAAGAAAACAAGATGTCAAACAGAGAAGTTATTAATCCAAAAGTTAATCAACAATTCAGATCCAGAGTTCATACAGATGTCACAGATCCATAAAAATAATAATAGTAATAGCTATCATTTATATGCTATAGAAGTGCTTCATATCTACTGTCACTAATTCCCACATTCCTTATATTGCACATAAGGAAATCAAGGTATAAATGAGTTCACTGATTTGTCCAAAGTCACATGGCTGGTAAATGGAAGAATTGGGAATCAAGCCTGCTTGCTCTTCCCATTAGAGCACTCTGCCCCCCAAGCAGCATACAGGTGCTTGCTAAAATATCAGTAGAGAAAATTGGTCCTGGGTCCTCATTCTGAGTAATGGTGGGTAAGTTTATTCAGATCAAATCTCCTGATAGAAAACAAACAATGTTGGACTATGCTCAAATGAAAACCTGTAACAAGATTCCAAGGCCTATTGTTTTAAAGGAAACAAAGATGTTTAGATCCTGAAGTCATTTGCAACACTGCACATGTGGACTTCAATTCAGGGCCACAGAGCAACAGAAATCAATATTCATAGCAGATCCACGGTGGGAATCTTATAAGAAATACTTCCCTTTGGGGCCTTCAGAAGGCTGGTTCCTGAGGGCAGATCGACTTGGCTGTGAGCCTTCCATACCCCACTTCCCAGGGTTCAGTGGAAAAGTTTCCCTTGATGATGAGCAGAGCAGAAGGAAAAAGAAAGTCCTTGAGAAGTTGTGGCACCGATCAGCTCATCTGTGAATTTGAACCCAGAGCTGGGGCTGATCATGGAATTTCAAACAACCAAATTTGAGTGAGCTAGTACACAGTCTCTGGAGGAGGTATATATATATATATATATAACCTCAGGAAAATTATTTTTCAAAGGAATGGCCACCAAGCAGTCTTAGATAAGCAAATGCATGAAGAAACAGAAAGAGCACAGCAGATAACAGAAAGAGTTCTGCACAGACTTCAAATACTGAAAAATTTAAAACTATGTTTACCATGTTTGCATGGATAAATAACAAACTTAAAAATACCTGCAGGAAACAAAACTCTATAAAATTGCCATAACAGATTTCAAAAAGAAAACTAGAAAAAAAGAAAAAATTAAAATTGTATAACTCATGGATGTTATTGGCTAGATTGGACACAAAACAAATAATTAGAACATTGCAAGACTGATCAAAAGAAATTATCCAACATATAGTACATATAGAGAAAATAGTAGATGGGAAATAGAAAATAGAAGATGAGACATGGAGGACATGGCAAGAGATTCCAATATAAATTTGATTGAAATATAAGAAGGAAAAGAGAGAATGTCATAGAAGAAATATCTTGAGAAAATAATTAAAATTTTTTCCAGAACTGATAAAAGAGTCAGGAGTCCCAGTGAAACACAAGCAAGGTAAGTAAAAGCAAATCTATACCTCAACACATCATGGTGAAACCTCAGAAAAACATGGACAAAAAAGTTGTAAAAGCTGTCAGAGGAAAAAGTCATAGTAAGTTAACGTAAGTAATATACTAACAGCAAATTTGTCACAACAATAATACAAAGGGCTCTGAAAGAAAATAACTGCCAACTTTTAATTCTATAAAAAGTAAAATATTTTTTTCAAAAATAAGGGAGAAATGAAGACTTTTTAAGAGAAATAAAAATCCTGGAAGAATTCATCATCTACACACCTTCACTAAAGAAAATGATAAATGATATACTGGAGGCAGAGAGAAACAGATTTCAACGAAAGGTCAAAGATGCAAGAAAAATCAAAGGGAAAAGAAAGTGGAAAATATACATTAATAGTATAAAAATTAATAATAACAAAGGTGGATGAGAATTGTGGTTAATAGTACAAATGCAAGAACATCCTTCTGTGAACTAGAATGGATGTATGTCACTATTGCACAGTGGTGGGAATGTGGAGAAGCATGGGAAAAATACAATTAATGTAACCTATGGACTATAATTAACAGCAATACTGTAATATTCTTACATCATTGCCAAAGATGTACTGTGTTAATAATAAGGGGCTATGGAAAAATATGCCAAATGTATGCTATGGACCATAGTCTGATATTATCTCATAATCTGTAACAAATGTTCCACAACAGTGTGGTGTGTTGGTGAAAGAGTGTTGTATGGGAATCCCACACATTTGCATGGTTGTTTTGTAAGTTCCCAACTTCTGTAATAAAAATATATTTTAAAAAACAATAGAGAGCATCAAAAATTAATAATAAAGTCTAGTGGAATTATAAAGGAGTGAATTATAACAATGACATAAAACATGAGGACAGTATACAGAGTTAAATATTTCTAATATATTCATATCCTTTTTGGAATAAGAGTAAATTTTTTTAATTAACTTTAGACTTTGATAAGTTAATAATGCATATTATGATTCCCAGGGTAATCACTGAAAGAAGAGAAACAGAGACTATAACTACAAAAAAGGTTTAGAGAAAAAGAATAGGATAATGATATATAATATATATTCCGTTAATCAAAAAATGTAAGAAGGGAGAGAACAATGGCATAGAATATGTGGGGTAAATGGGGAAAAAAGTGAAATTGTATGTTAGAATACAAATATATCAATAATTGTATTTTAATTTGGAGGTACTGAATGATTCAAATAGAAGATGGATAGATGAATGACTAGATTAAAAATAAAATATGTACTGTTAATATGTACTGTTAACAAGAGACACATCTGAAGCATAAGAATATAGAGGCAAAAGTGAAAGAATATACATATTTTTACTCTGTAAACATTAATCAAAAGGAAACTGGTGTAGCTATATTAATATCATGCAAAATAGAATTTATGAAAAAAAGCATTCAACAGTAAGATATACATCTAAAGTGGTATGCACCAAATAACATAGCTCAGCAAATATATAGAAGCATTTTACATCATGTCAAAGGGAAATAATTAAATACTCAATTACAGAGGGAGATTGTAACATATTTATCTTCCCAGTAATTCATAAAATAAGCAGTAAAAGTTTGCAAGAATACAGAAAAAAATCAAGAAAACTTAATAAACATGATCTGGTATGTGTGTATGTATGTATCTAATTTATTTGGAAGGATAACTGTCCCAGAACAGCCAGAAACACCTTAAAAAGGAAGAACGTAGTTGGAGGACTATCATTTCTGACTTTTAAATCATATTACCTAGCAACAGTGGTAAATCAGCATGGTACTGGTATAATGATAGACATATAGACCAAGGGAACCGAATTGATGGTTCAGAAACAGATCCTCACCTCTATAGTCAAGTGATTTTTGACAAGCCTGTCAAACGCACCCAGCTGGTTCAGAACAGTTTCTTTAAAAAAAAGAAGTGATGGGAGAACTGGATAGCCATATCCAAAAGAAAGAGGACCACATCTCATACCTTATACAAAAATTAACTCAAAATGGATCACAGACCTAAATATAAAAGCAAGAACCATAAAACTCCTGGAAGAAAATGTAGAGGAACATCTTTAAGACCTGGTGGTAGGTGGGGGTTTCTTAAACCTTACACGGAAAGCACAAGCAACAAAAGAAAAAATGGATAAATTGTTTGACTGTGGACTGTGGCTAACAGTGGTGGTATGGTGTTATTGCAACAGTGTCAAGGAGGGCGCTGTGCCAGCGCTGGGGGTCAATGGTGAGGGGGTGGGAAATTTTTTCTTTTGGACTAGGGAAGGCATTCAGGGGGTTGCTGGGGTGATGGATGCACAGCTCTGTGGTGGGGGTGGGAGCCAATGAATGTGCCCTTTGGATGGATTTTACAGGGCATGGGACTGTTAAACACAGTGGGCTCTGTGTTAGAGGACGGACTGTGGTTGACGGAGCAGGTGTGGGAGTGTTTTCTCATGGGCTGTGGCAGGTGTGTAGTGCTGGTGTATGGTGTTGGGGATGCGCATGTTTGGAGAGAAGGTGCTGGGTGTGGTCTGTGTACCATGGGTAGAGGTAGTGGTCTGGTGATGTTCTTTCATGGTCTGTGGCAAGTGTTCCATGGAAATGTAGGGTTTTGGTGGAGGGGGGATGTGTGGAAGTTCTGCACATCGTGCATGATTGTTTGTGGGCTCAGAACTTCTCTAATAAAATATGGATATTAAAAAACTATCCTTACCAGACTAGGAAGGCAAGAAACCTAGCCTGAATAAAAGTTACCTATTAAACTTGGAGAAGAAATATCATCCTTAATTTTAATAATTAAGAAGTGATGAGAAATGTTACCTTTTTTACTGGGAATAAAACAACCATGATAAACTCCATCATTATTATTTAACTGGAATTCTTAACTAGTACAGTGAAGCAAGAAAAACTAAATGGTGTCAGTATTGAAATTTCTCCAATTTCAAAATAAATGTCACTTTTCAAAGTTAATTTGATTGTATCCTTATAAATTCCAAAGTAATCTACAGAAAAACTAAAATTTATAAGCAAGTTTGTCAAATCTTCTGCATACAAAATTTATATAAAAAAGAAATATTTGTAAAGTTAAATAAAAAGTTACTATTCACAGTGGTATCAAAAAATCTATTGCATGGAAATAATTCTTACTAATGGCATGCAAGATTTCTATAGGGAAAATTATAAAATTTCATTGAGATATATTAGGAATGACTGAGGTAAATGGAAAGATACACTTGGTTCATAGACTGGAAGCCTAAGTATTTTTACAAAACACTTAAAATTTATATATATTTTTAAAAAAGCAAAAGAAAAAACATTGATATATAGATTTAATACAATTTTAAGCAAAATCTTAGCAGGATATTTTGTGAGACAAAGTGCTTCTGAAATTCATATGGTGATACATTTGGTCAACAACAGTTGAAATATTTTTGATACAAGTAAACAAAGATGGGAAGACTTGCTCTAAGTACTGAAATGTATTCTATAGAGAAAATAATCAATACACTATAGTAATTACATAGATATAGACAAATACCTAAGTTGACAGAGAGCAACACAAATATAACTCCTTAGTATACAACAGAAGGAACACCCCAGATGGTGGGAAAAGAACAGTCTTCTCAAGAAGTGATGCCAGCAGAATTTGGTATCCATTTAAAAAATAAAGTATAATGCTACTTTGTATTACCATACATAAAAAAAAAAAATTCTAAGTCATTAAAGCCCTACAACTTTTAGAGAAGAAAATAAGAGAATATTTTCATGCCTTTGGGTAGAGCAAGACTTCTTAGTGTTAACCATAAAGAAGAAAAGATTGATAAATTTAACAACACTGACTCTAAGGAACTGGAAAGATAAGCCATGGAATCAGGGAGGGCATTTGCAAAACATAAAACTGACTGGAGCACTATTCAGAATACACAGAGAATTCCTACCTAGGAATGAAACAAAAAGGCTGACCACTCAAAAGAAAAATGGACAAAGCACTTGGAAAGGCATTTTACTCAGAAGGAAATCCAAATGCCTAATAATCTTGAAAAAAGATGTTTGATCTCAACAGTTATCTGGGAAATGCAATGAGACACATGACTACCAGGTCACAAATTTAGAAGTCTGTTAAAAGCAGGTATGCCAAACTTATGACTCAGCAATTCCACCTATTTATATGCCCTATACAAATGCATGAATAATTGTAAAAGGAGTATGTAAAAAATATTCATAGCAGGAATGTGTATATTTGCCAAGAATTAAACCAACATAAATAGCTACCAATATAACAATGGGTTAAAAAAATGTGGAATATTCATATAATGGAAAATTATAAAGCAATAAAAATAGTTAGCTAGCACCCAAAAGACAGTTAAATACTATAAGCAATATTGCAAGAAAAAGACCAAAAATAGATAGTTTTAGTGTGTTTAGTATGTAGTTTTATCTTTTTTTAATAGAAAATTCAAAACTATGTAAAATTTTAAAAACCAATAATATTAAACTGCATTGTTTAAGGATTTGCCTTTATAGGTAAATCTGTAAAGGAAAGGAGTAATCTCTGGCGGAGAGGAAGGGGGCTGCCAACTAGACACATGGGGCTTCGTGGGTCCTGGCAATGTTCTAGCCCTTCTGGGTGGTGGCTACACAGGAGCTCATTTTATAAATACTTACCAAACCATTAATGTAAGTTGCATGCCCATTTCTCTGTGTACGTTACATTTCATAATTAAAAGAATTGGAAATATTGAAAAAAAGGAGAAAGGGAAGGGCAGAAGAATGAAGGGAGGGAGGGAAGAAAGGCGATGGAAGTAAATACTCTGGGCTAAAAGTGAGAACTTTGTTGAGAAGGGTTATGAGCTAAACCGTGAAGTGTGAATTAGATTTGCTTAAACAGAAATGTCAGCAAGGCTGTTCCAGACAAAGGGAAGGGCCTAGAGGTAGGAAGCTTAAGGAATTTTCCAGGATCAGAAACGAGATGAATCCGTTAGGCAGCAATGTTATAATTGGAGAGCAATGAGAAAGACAACTCAAAGGTGGGTCAGGACTAAATCAGGTGGGGCTTTAAAAGCCAAAACGAAAATCAGGTCTTGACAGCTGGATACCTAGAGACAGGGAACATGTCTGCATTTCACTAACTTTTGTCCCCGCACGCTCCTCAAAATAGAGGCAAACTACACGTTTATGTGTGGCACTTCCTGGAAATTTTATAATCTTTCTCCCTGATTTTAACTGAATCTATAGCAGAATGGCAGACAAGGAATAACATTTGAGTTAAGTAAACAGCTGAGTCCCATATGTGTAAAGCTGATAATAACTGTGGTCCCTGTGGGGATTCTGTCATTTGCCCCGCTAAGAGGCTCATCTATTAGGAATAAGCAAGTCTGGTAAGCCTCCTTACTCTGCAAATGCAGTATTTCAATGACCTTGGACAGGTTCTCCAAGTGAGCAAAGTAGGACAGAAGGGATAGTTTGAATACCAAATTCTAAAGTTAATAAAGAGGGAAATGGATGTAGCTCAAGCAGTTGGGTACCCACCTACCACACGGGAGGTCCCGGGTTTGGTTCCTGGTGCCTCCTAAAGAAGACGAGCAAGACAGTGAGCTGGTACGATGGGCTGGCATGGTGAGTTGATGCAACAAGATGATGTAAAAAGATGACACAACTAGATGATGCAATGAAAGACACAACAAGCAGGGATTAGATGTGGCTCAAGTGATTGGACACCGCCCAAATCAGAGGTCCCGGGTTTGGTTCCTGGTGCCTCCTAAAAAGAAGATAAGCAGACACAGAGAGCATACAACGAACAGACACAGCGATCTCAAACAACGGGGCGGGTGGGGGGTGGTGGAAAAATACAAATAAAATCTTTAAAAAAAAAATCTTTGAAAAAAAATAAAGTTGATAAAGAGTCTTATTGGGAAATATCTTTGGGAAAAGACAAAGAAGATATCAAATACAGTTGGCCTGACAAATCACTTAAGAAGGCACAGGAGAGTAGTAGGCCACCAGCAAAGTCTTCATTAGCATACTTAGACTTGACATACCCTAGGGAGTTGGTTTCCATGTAAGGTAGAAAGAGCCCATACTTCTACCAATGTATCTGCGTACACTGGAATAAATTGGTGATGATTAATATCCTGTTTTCTTTACCCACTGGCTTTTAAAAGATGGACCTAAAGTTACAGCTCAAACAGGAGCTAAAAGAAATTCAAACTAAAGAATTGTTTTAATAAAGATAAAAAAGAAGACAGGAGTCAAAGCATATCTTCAGTAAATCAGCTGCTTTATTTTAAAAAATTCCTTATAAGAATCTTTTTTTTTTTTTTTTTGCTACGTGTTCTGGAAACCAAGTTTAGTAAAAATAAGAGAGCCACATGCACCCTAGATGATGAGTTTCTTCTTGCACTGATCCTTCATATTATGGTTTGTCCCCTGTCTACACTAAATTACTGTATATTGATGCAAAATGAAATGGAAATTTAAGAAGGATTACTCAGAAAATTTAGGTAAAAAAATAAATTCTCTAGAAACATCCAGATTGAGGCAAACATGTTTTCTATGGTTCATATCATCCTGATAATTGCCTTAATTCTCCATTTCGTTTTGCTTCTGTAGACAGCTTAATGCCAGTTAAGATTTTTTGGATCTTGCAGCATAAGAATAAATACTCAATTAAGCCCTTTTCAGATGAGTCAGAGATAGAGAATCGCTGTAGCTCTAAGTGATGCATGCTCCACACTCCCAACCATTTGCCGGCCTCTTAGTTTTCAGATGCAATTGAAACACAGAGGATTCATGAAAATGAGAATTTCTTCCTTACTAAAGTATCAAATTAAAGCCCAGTTGTTGTCTGTAGTGTGGAGTCCAGACTGCTATTATCACTATCATTTGCAATGAGTGAAATCAAACCACTACTTGTCAGGCAATGTAGGGGGTTTGGGAGTCAAGGCAAAATGAATTAGTTAATTAACAAATATATATACATATATGAACTCATTCATTCATCAATTCATTCCACAATTATTTACTGAACCCTTAGGATGTGACAGATGCTACCCTAGGGCTTGGGTTACAGCAGTGAACAAAGAAGCAGTGACTCCTGACTTCGTGAAGTTTAATATTTGAGTGGGGAGGAGGGAGGCAGACTAAACAGTAGAAATAATAAATAGGTTAAACATAGACTGTATGTGAGGGTGAAGAGGGTTTTGGGAAATGACAATGTAGAACAGGCTAATGGGATTAGCGAGTTCTTGGGGAGGGTGGGGAGGGTGAGAAACGAGAAAAAGACTATATAAAATGTGCCACATGAACAAAGATTTGAAGAAGGTAAGAGAGAAAAGCACGTGGCTATTTGGGGAAAGAGGGGTTCACACTGCTAAAACATCCAGAAAAAAGGCCCTAAGGCAGAATCATGTCTGACACATGTGAGGAACAGCAAGGAAGGCAGAGTCTGAAGCACAATGTCAACAAGAGACAGGATTTAAGAACTGAGAGTTATGTAAGGACCTGGACATTTATTTTGAGTGAGGTGGGAGATATTGGAGAGCTCTGAGCAGAGGAATGATGATCTGACATGTTTTTAAAGCACCACTCTGGCTACTGTATTGCAAAGAGACTGTAGTAGAAGAGACATGGCAAAGTGAGAACATTTAAGTGGAGGGATATTGCAAGAATCTAAGTGAGAGATGATGGTGGCTTGGGACAGCATGGCAGCCGTGGGCTAGTGCAGAGTGGCCAAATTATGAATATACTTTGAAGGTTGAGCCAACAAGATTTCCTGGTACCTGGCTGTTGGATATGAGATTATGAGAGGCATTGAGGGTGACTTCAAAACTTGTGATCTGAGCACCAGAAGAAAGGTATTGCCATCAATTGGAAAAGAAAGGCTCCAGGCAAAGTTTGGTGGATGTGAGGAGATCAGCTCAGTTTTGGACATGTGAAGTCTGAGATGTCTGTAGAAGCCCAAATACAAATGCAGAGTGGCAGCTGATTATACAAGTTACAAATGCAAGAGGGTTCTGGACAAGAAATATAAGTTTAGAATTTCGGTGCTTCCCCATCCCTGCCTGTGGTAGTTTGAGGCTTTTATGGACCTTAGAAAATCTTGTTCTTAGGACTAATCCATTCCTGTGGGTGTAAACCTATTATAGATGGGGCCTTCAGTAGGGCATGATCCAGGGTGGGTCTTAATCCTCTTACTAAATTCCTTTATAAATGAGATGACTATGGAGACAGACAGACAGACAGACAGACATAGAGAGAAACCCACAGAGAAAAAGCTACATGAGGGGAGAGTGAAAGCCACGAGAGCAAAGCACTGAAATCATCATCACCCGGGATGGAAGAAGCCAGAAGCTGAAGCAAAAAACCAGGAAGAGGCAGTGACCAGCAGATGTTCCTCGTGCCTGTCTTAAGGGAGAAAGCATCACCTGATGAAGCCTTGACTTGGTGCAACCTAATAAATCCCCATTGTAAAAGCCACCCCATTTCTGGTATATTGCTTTCAGCAGCTTTTAGCAAACTAAAACACTGCCTGATGGTGGTAGTTCTTCTCAGCATGAGTGCTTCCTCCTTAGCTTCCTGGGACCCCCACCCCCTAGTTCACATCAAAACTGATCC
Organism: Tolypeutes matacus; assembly: GCA_026826555.1. NCBI lineage: Eukaryota > Metazoa > Chordata > Mammalia > Cingulata > Chlamyphoridae > Tolypeutes > Tolypeutes matacus. The sequence continues at coordinate 1,112,293 of JAKSZT010054001.1, forward strand.
GTCCTTCATCTCATCTCAACTTTGTAGGGAATAAATTTGATTAAGACTGCTACAGATAACAATAACAATAAAAGTAACCATAATAGCCATTATAGAGACTCTACTACTTTCATCAAAACTTGTTTCTTTTCTTTTTGGGGCGCACAGGCTACATTTCCCAGCATCCCCTGCTGTTAGGTAAAATCATGTGACTGGCTTCTGGACAATGGGATACAAATGTCACATAAAGGATGTTTTCTAAGACTTAAAATAACTCTCTCACATGTTCTTCCATACACTCTCTCTTTCCTTGTCTGTCAGTTTGTCATAGAGATTTCACTGGACTGTTAAAGATGCTGGGCATTGGCAGAGCCACTAGCTGGAAAAGAACCTGAAGTTCTGCAAGAGTGCATGGAGCAGAGCTCTCCTGCCAATCTACATTGAACTCTGACTTGAAAGGGAAATAAGCCTTTTTATGACAAGCTACTGAAATTATGAAATTGTTTACAGCAGCCTGAATATCTTGCCTAATAGATCATTTGAATGTTAAATATGGACCAGGCAGTATTCTAAGCTCTTGAAATGTAATGCCCTCATTATGCCAACTTTAGTATTCTAAGCTCTTGAAATGTAATGCCCTCATTATGTCAACTTTTATATCTGTCCTTGAAGGCAGCAGAAAAAACAGAGGGGTGATTTACTGTTTCAAAGCCTGTTTTCAACTTCCTCCAGTTTTGTCTTTCCCTTATACCATTCCCTACCTTTATATGATCTCCTTGATGCAATTGCTTTTCTCCTGTTTTTCATCCTGCTTTTGTTGCTAAAGAACAAAGCGGACTTATCCCACTACTGCTGGCCAGTGTCAACAAGAACCTAGTAGTTGAGTAGCAGAATTCTCATATATATCGGAGAGAACACCTCTGCACATGTGTGTAAAACACACACACACAGGAGTCCATGCCAATATTTCTAATGTTCACTGATACTTGCTCTTCGTTTCTTTGCGGCCTAGTTTCCATTCTCACTACTAGGCTGAAATATTCTTACCAGTTTAACTTCAATGGGTAATTTTCAGTCCTAATTTACCTAATATTTCAAAGTCTTTTACTCTGAGCTTTTCTTGTCTCTTGTCTTCTGTGACATTACTCTTTTTTCCAGGCTCATTTTTGGCATCTCCATATAGCTCTTCTTTATCTCTTTACCCCTGAAATGTTGCCTGATCACTGGTTCTTTTCTCTAGATACACTTTCTTTGGCTACAGGTAGAAATTTATGAGCTGATAACTTCCAAATCTAGATTTGAACACATCTTTCTCTCTTCAGCTCTACATTAATATTTCCAGTTGTGACAGGGCATCTCCAACTTAATGTTTGTTTTGAAAGCACTTCTGACCCCAATCATCAAAACTTAATTCACCATCTTGGCTCCACCAACACAGCCATATCTAGTCCTTCTTCTGTGTGAAGGACTGGTAGTTTAAACACACAATTAATATTTGTTGATGGAGACCACCTTTCACCTAATCTCTCACCTTTCATACTTGGTTTATCACAAAGCCCTATTAGTCCTAAATATCTTATCAATCTGTTTCTGTCCATTCACATAGTTACAACTATAGCTCAAAACTCCATTTTTGGCCTAGAATGGCATTAACCTCCCAAACAATATCTCTGACAAAAATTGCACTTATATCCAAATTATCTTTCACCTAACTACCCAAGTCATTGTAAAAAAATAACATCATAATAAACTTTGGAAGGATTTTCAAACTTTCCAAGCTCAAGTATCTCCCAAGTAACACCAGAATTGAAAACTTGCCTCCTTCCCAACAGAGCATTTGTTTTAAACTTCAGTCCTAGGACCTGACCTCCTGTTTGACTCAAGATCCACTTCCTGTGACTTGCTCATTAGACAGTCCTATTGGGTTTGCCTCATCTTCTGCGATTCTGTGTACCTTCCCAACCATGCCCTATCCATCTTCTGGAACATTTTCATTTCTCTCTCCTATAACCAACTTATTTGTTTTCAAATAAGCTTATGTAAAACAAAAGGCTAGGAACCTTTGTACCCATTTATTCCATGAATGTTATTTTCCATAACACTATGGATATTACCTTGACTTGTCTCTGTGTTCCTGAACAGCTCTTTGAAAATGTATAGTAGTGAGCTTTCAATCCTGAAACCCTCAGATTCTAGAACTACCTGGTGTATCATTTAATGCTGTGGACCATGTTCTCTTTATTACTTTTTTATTCCCTCATCTGCAGTGGCGCTGCCAGAATTGGCTCTCTTCTCAGTCCTCTAAATCCTATAATCTCTACTACTCCCCTTTGGTCTGCCTATCTACCTAACTATCCTGTTCTCTGTCTATCCACAGTCACCCATCCTTCTCTTGATTTATCTACTGAATACTTTTCCCATCCATTAAATGTGTCTATTCCCCAAGGTTCAGTTTTGAGTTCCCTTACCTTCTTTCTAATCTCTCCTTAAAACAACAGTTCTCATCTAAGGTGCTGAGGCACAGTAGTTGTCACAGATAAATTATTCACAGTAAGTTAGCAATATCTGAGAGTGATTTATTTTCCTAATAAATTAGAAAATTAGTATTATTTTTATAGCAATGCCCATGTTCTTCACTTCCATGCATATAGGCTTTTTTTTTTTGAGAAAAATGGTTTTAGCAAAAGGAACCAGACATTATAATGCATATCAATTCTCACGTGTCAAATGCTCCATAATAGTGGGTACTTTGTTGGTGTTCACCAGCATATGCCTAATGTACAGGAGGCTGTCTGGCAGTGTCTCAATAAGGATTTAAGTTTGAGTGAGTGTCTTTAACAATACAAGAACAATCATCTGAGAAAACTCATCTGCCTTTACAGTTTTGATGACTCCATTAGGATAGATGACACATCTTCATTTCCTGACCTCTCTCTTAAATTTCCCTCCAACTATTGTAGCCAACCATTGACTAGAGCTTTCTCCTTGGATGCCATGTAGTCACTTCAAATTGAACATGTCTAAAAGTAAACACATTGTCTTCCAAAATTAGTTCAACCTATTATTTTTCCTATAATCAAGTCTTGAACATTTGGAGCCATCTTAGATTATTCTTTCTTTCTCACTCCTATATATAATCAGTAACCAAGGCCAAACATTTCTTCCTTCATTGAAGTTCTAAACCTTTTCCCCATCACTACTGCCACCAGCCTAATTTGTTTTGGTCAGTTTTTTATTCATTCTGCATTTTAAAACTGGACCTGTTTTCTTAAAAATGCCACCCTCAACTCATTACCTAAAAAATACTTTTTTAATGTCCACAAACTCATCTAACTTTAAAATAGTATCTCATCCCCATTTTTCTACCCACATTATCTGCTCTAGTCACATAAGTCTCTTCTTAGCTCTTGTAAAGTGACATTTATGGTCCTGCCTCCATATGCTGCTCATATCATTTATCCAACCCCAGAATATCATCTCCTTTTCTCTGTACACATCTGGGACCTGGGCACCCCTTAAGGCCCATGCCAAATTTTGCCAACTTCATGAACCCTAAATCTGATCACCTCAACTCCAAGAAACAGCAATTCTCTTTGTACTAGTGGCCCACAAGTCTTCCTTTCTTAATACCCTCATGTTTAATCACACCACATGGAACTTTCTCTAGTGTTCTTTGAATTCCTGCCTGTGGATTTAGGTCTTTCCAATGTGAATGTGAATGCCTGATTAGAGAGAATGAAAAACCAACAGGCATTAAGCATCTACAGTATGCTAGTTATTCATCATTATTTTAGCGTCCATAATAGTCATGCATGTAGGTATTGTTGTTCTCATTTAATAGACAGGAAATTGAGGCTAAGTATCAGCTAGTGAATGGCTGTTAAGGCTAGGTACTCTAGAGCCAGCTCCCTTTCTCTCTATCATGGTGCCATGCCTCTTATACATTTATATCTCCTGAAAAATGTAATATAGTTCAGAGTACAAAAAATGTGTCAATAAATACATGTTTAATAAATGTGGGTATCTGGAGCACTCCTCTGGGAATAGCAGAAGGATAACACAGCCTATAGTAATCTGGCCTCTAATTATGATGCCGAGTGTCAAAATAATGTCCTCATTTTATGACAAAATATGGAAAGAAGGGACCTGGTCATCAGTTTGTCCCTTAAAGTACTCCTGCAACTCTGTTAAGTGGCAAAACAAATCTGTAGCCAAAGAGAGAAAATGGAAAATTGCACTGAAATTCTTCTCCAACTCTTGCCAATACAAGAAAGAAAAAGTGACAGCTTAGCCAGTGGCATACTTGGCGCAGTATGTAATTGTCCTCAGTTAAAAAACAGTCAATTCCATTTACTGAGCTGACTACCTAAAGTTAAAATGGTTCCAAATGAAATAGATCATGTTAGCAATGCCCTTCTGGTTTCTCATGCAATGTGCTGAAACGTGTCATGGGACTTCTGAAAGAACCGACTCTAGCAATTCTTCCAGAAAGACTGTCAATAACAGTGGCCAGTGTTAAACTAAATTAAAGGGATTTTAGTCCTTATTAAAAGCATTCATCCTTATTAAAACAGTCCTCCCATATTCACTGTAAGTCAAACAAATAAATTAACCATTAGTGGTGACATCATGGGCTTTTGTGCAGAAATATTTCATTTAAAAATCTCAAACTGCTCAGTTAAAACTCTCTTACTTTTATCGTTGTTGCAATTCAAGATAGTTATTGGTATATTTTTCCATAATTGGGTTATTTTGCTAACATAATGAAGAGCATTATGAAAGATTAGTAGAATTGAATATATTTATTTGAACCAGAGGAAAGCATGCATGTGTATTAGACTTACCAAAGCATGTCTGAGCAATTAATTAAAGGGAATTTTTACAAACAGACACATATCCCAGAAATTGCATAAAAGGAACAAGAAATGGGTGTAAGGCATCTTGTTGAATATGAATCTTATCTTCTCTAGGAATCCTATTACTCACTCTCCTTCCAAGAAGCAGAATATTGCCTCTACATATGTGTCCAGCAAATGCCTCACAAGGAGTCTGCTACATTCTCTAATGCCTCACTTACTTCCCAGCAAATTCATTCTTAATCACATGAAATCTTCAGGAAAGAGTGGTTTGGACTTCACTCTTTCCAGGGCAAAGTAAAACAACACAGGCAAGTTGAGACTGGAAAGTTCCATATCATCATCATGTCTTTGCGGTTTCCTTCCCACCTTCTTTGTCCACCTTCCTCAGTTAGTCAGGCTCTTTGCCAACCCCTCCCAGGCCTCAGTGTCTTTGCATATACCATTGATGCTCCATATCTCACTTTCCCACACATCTAACTCCTACTCATCCTTCAAAACTTCCTCCTCCATACCTTGCATGACCTTCTTGCCCATCCTGCCCCAACCCATATCAGAGTTAAGTCCCCATTCTCTGCATTTCCACAACACCCTGTACATACCTCCACTTTAACATATCTTGACTTTAATTTCCTAACACATACTACTTGCCAATTCTTACCTCTCTCTTCCTGACCATACAGTGCTCCTTGAAAGGGATGTCTTATTCATCACTCCAATGGCCTCAATGACTGGCCTTTTAATCTCTGGCTGTCTTCAGTCTCTCAAGGGGACAGAATTTGAATTCAAGTAAGGAAATAAGACAAAATTCCAAATAATTAAAATAAGATATATACCCCTACCAATTCTGACCCTAATTCATTGCCTAAATACTGCATGGAATAGCAGTTAAGAGTGCACACTCCAGAACCAGACCATATGAGCATTAACTCTAGGCTGCTCCTTATTTTTTGTCCCACTTAAAAAAAAAAAAAAATTAAAACAGCAACCACAGAACTGCTCCAACCAGTTGGAGAAGAAAAATAGTCTTCTTCAAATAATATATTTTCTTTTTCTGAACAATAGCCAGAGCAAATCACTTGACTTTTCCTTGTCTCTGCTTCTTTATCCATGAAAAGGGAAGAATTGAAGTTCCAACTTCATGGGACTGTTGTGAGGCTGAAACAAGATGTTTCAGGTAGAGTTTAGAACCTAACATCATGATACATGGTAATTATGATATACGTGTTAGCAGCTACTGTTAATATCATCATTTTATTATTATTATTGTTAAATTTTCCTTCCTCAAGGCAGGGCACATGAGGATGTTTTCTTTGCCACCTTTCTCTGGGTTCAGGGGAGCCCACCATAGCTTCATAACAAGAAGGGGTGGAAAGCAATGAGCTATATTCTATTCTCTTTTGAAACTTTTGTTACTTTTTTTTTAAAGCAGAGCATGCCCAGGATGTAGGATAAGAAAGGGACATATGCTGCTTTCTTCTGAATTTGCTGTACAGTCGACTCAATGCAGAAGAGATCTTTGCCAAAGGAAGACCTTCTCTGGGAATCTGAATGAGGGCATCTTTTATAAAACTGAGCCCCTACTTTGTGCCAGGCAGTGCTCTAGAAATTGAAAATGCAGAAGTGAATTTAGATGCCTTCAACAAATTTTCACTCCAGTGGTTGTTTTTCATCATGTCTCGTCATTTTTTTCACACTCTGAATTTGGATTGTAAGACTACATCAACCAGCTGTTCCCAGTTTTACCCTTGGACTTTCATGTTTAAAGTAAGAGCCCTGAAAGTTGAAAAAGAAAAGTAACTATTTCAGGCATTTTATCCACAACAGCTCATATGTATCCACTAAAGGGATGTATTTGAGGAAAGGGAGTTCACAGGTCCAATGTGTGGATCAATCCCTTGGTCAAGCCGATGGCAAAGAAATTCTCATGGACGGGCATCAAACTAGAAACACAATGTCAGGAAGGACTAGGCCTATGGGAGCTTGGGAGAGGAAGACAATAGTTCACTAAAATTAAGAAATTTACTTCATCAAATTTAGTCACCATGAAAGAAATCAGAAAACAAGCCACAGTGTTGGAAAAGGTATTTACAACACATCTCTGGCGAAGGACTAGTATTCAGAGTAAAGAGCTTATACAAATCAATGTGAAAAATGCAGTCAACAAAATAGAAAAAATATAGAATATTTGAAGAGGTATTTCACAAAATGGAAACCCAAGTAACTAATACAATATGGAAAGATGATCAAGCTTTTTAGTAATTAAGAGAATTTTATTTATTACATACCAATTAGATTCCCAAAATATCTTTTAAAATATGATAATAAATGTTGGTGAAGGTGTGGAACGGCTGTTTCAAAGTGAAAATTGGCACAACCTCTTTGGAAAACACTTGGCATTATCTAGTAAAGCTAAAGATGAGTGTACAAGCTCCAGCAATTCCACTCTTCGGTGTCCACACCATGGAAAATTTTATGTGCAATCCGCTAGAGGCATATCCAAAATCATCCATATCACCACTGCAAGTAAGAGCCCTAGACTGCAATTACTCCAAATGCCTGTTGAGCAAGATGAACTGAATCAACTATGGCAAATTCAGACAAAATTCCAAAATTTTTGAAATAAAGCACAAATTATAATTTCATTTATATAAGGTTCAAAAACAAGAAAAATAGGCTATAATTTTAGGGATGCATATGTAGGAAATTAATATCACAAAGTCAGGAGAGTGGTTCCCTTTAGGGGAGAAAGAGAGGCTACAACCAGGGCCTTCTGAGTTGTTGGCAAGGGTTGTGATCAAGTATCACTATCCTTTAAATTGTTCAGATGTATTTTATGCACTCTTATGTGTGTATGGTTTGTGAGATAGATACACAAACCATACACACGCTGTGAGGGGTAAATCAGAAAACCAAACACTTCCCTAACATGTATTATAAAAATGTTGTCATTTTGTGATTAAACAAACAATTGTTAATTACATTAGCATGGGAAAGACAAAAACCTAAAAAAAACCACATTAAAATGTTAACAGTAGAACAGTGTATATGTGGAATTAATGGTGTTGTGTTCTACTTTTCTGTGTTTTATGAACTGTCTAAAGTTCTAGTGGTAAGTATATATTCATTTACACTAAAATTTCATTTATTTTAACAGAAGCCAAAGCAGGATCATGAGCAAAATTACAGTTTTAATAATGCTCATAAATCAGAGAAATTGGCCTTTTAGCATATAAACCTACAACTTTTGTGAAATGATTATTATACCATTCTAAGAATGACAAACCAAGTGCTCCTGAGGAAAAAGCTTTCCTGTATGTGGCCGTGCTGCAAGATGGTGGACATGCACAACAGCCACTGAAATGCAACCTTGAATGCAGATCTCCAAGCCAACACAAGGAATGCACACTGAAGGCTGGCCATTACCCGAGGCAAGCTGACTGAAATGTCTCCAGAGGGATCTGCTGGCACACATGTGTAGGTTACAAGCCGTCACATAGATTAGCCAGAAGTTTCTATATATGGATTTTGAGGTTTTAAAAGCATTGTTTGAATTTTGGAACAGCTTTACTTTTTCCCTTAGCATCTGACCAATGTTCAGGGAGAGACTTGGCATTAAGAAAGGGAACCTACAATCTCAACATAACCAATCTTGAGAAGGAAACAACGAAATCATCCAACCAGGATGGTTTTGATTGCTGTATTCACCCCACCAAGAAAAGCACTTCATTTAATTACATTTATATTTAGGGAAGTTAAAAAAAAACAGCATGGCTTTCTATGATGTTGTAATTATCCCTTCTTTGAGGAACAAAAGACCACAACAAATAGGAAGAAGAGCCTGTCAGGGGAGACTCACACCCACAGTCCAGAGTGACTCTAGAGAAAAGCTGTTGGTTCAGCTGGCCAGTACTTGGACAGCAAACCCATGAACAGAACTCTAACCAAAACATAAATTACATTTCTAACGATGCACTGATTTTTTTTATAACAAACTTTATTTTAGAGGAGTTTTAGATTATAGAAAAGTTACATTGAAAGTATACGAGATTTCCATATAACCCACCCCCACACACATTTTCTTCTATTAATAACACCTTAACACTGTACATTAGTGTGGTACATTTGTTACATTCAATGAACCAATATTGAAGCATTGCTACTAACCAAGGTCTATGGTTTACATTATGATTTACACTTTGCGCTGTATAGATTTATAGGTTTTGACAAATGTAATAGCCTGTATCCGTCCTTACAGTATCATACAGAACAATTCCAATGCTTTGTGTTACACCTCTTCTTCCCTCCTCCTCCCCTCAGAACCTCTGGTAACCACTATCTTTCTATCAATGTTACAAATTCTTCCATTACAAGTCCCATCCAAAAATAACAAAGAGTACCTACAACTGTAAGCAAAACAGTTCCTTCCATCTGACCCATAATATCTAAGCCCCCTCTCAATGTGAAGTAGAACAGACATTATCCCAAATTCCTCAAGACTGAGGAATGAACAAACATAAGGGGGGACTGTAACCACCGACCAGAGTAGACTTATTGCTACTGCATTGATCTTTTTAAACAGCTTTATTGAGATATGCTTCATACACTATACAATTCATTCATTTAAAAGGTACAATTTAATATTTTTAGTATATTAATAAATGTATACAGTCATCACCATAGTCAATTTTAGAATATTTCCAAAGAGTAAGTCCATACCATTCAGTTATCACCTCCCAACCTCCCCCCGATCCCCTTCCATAGCCCTAAGCAACCAGTAATCTACTTTGATATAAATGGAATAATATAATAGGTGGTCTTTAGATACCACAATGTTTTTGAGCTTCATTCATGTTATAGCATGTATCAGACCTTCATTTCTTTTAATAATATTTCATTTTATGGATATGTCACAATTTATTTATCTACTTATCCCTTGATGGGCATTTGGGTTGCTTGTACCTTTTGGCTATCACAAATAGTGCTGCTATGAAAATTCATATTCAAGTACCCATTTGAGTCCCTCTTTTCAATTATTTTTGATATATACTTAGAAGTAGAATTGCTAGATCATATGACAAGTCTGCACTTAACTTTTTTGCAGAATCACCTGTGATAGGCTCATGTGTCAACTTGGTCAGGTAATGGTACCCAGTTGTTTGGTCAAGCAAGTACTGGCCTTATTGTCACTGTGAGGGCATTTTGTGGACTTAAATCATCAGTAAGTTGATTATATCTATGGCTGATTACATTTACAATCAATTAAGAAGATTGCCTTCAGCAATGAAGGCCTTAAAAGGAGAAGTGATTATTTTAGCAGTCAGAAGAGAGAATTTACATCTCTAATTCAGCTAGACAACTTCTCCTGGAGAATTCATCAAAAACCTTCATCAAAGTTCCCAGCTTGCAGCCTGCCCTATGGAATTTGGACTCATTCATCTCCACAGGCACATGAGACAATTTTATAAAATCTCATAATATTTACAGATATCTGCTGCTAAAGAACCCTGACTAATATATTGCCAAACTGTTTTCCACAGTGGCTGCACCATTTTATATTCCCACCAGCAATATACAAGAGTTCCAATTTCTCGGCTAACTCACCAACATTTGTTTTCCAATTTTTTTTTTATTTAGGACCATTCTAGTTAATATGAAGTGGTACTTCACTGTAGTTTTGATCTGCATTTCCTAATGACTACTGATGTTGAGCATCTCCACATGTGCTTGTTGGTCATTTGAGTATTTACTTTGAAAAATGTATGTTCAAGTCCTTTGCCCATCTTTTGATTGAGTTGTATTTTTAGCATTGATGTGTTTATTTTTAATCAGCCAGTGAGTCAAATGCAAAGGTGCACTGGTTGGTTGGTTCTATTAGTTAAAACTCTAAGGACAGTTTTTGATTAATGCAAAAGGAGTGGTGTGGCAGTTTGAAGATTTTGTGGACCCCAGAAAATCCTGTTCTCAAAGCGAATCCATTCCTATGTGTGTAAATGTATGGTAGGTGGAACCTTTTGAATAAATTACTTCAGTTAAGGGCCTTTGATTAGATTACATGACCCAGGGTGGGTCTTAATCCTCCAATTGGAGTCCTTTATAAATGGAGGAATAAAGAGCCACAGATACAGAAAAAAGCTGCAGAGACAGAGAGGAACCCAGACGCTGAAATCAACAAAACACAGAAGCTGAGAGGAAGCCACTGAAGCCAGAAGTTGAAAGCAAAGGGGCCTAGAGGAGAGGGGAGAGAAAGTGAAGGCTGCCATGTGCATGATCACCCATCAGCTGTAGCTCAGGAAGAAAGCATCTTCTGATGATACCTTGACATGGACACTTTCATGCCTCAGAACTGTAAACTTTTAAATTAATAAATCCCCATTGTAAAAGCCAATCCATTTTTGGTATATCACATTTCAGCAGTCTTTAGCAAACTAAAACAAGTGTGTGTGTGTGGGGGGGGGTGTAACTTTTTAAAATGCGGGTAATTTAAGAAGTGAAATTTGGCAAAATACATTGACATGTTTTCCCAACTGGTGAGGAAATCATTTCATGAATGTTGAAGTAAACCAACATTTATTTTTTGGTGATTGTCTTTGAATTTATTAACTGGTCTATTTCACTGACACTTGGTTAAAATTAGTCATTTTCTCTTTTGAGACTCAAAACTGGATTTCAGAGGACTCTGTGGTTGAGATAATTGGATGGATTTTCCTTAATTAGCAGAAATATATTACAGCTATTCATCAAACAGAAGACCCCAATGACTGCTTATAGATAGCAAAGAGGAAAAAAATCCGTAGTTCAACCATAACTATCATGGTGTATTGAGAAAAGCTAAATATCTACTATTTTCCCTCTATACATTGAGCAAAGTGCATAAATTCTTCTCCAGGAGCTTCTGTCTCAAAGCTTGTTCAAAATCCTTTGTAATAGAAGTGGCAGTCAGTCCAGAGCCTATAGTGTTATTCTTAAGCAACCATCATCCATAAATTTCTGATATTTACAGTCTGAGCATGAAATAAATAGTTTCTGTTCGGTAGCATTCATGAATAAGTAGCAGTACTGCTCTTTGTGTGTGCAGAATTAAACACTTGGGGGAAAGATTTGTCACTGCAAAAGGATAATTTGAAGGACTGCTTTGAAAAAAAAAAAAATCAGTCCAGTTAGGATTATAAAACTGCTTAAAAATCAGCAGAGATGATGGCTGAAGAAGGATAATTAGAATCTTTAATGTGCAAAGTGCCTTTTGAAAATATTTCTGGAGGCTAATACCATTATCTTCGTATCCAAAGCCAGGCCATTGAGTCAACAGAAAACCACAAATTTTCTCCAAGGTTATGTGGAAAATGGAAGGAGAGATTTCAGTTCACCTCATGCATGATTTTACTACATTTACTATTATTCTGTTGTAAAATTTGGGGTCATAATCTCCCCTGTGTATGTTATGGATCTGAGATGGTAGGTTCCTGGTTCTGGAATATCCATGGACTCCTGGAAGGACAGCTGAAAGGGACACATTTTTTCTCTGCCCTCTGGACTCTGGAGCCTGAAACCCAGCTTTGAGGAGGAAGCCTTGCTGGGCATCACCAGCCCTAAGATGCCCTAAGGTGCCTCTGTGAGCCTTAAACAAAGCTGCCCCTCATGAGCACAGGACTTGATAAGCAGATAAGCCATTTCTAATTAGCTGGACAGGTCATAGCTCTTGGAACAAATCCTAAGATTCAGAAGATTCCCAAGCCCTTAACAGTGCCTGTATATAAAAACGCAGTATAATGCAAGAAATGCAATACCTACTTACAACTTCTTGTAATAGTATTGATCTGTAGTCAGGAGCCAATGATGATACAAAAGGGGGGTTGGCTAGGGAGTGGAGGTTTGTGGGAGAGGAGAGGGTCCCAGAGTTTACGAGGGTGGTTCATAACATTCCTAGGAATGGGGTGAGGGACAGAAGAGTCTGAAGATGTGATGGACAGACAGATGAGAGGACATTCCCAGAGGTATGTGCCTTGATGTGCACCAAGCTGCCCCTCCCTACTCCCAGCCATGTGAAATGCTACTGTCCTTTATGCACTTGCAGGCAAGGGGAAAATGGGATGGTTACCTGGACAGTGTGCTCCAGGAGCAGTAGCTTTGATTCTTTTCATTTTGGGGTGGAGGGAATGCAAATGGTATGGTAGGATCATGGCCCATCAGGGCTGGAAGGAAGGGCACTAGTGCTCCCTGAACCCCCCTGATGTGTATTATAGATGAGACCCAGAATGGGGTTAGGGTGGAAATGAGATTAAAGAATAAATTGCTCACTTGCTTATCAACAACAACAAAAAAACACAGTTATGAACATGTAATGGGAGACTTCCCAGCCAACAGTGTCAAAGCCTTCCTCTTTCCTGTCACCATCCTTGCCCTGTCCAAACTCTTCTGTTGACCCCACTCTCCTACCAGCTATCACTGCATTTTTCTATACCTCTTTGGAGCAGAACTCCTTGAAAGAGTATCCGGCACTTGCTGTTTCCACTCCCCTTCCTGCCTCCCAATCTCTTTTTTTTTTCCTACCAAGAAATGTATTTATTTATTTTTATTTGTAAAATGATAAATAAATATATATGCATATATGTGCATTTGTTTACATAAAAGTGATATATTTTTTTACATATTTTAAAAGATGCTTAGATTACATAAATGTTACACAAAAATGACAGGGATTCTCATGTTCTCCCATGTTCATCTCTTTTGAAGCCACTCAAATCAGGCTTGCATCCCCAAGGACTGCTAAAACAGCTGTCATCAACATCCTCCACAATCCCAAAGTCAGCAGCCAATTCCCAGGCCTCATCTTTCATGCAATGTTGCCCACTTTTGTCACTCACCCTCTTGGGGGTCTGGATCAGGGCTCAGTGCCCACATCTACTTTGATCTTTAATCCACAGGACAGTGACAGCTACACATATTTGAAAATGTGGTATAATGAAAAACTTGGCTGGTCTTTGTCCTCCTAGATCCTGGGGAAGCAATCTCTGAATCTCTGGAATTTCCTGAGTTAGGAAATTTCTAATTCTCTTGGTCTTCATAGTGGGCCCAAGACCACACCTTGCAGTTACAGAGTTGGGTCAGTCACACCTGTAGGGTGGGGCTGGCCACACCAGAAAGAAACAACCACGTGATTAGGGGGCTGGGCTTTGACCACATGATATCAGTCCACCTCTCCAATCTCTGGGAGGCAAGGGGCTGGTGCAGATTTGGCTAAGCCATGCGGGCACTGATTGCCTCAATCATGCTTACACAAGGAGACCCCATACAAACTCAGGACATTCGAAGCCATGGGGAACTTCCAGGTTTGAGAAAATACTGAGAAAATACATCGCTCTTTCAGGAGAGTGACATGTTCTGACTCCATGTGGAGAGGACATGGAAACTTGCAAATGAGACCTTCCCAGAGCCTGCCCCTTACGTCTCTTCTTTTGGCTTCTTTTTTGTGTTTTTCCTTCTACTATGATAAAACTATAATCGTTAAGTATAGCGCTTTCATTGAGTTCTGTGAATCATTCTAGTGAACTGTCAAACCCGAAAAGGTGGTGGAAAACCCTAAATTTGTAGCCAGTTGGTCAGAGGTGTGGGTGAGCTGGACATCCAACCTTGTGACTACAGGGCGGCTTGGAGAAGTTGGCCCTACACTGTGGGGACTTCCTAATGAATCCCTGGTAGTGTCAGAACTGAGTTAAGTGAGTTCCTACAGTCTTGGCAGTTGCTGACTGAAGTTTTCATAACCCACATAGAAGAACTTAGACATTTGGTGGCAAAACTTCCAACACAATCTAATTATTTAATGTTTTATGCTTTCTAATCACTTATTTCCAGCCATCTTAGGGTTGAACAAATAACAACTCCAATCCAGCAGTGAACACACAGGCTTCATCCTGCACCTTTTACATACACACTGCCACCAATAACAGTGTACGGTTTTATTTCTCTCCAATGGGTAGCCCTCAACTCCATGAGGCAGAAGATGCCTAATATTTAATTAGTGACCAATTTTGCTTTTTTTGCTGGGCTCAGCTTATTTTTTCATTTAGGAGAAAAAGAAACCAAATTGACTGAGTTTAAGATGAAGAAAAAAATTACAACTCCAATTATTACTCTAGTCTCTCTAGGGAAGAAATGAGACTTCCTTCCCTTCCCTTCTTCCTTCCCTTCCCTTCCCTTCTTCCCTTCCCTTCCCTTTTCCCTTCTTCCCTTCCCTTTTCCCTTCTTCCCT